>JAUIRK010001026.1:0-502500 GCA_030549495.1 Nectonema munidae
AAATCACACTCATCATATACCTATTAGGGCCGTAGAGATGTACATATACGAACCATTGGTTAAAAGTTGCCCTATACGAAACATTGCGCCAAAAACGTATGTAAAATTGATTATATACCATTTTTAGTTCTATTTTGTCTTTTTGCAATCCTATTTTGTCCTGCAATTTGTCGTGTACTATTTTTAATATTTGATATTTTGACCATTTACACAATGAATTTTTTTTATTTTTTGCAGAAAATCAGAACTAAATCATTTCAATTTTTAATTATTTAGCAAATAAATACAAATAGTACGTGTCAAAGTCATATAAAAAATGTTATATAACAAATGAAAAACTAAAATTTAAAAAATATTTGAAGGAAACGAAATTGCAAAAAGACGAAATAGAATTGTGAAAGGAAAATATGGAACTAAAAATAATATATATAAGTATGCAATCGTTATATCCGAATTCCGTTATATCAGAAAGAACATAAAACAGACAAAAATTTGTGAATATAACCGATGTTTTATTTTAGATACAAACACTTTATATCATACACAATTACATAGTGTAATAAACATATGTTACACATATGTAAATCTAAATTGTATTCATACACATTCGTCAATAAAACATATAACTAATGAATATAAGTCATAAATTTTAAATTATTACGCGTCTTTAACAAAGTAAAAAAAAATAAAGACCTTATGCAAGCAACATTGTAGCCCTCTTCCATAATATTATATGTTAATTCCGCCCCATGACTGAGTAAAGTTCATCAAAAGCCTTAGTTAAACACCGGAGTCTTTTAAGCTTGGGAGACCTTACAACACGCTGCTAGTAAACTTCAGTGGTTTTCGGGAGCTTAGTTATATCAAGTCAATTTATAAATAATGACTTTGTTGCTTAAAGAGGATGGAAAATTAGTAGGCAATAACCGGAATTTCGTTATAGCCGTTTACTTGGACAGTATAGCTAGAAATGGCTTATTGTGGTATGAAATTTTTTTTTCAACTTAAGCTTATGATTCATGGTGATCGATATTTCCAGGAGTATTTATTCCCCATAATATTGAAAATAAATATTTATCCAAATATGTAAATGTGTATGTATATTGTATAGCATAGCATTATGAATGAACTACATATGTTCTCAAGATTATCTTATAAAATTAACATAAGCTGTCTTTACTTTTCAGCTTTAATACAAAAAATTGAGTATCTAGAGGTGAAAAGGGTTCTTCACTGAACTCCATATACTTGTGGGTAGAATCTACTGTAGTTCTAAAGGCTAAAATTAAGAGAGGTTGTGAGTTTTACAAAATAAATCGTATAAATTTTAGGTTAAACATCTGAAGACCAATGTCACAAGAAATTAAATCCTCTGCTTTATATCTATACAAAATCGCATTGAAAAAAGGCGGGCGATTAGTCTTCCAAATTCTGCTCCTCAACAGGTTAAAATTTCATCTAAAGTTTATGTTGACTTGAACAGAATACATATATATTCTTCATAACAGCTTAACAAAGATCTCCTAAAATAACACTGACATCTCCTGAAGAACTTACACCCCATTTGTATAAACAAATGAATTTCTACCCTAAATGTTTTGCTTCTAATTAAAAGTAAGCCCAAAACTGTTTGTCTGAAGAATTTCCATTTCATATGTATCAACTGAAGAAAATTTTGTTGAAATAAACTTTTTTTGTATCAGAGTTCTTAGTATAAAAATTTCAACCATTTAATTCATATCTTTCTTCTAACAATGATCTTCTTAAAAAGTTTCCAATTAGATCCTTTATTCACAAAATAATCAAATATATTGGAAATAGCAATTTACAGAAAATAAGAAAATGATAATAAAAAAAATGTATGAACAACATTTACCAATATTAACCTGGGATTTCAAGAGGTTCGTGAGGGTCAGATTTAAAAAAAATAATTTTTTTAATTTAAAAATATTTTTTATACACATTTTATAATAGAACATTTAGCAAAAACGTTGAGTATTTTTTGCAAGTACAAATATTAGTTGCATGCAAGGTTGTTTTTATGACTTTTATGTGAAAATTTCCTTGGGGGCCCATCGATTTCATCACCTTGTTAGAGAGGTCTATGACTGATTAGAGGCTAAGAACCCTTGAACTAGGTACTTGCATTAAAACCAAATTAAGGACCAAAAAGATGCACAACATAGCAATTTCAAAAAAACAAACTTACAAAATCAAGAAATAATCAGGTTCATCTAAAAAAGATGAGGGTGGAATCAAATAGGATGAACAATTAGATGAGTAACTAGTTATACAAATTGACTAAATATATTAAAGATACTTACAAAACATATATAACATATTCTGCTTGAATTGAATGCTTATGAGGTGCGTATCCTTGAATTGATTTTATAAACTGGAATATCATTACCTAAATGCAAGTAAATCGATTCTATTGGCAAATGAGTAAAAACTTTTGTGCCTTCTGTGATAAATAAACTTTATAAACATAAAAAGGTTTCCATATTATTTAAATCGTTAAAACTTGAAAAGCCAAAATTTGATGATTAATTTCAGAGACGAAGAAAAAAGAAGATCTTTACTTTTTAAACATGGCTGGCTTGTACAAGGAGGAAAATTGTTCATAACTTCTACGAAGAAACCTGATACAAATCGTAAATAGTGATGAATAGCAAAATGTTCTCAAATACGCTTGTTTATTCAAGCAAGTTATACCATCATGGTTTATTTATAACACTATGTACTACATACAAACACACACACACATATACGTTATTAGTGAGAGTGTATGTGAACAGATACAGGGAGATAGATAGGCGTGGATGGATAGAGATGTGGTATTTATAAGCTCTTTATATCTACATTGTCTTTTTTCTATCCCCCCCCCTCCTCCCTCCATTTCATGCGCTGAGACCTCATTATGCACAATATATATATGAATGTCGAGAAAACACTTTTTTATCAAAAGTGATTCGAAAACAAAGAAATATTACAATAAAGGTTATAATGGATATATTTTATTTATTATTCTTTCTATACCTACTTGCTTAAACTATTTCGCTTAGATTTCAAAATATATATCGTAAATTAGTGGTGGGCTGATCAGACAAACCGTTTTTCATCTATTGTCCTGTCTTTTTTTTTAATATTTTGTTTTTATCACACTAAATCAGGTCAGGCATGTGCCAAGTTTCATTCTAAAACTTTAAAAGAGCAACATTTAATGCATAAAGTTTTCTTTCATTGGATAAATGTGATTTAAAGCATTTTAACACAAAAATCCACAATAAAGTTTTTTGGTATATTTTTTTATACATATATTCTTAAAATAAATATTGTTATGACATTTTATAGGTACTATATAAAAAATATTTGTTTTGAATTTTTCTTCCACGAATCTTGGTTTCAAAAATTGTCGTTTTTGTTGGCAATTGATATAGTTCCGTTTTTCACACAATAAAATATGATCAGCCTATAATTAAGAGGTATAACGAACTTTTATCTTAAAATTATTTTCTACATTGTTTATGTAAATTTTTATTGCTCTTACTCAATCCTACTCTACCCAGGATGGTATCTGATTCTAGATCATGGTTATGATTCTGCTTCTTTGAATTTTTAAATTACAACTTTGATTCTATTTGGATTTTTTAATTTCCAAAATTCAGAATTATATTCTGATTAGTAAAAAACATATTTGTAAATATTTAGAAACGAGTTTGGCTAACTGTGGAAAGATAGATTCTTTTAGTTTCCAGTAGCCTACTGCATCATCTGTGCTGATGCTTTGGTACGCTGAAATATGCACATAGTTGTACGCGATAGATGTTGAACACTAAAAGGCAGGTGTACTAGTCTTCTGGCTATGACAATAAAAAAAGCCTTCTCTACCCGTGCTTGCTACTCTGTATGCGCATTGTCATCTAATTGGGTCGCCTGGATAGGGAAGGCACTGTGAAGCTCAGTTGCTAGTTTTTCACAAAACTCTTCTAGTTCTCCTGATGTATAGCAGGAAAGCTTCCAGCGCTACGATTTATTATTATTAAGATAATCTGATTTCTGTGGTTCTCTTGGTCTGATTTTGACGTGTGATTTTGGTTCTTTTTAATTATTATGATTCTGATTACGATACTAGTCTAATTTTTCATGCATCTAAAGATACCTAAAATTTTTACCTTCCATTACTGATCCAAACGTATTCAAAGCATGTTATAAATAAGTTTGTTATGCTTTTGTCCACAACTGAAGACTTATATATTTTTTTTTAAAAAACAAATGTTCTGCTCTTTATAAATCTTTTTTCCATCCCATCTTAGATTTTGTATAATAATTCAGGAACACTGCAATACTCAAATTATATCCAGATAACAAAAAAGCAATCAGAATAATATTTAGTAAAAAAAATCTCCATCACACTAAAGAAGTTGTAGGCGCGAGGAGGGAACAGAGCTGCTCAAGTTGAGATATTTCGACTTACTCTTTTCAACTGATGGTCAAGCAGAGAAAGTTTAACTTTAGGAACAGGTGTTCATCTTTTCTATATTTTTCGTATATTATATTTATTTACAACAAAAATAATGGAAATCCTTCAAACTCATCCTTCTATATCAGAAGCTTGGCAAACCTTTTTCAACACAGCATTTCGCTTTGCCAAGATATTAAAAATGAAAAGTGGCAAATGTCTATCAAGTTTAAGTTTTTATTCTTTTTTTGAAATGTTTAATAGGTGTTGATATACTGTCAACAAATTGAAATATGGGGTAATGAAATTTCCGAAAAAATGTTATATATTTTTCACGTAACCTTGTTAAAGTTAACTTTAGCAGACAGAAGCATCTTAACAAAAGATTGTTATGTAAGTAAAAGAAGCGATATAAATTTTAGCAGGCACCAATAAGACATGATAAAAGTCTTAAAAGGGATCTATTTGAATCTCCCTTTCATTAAAACTAAAAAATAAATAAAATTGAACCTTTGATCGCCTCCCTGAAAACGGTCAAAATCTATGCATATTTACACTTTTTATCGCTGATGTGGAGAAGGTGTAACATAAATTCTGCACTTTTCCTGTGATTCACTTTTCTGAAAAGGAAATACTCACTCAGTCTCAAATAAAAATGATTTTTACTTGACTGACAGATTAAGCGAATAATGAGATAGAGTAATCTGGTGGCCAACAACAACAACAAAATTAAATTTATTTCAAAATTTAAGATCAATAAGAGTGGTATACTTCAAAAAAGAAAGAACATACATATATTGTTTAGAAGCTAGATGTTGGAAAAGGAAGTTGCCCCTTTCTACAAAGTGTGACGACAGCACAAGGTTTGAGAAGGTGTAAAATATGTAAAAAAAATTTACTGAACACAAACATATTTAATTTTGATGTCTCCTGAAATCACTAAAGTGTCTATCGCTGAAAGAGGCTTCAGGTAGTAAGGATACTCCCAGAGATCTTGTCCATCAACGCCAATATAGTAGCCATCATTCTAAATTAAATTAGAAGTAAAAATCAGTGATGTACCGATTCCAAAAGTTTTTTTGACTCCAATCATTCTTCTCTTAGTTTTGCTGAATTAGAGATAGATTGAATGAATATAATTAAAAAGAGATCCTTTCAATTGAAAGAGCGAGCGTCAATTCTTGTGAAAAGAACTAGAAATAATCATACGCTAAGTTTAACAAAAAATGATAAATTTCTCCCCATAACATCCCCAAATCCTGTGCTGATTTTGTTGATACAGAATTTTTTTACGTTTACTTGTTGATGCTAAAATTCCAATACTAACAAGGTTAGAATGCTTTTTAAAAGTTTGGTTCAACTAAAGATATATTTAAATAATATTAATAAAAATCGGAAAAAATTGCCACGATTGAATCTTGTGGAAAGAGCTAAAATAAAAATTAAAAATATATTCCAATATCAAAATCAAAAGTTCAAACTATTCGTTTTCAGTTAAAGGATTTCTTTTAGAAATATTATTCGCCTTCTCTAATGCTAGAAAGTATTTTTGAGCTTTCATTCAATGAGCGTAAAATGAAAAAAATTTTATTGACATTTTTTGAGAGTTGCGGAAACAAGTACATATTTGTTAACAGCCGTTAAGAGGATCTATTTTTATCGGAGAAAGTTCTAGTGAAGGAAATTTTTCTAAAACTCTATCTTGAAAATGACAAGATTCAATAATTTTATGGAAATTATTTACATTTCGGAATTTGTATACATTTCATTTTGGCAGTTTGGAGGGGGGTATTCCTCAGTGATGCAAATTCTGATTTTAAAGCCATATATATTTTGAATACTTGAAAAATGTTTTTCCATAAAAAAATTTAAAGAAGAAATTAAATGACAAATGGAGGGAGGTGTTGTATAAAAATATTAAAACTCTCAAAATTGTAATATTCAATCTTATAAAACATAGAAATAAAACGACATTTATAGATTCAAAATTCTTTAATGGGCGCAACTGCGAGCTCTAGAGCTATACACACAATTAAGTTTTCTCCTTCAATGAACAAGATTAAAAAAATGGCTTCGTTTTGTGGTTGGATCCCAGAAATTATGATGAAGTTCAAAAGAGATCACTGTTGGAAGCAGGCTTGGAAAAGGCACTCTGAAACACGCATATCAAAAAAGTAAAAAGGAAGGATACTTGACAAAAAATGACCAAGTCAAAGACGTGCTTGTTCTTGAAAGGAAAGAAAGGAGTGCGTGTATGTTTGGCACTCTCTTTGAGCCACTGTCCCTTCAGTCGGTGGCTACGAATCACAACCTCCTCTCTATTTCCATCTTTCAAGCGAACACTCAAACCAAGGCCAATATCAGGATAAGGCTTGCTGCTCGATTCACTAAACAAAATAAGAAGATGGCTAGACAAGTTCTCTTTGTTAATAATGAAATAATGTTGTAATTTTTTAATTAAACAGAATATTTGACGAAAAACTAGTCTTAAACCGGAGTGAATCATGCGATAGACAACTCCAAAATTTTGAGGCACTATTGACTATACCATTTTCAAAATGAATTCATAAATCGATGACTTTCAACACCTAGAACTAATTCAAATCCTTATTTTAAAGACTGATTAACAGTTGTATTAAAAAAATACTTTTGTCAGTGCGTAGCCATGAAGTAATTCAATGGTTGTTCCAAAATTAGAATATTTTTTTAATTTTTATTCAAAAATGCACTCTCTATATTGAATGATATTCTATATTATGATATTAATTTAAATATGTTAAGTTTTCTTTTGTTTTTTAAATCGTAGATTTGATCAACGCATTTCAGAAAGTTAAATGTGATCTTTCAAAATTAGAAAACTAATTTAACAGTTATTTCTGGTATTTTCTTAAGATGAAAAAATTGACAAGCAGTAATAAAATTTTGTTTAGGGAAACTGTAACGAAAAAGATAGATTTTAATTAAGCGAAACGAAGAACTTTTTTGTTCAAAGAAACGATGGCTATACACCGAACTAATTTTTAATAGTAACGATCCCATCTACACTAAATCAGTAACACTGTTTTTTGAAAGAATGTTCAGAATGGCGATGAACAAAGCTATATGTGATCTATTGAATTGAGAGAGCATTTTTAGATTAGCTTTTAGAATACTTGACGACTCTGACTCAAGTTGTTTACAATCTTTGAGACTGCAACTCCATTTAAGTAATCTTTTTAAGATTAATGACCCCACCTATATTTAATTTTGAGACTTGGACTTTAAAGATCTATAATTATGCAACATGAACTTTTCTGCTTCAAATATTATAAATCTCCAAAAAGTGTGATGGCATGTACCATATTTCAAGGTCGTTTGTGAATGTTAATTTTAGATAGTCATTGAAAGATTTTCTGAATTTTATACACTTCTACGTTGTGTTGCAAACAAAAAGTTTAATCATTTTCTTCAATATTATTTATTAAAATGTATTGGTAGAAAATGCATTTGTAGTTTAGTGTCTTTCTTGCAGCATTATCTTCATAAATATTTTCAAATTATTGCCCATAGCCTTTTTATCTAAGACAAAACAATACGATTTTCTAATTTCTAATTTTTATCCTAAATTTTTTTCCAAAATATTTGTTTTAAAAAAAATTCCCTAAAAACTTTCTACTCCAAATGCAAAACAAGTACAAGCTACAACAAAATTAATACAAGCTCCTTACAACAAACTAATTTTAACAGAAAATAAAAAAGATCATTCCTTAATTTTATAGAATTTTTCGGCTTTTTTATGGGTTGCAAAAATACGCGGCTTGGACTAAAATGATAAACATTTTGTTGCGTTTTTGCAACGTTTTACACTGAAAAGAAAGAAAAAAGTCTTCCAGAAAAAGTTTGAGAAAAAAAAGTCTTCTTCTCAAAAAGTGCGACTCCACCGACTCCGATTCCGACTTCACAACCCTGCTTTTGAGTATAGAATAATTTAAAATTAAAAAAAGTGGCGTAAAATTTCATGTGAAGAAAATTGATTAAAACTGAGTCGCAATCATTTGCAAATAATAATGTGGAATTCTCGCTTTCCATCCCTTTCTTAAAGAAATTCAGAAATTTAGAAGTTGTTCCAATCTCTTCTTGTATTATTTACAATATAATAAATTTAATCATTTTAATCAGCTTGAAAAATATCTCAGAATAAAAAACCAAGCTTTCCTCAAAACACTACCTTGTCAATTTTCCTTTGGTATTCAAACTAAAAATGATCTCTTTCTGCAAGTATATTGAGTAATCGTTGTTTTTGTAGACTAAAGGTAAAGATACCGTGCGTGTATTCATCGAGAAGACACAATTGCGCCGCTTGTATCGAGAAAGTAGGCTTGATGCGGGATCGAACCCAAGACCTTGAGTTATAGAAACCCAGTACCTAACCAACCTTACTCACGCCCCTCTTGAATCAAAAGACTAAAAATTAACATTTTCTCACTATATATATGTATGCTATGCATACCTATATCCAATACATAAAACATAGGCGCCTATTAGACAAAGAACGATAATGGTAAAACAAGCGCATTTAAAACGCGCGTTTCATGGTTCAATTTATTACGGGATGATTCGCCTTTTAGTCCTTATGCGTTTGTAGTTTGTAAATACTTCCTTATTGTTCCAATTTTTCTATCGACATCTAAAAAGTTTTATGGCCGATTTTGACCATGTAGCCACAGTTTGAAAACCCTGTAATCATAGAAAAATCAGGCGAAAATAATTTGATATAAAACTGATTTATCTTTAACACTTTCAGGACCTGTGCTACAAGAATGAAAATGGTCTACAATAAATACATAAATTTCCGTTGAAAAAGAATGCAAAGGATTGGTGTTAAAATTTTCGTCCTCAAATAGTGTTAATTCAAGCAGAAGTTTTAATTATGTATGTTCATTTTGTAACAAATTGCTAAATGTCGTCTCTGCTTTTCTGGGAACAAACGAGTATCAATCAAGTGATGTAATTAGGATGAAGAATAATACGTTAATGCTCGACCCCTTTGCTGAATTGATGATAAAATTAACAAATCAATCACACGATTTTTGGAGGATATATACAATTTTTAAGAAAATGTTGGGCAAAATATAAATGTGGGTGTAAAGTAGGCATACCGATCGGTTTGTAGATTAACTTCAAACTTTTCTCCAAACTTCTGTTCTGCCTGAATAACGATCAATCTTCCCGGAGCTATGCCACCAGGAATGTGCATGGCGAAGGGCTCACTCGGTTCGTACACTGGAGGCGTCAAAGCGATGGAGCGTGGGGAGTAGTTGTACTTTTCCGGGATCTTGACGTCGTAGCAAAAGCACTCCTTACAACCCGAATCCGAAAAGATATTTCCACCAACGTTCAGCTGAACAGAATATACGCATTTTTAGACTCTTCATAAACACATGAGGCATGTGACTTATTCGATCATACCATATGCTGTTGTTATCAATGATTAATGTTATATATCACATATGTATAATAAGAAATCGTATATTTGAAACAAAAAATTTTTATATCAAGATTTCAAAAAGTTTTGAGAAGTCGGTTTATTTCGCATTGTTTTGGTAAAAAGTCACAGTCCAAATTCATGACTTGTAAGAAAAATTTTAATCTTTTTTTAAACTTTTCAAAATTTTAATATCGGCCAATTTTCTTTAAATTATTGTAATAACCTCAATACTGATTCAGAGTTATGGAACCGCGCTATAGTTATGGACTCAGAAACCGACTTCTATCCAATTAAAACCCGCAACTCCATTGCTCATTGCTTGCAACTAAAAATTTTTTGACGATGTTTTGGTTTACATCTTTAACTTATCTACTAATTTCGGATTCATTTATTATTTATCTTGATTTATGTAAGATGAAATTAAAATATTTATGAATTAAAAAAAATTTATACACAAAAAAATTTGCAGATAAAATATTTTAACGTGTGCTCAGTATATTTTTAAATCAATCTTAGCATTTAAGGCAATGAATTTATTATTGAGGAATCAATGTTAAATGTGATAGAGAACTTTTTCTATTTAACATTGATAAACTTACAATTTATGTTACACTTTTTCCCAATTGAATAAAATATTTCAAAAATAACAAAAAAAAATGTGAAGGGGAAGCAAATTGAGAGGGCCTATTTGCACAAGTTTGTTCTCTTCAGAAAGAATTCCCAATACAATAAATTCAACCATGAGACACACAATTTTAGAAGTACTTTCTTTTAAAAAATAAAGTGTGTATGTTTTTCTACTGACATTTTTTAGAAATGGTGAAAACTTTTTTAGATAGGCCAAAAGTGTGAAATTAATGCATTTGTTTACTTGTGGAGGCTTGAACCAGACATTCAGGAGTTTGACATCCCCTTCAACATAGAAGTACTTGACAAGTTCTGGTTCGATTCGGTAGAGAAATTCAAGAACTGGCTTTCCATTGAGACTAACCTACAAATTATACATGCTTCAAGATTAAAGATGTACGAATATCTTATTATAAAAAATATTTACTCTGAAATTTTTTTTTAATTTTTTTTCGAAAATTTTTTACCCCGACAAAGTTGGAGACGAAAAAACTTGAAATAGTGGGAGTTCCATGATAAAAAAAAATAAAAAATATATTTATTAATCACGATGCAAGGTCTATTTTTGCATATCTTTTGAGCATATGTTGAACCATATGAAATGGAATTCTTTTTCTAAGGAATATTTACAATTTCTAATCCGTTTTATAGCAAATCGGAGGTACTGAAAATTTTTTTTAAAAATTGCTTTTTCATTCAAAAATGACATGTCAATAAAAATGTGAAACTTTTCACGTTTTAACATATCACATATAAATTTTACGTGGTTTTTTTACGTTTTAAATTTTGTCTGAAAATGAAAAATAATTGTTTTGAACTTTTAAAGAATTTCTTTAATAAATTGAGAATATTTCAAAATCTACTTATACTCTCGTATTAAAATCAAAAAGACGATTCTTATTTAATAAATATCAATTTTCTGATGTTATCACCATCCATGTGAAATTAAAAAAGTTGATATCGAGATAACAGATAAAGAACCAATTTCGGCAAGGGACCACCTTTTCCAGGTGTTTTAAAATTTTTTATTTCTTTATCCAAAAGATAAATAAGTTTATTTTTGCAATTCACACCAAGTTTTCCATTTTTTTGCAAGTAAAGATATACACTCGCTAAAGCTAAAACAAAATCAGCTTTGGCTAGCAGTGTGAATCGTTAAACTAAGGAACATTCATTTTAAATGTAAAAATCTCTCTAAAGTGTAGAACTGTTTATGAATACTGAAGGTGTAATATCTCATTCAAAACTGAAAGTAAGATTTTTAAATCAAGAATAATCGTGATCATAATCATATCATGAATCATAATTGATATCGTCCAATCACTACGTTGACGTTTAAATAGTTTCCAATTAAAAGGGATACAGAATCAATCACAAGTATGAAAAACTCTTTTAAATAATTTCTGAAGATACATTTTTATTTAATGATAATTGTTCCAAAATGATTAGTTTGATGTTTACAATTTTTTTGTTTAAAAAAATAGTAGACATCTTTTGAGAAATTTCAAATTTATAATTTTGTTAAAAAAAGTTAAATAGTTAAATAATTAAATAATAACGTTGATACTCAAATTTTATTAAAAACGAGTTTATTTAGGCCACCTTAGTGATTTTAAAACAGTTTAAAAGATTGAAGTAACACGAAATTGAATCGGTTCTTTAATTCTATAACTTCCTATTTGCTATATTTAAAAATAGGTCCAAAAGTCATTAAAAATAGACGATACATTTCGTTGATGATAAATATCTTCATAAAATTTTTCCATCGAGCTACTATTTTAAGTATTTTCTCCTTTAATGAAAAGAACTTACTCTGTAGTGATCATCGTTGAGAAGGTATTCAATTTCAAAGGACTGGCCCCTTTCAAAAGGAAAGTAAAAGACTTCCTCTTCTTTATCCCATGATCCATTTTTGTAGGAGTTGATAATGAGAGACTTTTTTGAGAAACGCGGATTGAAATGAAAAGCAATGTTGTTTTCTTCTTCCAACCCCGTTTTCAAATTGATCGCAAAGCTAAAAAGTATATATGGCGAAATGTGTTGAATTGATTTTTTAATGCAAACATCATTGAATCTCGTTGAAAAATCTTAGTTAAAGACATATCAGATATCAGCTGACAACTCTTAAAAAATTGTATAGTACAGTGAAACCTCGAAAATGCATCCCTCGATTTTCCGGCACTCTCAATATTCATTCGGAAACGAAAATTTGTCTGTTGCATTTACATCGCAAATCTTAGTTAGCCAATGAGTTTTTGTAATAATGAATAATGACTCGATAGTCGGTCAAGTTTGCTCACACATTGTTGTAAATGGTGAGTGAAATTTGTCGTTGTCTACATTTAGAGATGTAACGGATGTGATTTTTTTTACATACTCGGATGCGGATATCCAAAATAAATTTCAAAAATTATGTTTTATATTTTACAGTATCTTACTACTATTTTAATCCTTTTTTTTTACATTTTTTACTAGAATTTAAAACATTGTGATTTGGCCTTCATAAGATGTCATATGCCTCAATCCTATTGTTTGGAGCCGGAAAAGTCTTAACAAACTGTTTAGAATCGCTACAACGCCGTGCAATTCGTATAATTATTATTGGTCTTCGCTCCCGAGACGTACTTGCTCAAGATCTTTATAATCTTCTAGGGCTCGATAAATTACAGTTTAGACGCAATTTCTCACTTGCTTGCATTGGTTACAAATACTACCATGGTAACTGTCCATTAGCACTAATGCCTTTTGTCCCTCATCAGAAAATTTTACCCCACAGAATACGTCCCCATACTTACGTTAATTGTAATACCTTAACTTTCTCGTCGACTTTCTCCTATCAATCTCCTCTTATACTTCTCCCTCAAATGCTCAACAAGCTCACCTCTGATTGCTTGCAACAACAATCTAATCTTAATTCTTTAAAGACTTACCTCACCACTCAACGTGAAAATAATTCGTTTTCACACTTTCCTCACATCATATAGAATGTTTTATATATCTATTTTCCAACGGTCATATGATCATGGTATAAATAAAATGTTTAATAATAATAATAATAATAAATCTTGTAAGATTTAAACAAAAACTACGAAAAGTTTCAATAGATATCTATAAAAATTGATTTAAAATTGCAGATGCCGATGAGTATGTTAACATGGAAAAATCCGCGAACGAGGATATAAATTATTTTGCGGATATCCGATACATCTCTATCTACATTACTACATTAGATATAGCACAGTGAGTAAAAGATATTGTCCATCTCATAGTTGCTTATGGTTTTGATGATTGTTATTATGCAAAGCCATAAATTTACACTGACGGATTTAGGGGAGGGAGGAGGGGGGGCGGAACTGGCGTACGCCCCCCCCTAAGTTGCATTGCCAATTGCTTGAAAATTTTCTTGATCTAATTCTTTTCGTAGAACTCAAATATTATGATGATTTCTGCCACTCGTTTTTTAGATTCAATCTTTCTCTAAAGTGAGAAGCCCTAAAAGTTTTTTATGTTTCAATCGTAGTTAAGTGTGAAACTTATTAATTTTATATTATCCAATTTTTTTTGAAAATTTATTATATCAAGTTTTACCATATCAATTCACTTCGCAGTTCAATGAATGAGGATAGTTTTAATGTTCTCATTCTTCTTTTTGTTTTAAAATTTTTGATAAAGCTTAAATTTATATGCTTGAAATTTGAGTTCTAGTTTAGTAAAATCCGCCCCGCCCCCGCATGCCAATTTCTAGATCCTCTCCTGATTTAACATTTGACTGCGTATACGGTTCTTATTATCTTCATTAGTCCTCATAAGCCATTTTACTTTTGATATTTATGTTTTCTTTCTTCTGTGAGTATACTTTCATAAATTTATACCGAATTTTTAAACTAAAATTTTAAACACTCATTTTTGACTGAAATTAAATCAACTTTTTGTCCAATAAAAATTATTGAAATTTAAAAGTGCTTCATATTTTTCTTCTTTCAGTAAAATAAGTCAAGTTTTTCTAAAGTTTATATATAGGTGTTTAACTTAAAAGTTTTTTTTATGTTAAACGAAATTTATCGTATTTAGGTGCTTACTAACTTTTCATAATTTTAACAAGAATTTCATTTAAAATCTTTTCAAGCTTAGTGTAAAAAAGTTAGACATATTTTTTATTTTATGTTAAATTATTTTTTTGTTTTCACACATGTTAAAATTTTCTTTAACTGTAACTTTAAGGATTTTCATTGGTTGGTCAAATTTTTTTGGGATTTTATACAATTCTTTTAATATTTACTCTAAATAAAATTTTAGTTTTTTCTTCATTGTGTTCATCTACCATTTTTGTTTGTTGAGTTGTATATCAGATTTTGTTTGGACGTTTTACTTGATTTTTATTTTTCCATTCAAATTTAGGTCCTTATTTTTAATTTTACATAATTATTAAAATCCTTTTTTTGTCTAAAAAGTTTTGAATTTATTAAATCAAGTAGAAGTTATTGAAAATCAAAAATGTGTTCTCAAGTGTTTTTTAATTTCATTTTTCAATTTTTCCACAGATCATAGTTTATTTGTTTTATGTTCATGTCTAAGGTTAACGAATTGTTCTATAGTTTTTTGAAAATGTCTTTAACTGCAAAACAAAATAAACGATCACGTACTGTATTTGACAGTAGATAAAAAAACGTTTGGTATGTTAGTACAAAATGGAAAAGCCAGCAGCAAGTAATATTGAAATAGCTGAACATTTTTACAGCAAATGGAATGTGAGTATGGGGCGCACAACTTTTAGAGACATTTTAAGGAATAGCAAAAAGTGAGTTCCCGAATCAGGATTCACTTCAGTGCGTCCAACTAAAAATGTTAAGGTAGAAGAAGCTCTCATGCTCTGGATAAATGAAATGAGATCGAAAAAGCCTGCATTGCAGATATGATGTTAATAGAGAAAGCACAGGACTTTGGCAAAAAAAAGCAAATTATAAACTTTTCTTCCTCTCATGGATGGCTGGACCGATTGAAAAAAAAGACAAGGAATAAGCAAGCATGCACATGGAGAAAATGGAAGTACCGACAAAAACGCTGTAGAGATTGGACGTGAAAAATACAACAAAAGCTTGCTAATCTAGATCCAGCAAACATTTACAATCGTGATGAAACAGGCTTGTTTTACAGACTTCAACGTGATTAGTACTTTAGCAAAAGCGCCCGTTAAGGGACATAAAAAATGCAAAGATCGCGTAACTGTGCTTCGGTGTTCAAATAGTGATGCTTCTCATAAGTTTAAACCTCTTGTGATTGGAAGGAAATCAAGACGACGTCGCTGCTTTGGAAAAAAATTCAACACGATTATTTATGTAGAGTACAATTGCAACACAAAAGCTTGGATGACTGGAAAGCTATTCCAAACATGGCTGATGAAATTGTATTAAAAAAAATGCAACAAATAGGTAAAAATATAATTTTGCTGTGTGGATAATGTTTCTTGTCACAAAACAAAAGAAATGTCAAATGTTAATATGATAATTCTTCTATCAAACACACCTTTATATCTCCATCCTCTGGATGTTGGAATTATTAAAAGCTTTTTTAAAGCACATGATAAATTAGAAACAAGGCATTTTATAAATTGTGTTTAAAGTGTCGAGCCTCCAAATGTATCGACTATCGGTACCATCTGCTCTGGAAATGATTTAAAAAAACGGCTTGGAACAGTGTTACAAATTCTACTATTTCAATAGCTGGTCTCACACTTCTATTTAACCCTCTTTATCCCAGATGATGGAACACTTCCTACTCTACAGCAACTTCAAAATAATTTAGATTTATTAGCTGGAGTTTTGCAAACCTCTTCTTCAAATTACATGTCCGCTTGTGAACTAGTGAATGTTGAGAGCACTATAGAAATGATTCCTTCACTCAATGACGAAGATATTATGGAGATTGTGAATGAATCTGAAGCTACAACTGACTCTACTAATGATGATGATCAAAAAAAATTAAAAATTGCAAGTAATTTACTAAAAAATTTTTTTGAATGGGGGAGAGATAACCCATAAGTACCTAAAAAAATTTTGTGAAAATATTCAGCCCCCCCCCCCCCCCCCCATTTTTTCCAGCCCTCCCAATTGAAAAGTCCTAGCTACGGGCCTGTAGTACTGTTATTACTTACATGTAACAAAATCGTGTTCTAGCTAAAGAGCATCTGGGTAACTTATCGAAAGCGATGCGTGCTTTAGAAGAAAAAAGACCCAAGGAAGTAGAACAAACTACTTTAGAAAAATTTTTCATTAAAATAAACAAATTTTGTTGTTACCAAATAGTTGCTTTTTGAATTATTATAGATTGGTAACTTAGAGAGTTGACTGACCACTTCGGTTTATTCGGGCTTGTGTAAGATTGACTAGATCACTCGTTTGCATTTGAGCTTTCTTGATTTGAAATAACCCAAATTATCGAAACCGTTTATGAACTATTATGCTGTAGCATTTTACGTTTGTTTTCGTAGTAAAATTACTTTAAATATAATTAGAGTATTTTGAATATCTATGTAAAATTTCATTCGAAAAAATTAATTTTTTTTTCCAATTTTCCGTCAGCCTCGGAAATCCATCTCCTTTTTTGAAAACACGTTTTGACGGAACAACGAGATTCGACTGTAAAATACTTGGAGCATGCGCTATTCATCATTTTTATTTTTTTTTCAAGTCCCCCCTCCCCCCCCCCCCCCGTTTTTTGGCTGGACCCCATGTTTTGTCCACATCAAATACCTATTTTACTAGATTTAAAATTTACTCGAAACTTTTTATAATTTAATTTATTTGAGTGGGTTTTGCATCTAGAGCAAGAAATATCTCTCTTATCTGGACGGGTGAATCTCACACCAAGAGCACTCTTAATTTGATTTTCATTCATTGGAATAATTCAAAGGAAAAAAAGTAAAACATATGTATTTGGTAAATTGCAAAATTTATAAAAAATTATCGATTTAAAAAATTAGCCCTTGTTTGGCCCCCTCACTTTTGAAAATCTAGAACCGCCACTGCTTACCATAGGCCCTATTATGAAAAGCACCTTAGTTTCATGTCATATTTGTTTATCATTTAATATAAAGAAATGATCAAAATATTCAAGGCAACAAAAGGTCTTTCTTCATCAAAATCTTTTGAGTTTCAAATAATTTTAAAACTGAAAATTTTTCAATAATAATGATTGATATTTTTATTTTTTAAAAACGATAATTAATCAACAAAAATACAAATATAAATTAAAAATCAAGTTTTTCACTCACTGAACAAATAAGTGCTGATAAAAAGCATTACAAATTAACTGTGAATTCAGGTATACCCACAAACGACCATTATCCTGAGCATCTTCACGCGAATGTTTTTTTAAGAGAAGGCGTATTTTATGGTGTTGATTACAATTTGTAAAATGTTCAAAAATAAAAAAAATAGTGTGGATAAATCAAATTCGTTGCTTCGTATATAAACTAGTAATCAGGTCTGTATACTAGGGTAGGTCGATTTCGAAACCGCACTATGATCCTACAAACGGTAGTTGTATTTCAATGTATACATTAATAAAATAAAAAAAAATTTTTTATTAAAGCTATATTTTTGTCAAAACGCATTTTTTATAAGTAGTTTTTATCATTTTGTTAGTATACACTTCTTATTTTTTTCAGTCTAATATTTTCAAATATAATTTTAAAATGGCCAAAATAAAAAACTTTTCACTCGAAAGAAAAGCGAAGAAAAATACGGTGGTGGACAAAGCGATTTATCTTTGACACATCCTAGCACTTATTTGGAAGTTATCCAGTTTTACTATTTTCTTACTCACTCTTTTCCTAATTTGAACTTTTGCTTAATTGTTGAAAATTTTTTTACTGTGCTGAAACATATTTGGTGTTCGGTAAATCCAAACTTACCTTTAATTAATGATGCATCTATATTAAGAAAAATTAAAAATTTATTGAATAATGATAAAGAAATAAATCGAAAACATGCTAAAGTTAAAGTCAAAAATTATATGGATATAAAATTAAATTGTAGTTTTGATTTATCTTCCTGTTCTTGTAATTTGATGACTGCTGCTTGTAATGATCCTAGAGTTAATTGTACTAAAGAACATATATTATGTCTTTGCCCTCCTAAATCAAAAGTTTCAATTAAAGAAAGGTCATATCTTCGTGATCAAAGAAACAAAGTTGGGTAAATATCAAATGTCTTGCGTTGATTTGAATGTTTCCAGAAAAAATCAAAAAAAGTTTGAAAAAAAGGTATGTTTGAAAAGTTTGAAAAATCTAATGAAACAAATTCATCATTTTTTGATTTATCTGTTTCTCAGGTAATAAAATTAATAATACATTCTATTGAAAATATTAGTTGATTCAATAAATTTTAGGAAGAAGAGTGGACCTCAAGCATGAGTATTAAAGAAAATTATAATCTTACAAAGCTTTCAATGTGTGCAACAGAACTTGTAAGACACAATTGTTCTTCCAATATGGGAGCGCCTTTAGCAAACGCTTTATTTTTTGACATCAAACATTTATTGAAAGAGGAAATTAAAGTCAAAGACATATTAGTTGATAAAAGCAAAATAGATAGGGCTAATGCTAAAGTAAAAATAGTTAGTAGTGATAAATGAAGCCAAAAACAAAACTTTTTTGTATTGGAGTTGATGGAAAAGTTGACGATAAGACATTGACTTATAGAGAAAAGCTTGAAGATGGAGATAAAATAACATTAAAAGAAAGATGTAATAAGTGAACATCATTTGACCTTTACAGTTGAAGATGGAAAGACTCAAGGATCTTACTCATAGAACAATTCCTATACTTGGTGCAACTGGAAAAGTTTTAGCTAAAGAAACATTTAATGTGCTAGAAGAGTATGGTAGTTTGGATAGCGTATCTGCCATTCTTTTAGATAATACTGCAACCAATATAGGTTGGAAAAATGGCTTTGTCCATCTTGAGAAACTGTTGAAGAGAAATCTTCATACTATTGGTTGCAATCTTCATCAAACAGAATTAGAGCTATATTAAGATGGAGCATCAATTAGCCCAAAAAAATATACAGGTACACTTGGTCAAAGATGTAGTGAAAATATACAGGATGAAGCTCAGAAAAAGTTTGAAGTATATTAATTCTCCTTTGGCTTCATGATTTATTTCAAGAGAATGAATAAATGACCTTAGTCATGATCAACGGCTTTTCTTTGAATATAGCAAAGGTAATATAGGACTTAGAAAAGTTGATGAAAGATGGGTTCGCTTGTAAAATAGGCCTGTAAACCATTCAAGGTGGTTAACATTGGCAATAAGACTTCTGGAAATATATATAAGAGAACAATCGGCCAGTGAAAATTCAAAAAAACTTGTGTATTATATTGTACAGATATATGCTCCAGCTTGGTTTAAAATAAAAGTGTGTGTCTTCAAAACTTCATGAGACTCCAGTAATTCTTTTTTCCACAATCAATCAAACAAAACATTTTCCATATAAAGATGTTATACAAATTTTCAAACACGACTTACGACGAAATACTTTTTGCTTACTTGCAGAGAACTTTCTTTATTCAATGGTAAAAAGTGATGATGAAGACATTAGAAATAGTGCAGTTGAAAAAAGTTTAGAGCTTAGAACAAAGTTAAACTTTGTTTACTCTTAATATATATCTTTGAATTTATTAATCCTTTATATTTTTAGTGCAAATGTTAAAAGAAAGAAAAAAATTCCAGAAATAAATTGGAAAGCTGAAACTTGGTATGAGTTAATAGATCTAGCTTCTACTCCATTGTTAGAACCACACACATTAAAAAAATGTTTCAAACGACAAAATTGAAGAATTTCTTGCAAGCAAAAAAAGACCAAACATTCCAAATCTTCCTTCTCACATTCTCAGGGTGTAGAAAGAAGTGTAAAGTTTGTTTCAGAAGCATCTCATTTAGTATATGCATTTGAAAACCGTCATAAATCAATTTTAACAAAGTTATTAAGCAGGATTAATCGCCCTTCTTTTGCATCAAAAACTCAGTATTTTCAAAGCTACGAGTGTTTATATGATAAAAATTATTTATATTGTATAAAAAAACTTTTTATAGCTGATAACTCTCAAAATTTTAAAAATAAAATTTTGTTCTTTTTTTTTGATTTTCCAACTATATTTAACATTTTTGATTTAAATTCTGCAAAAAATGCTACAATATATTTTATTAATTTTTGTTATATTTGATGTTTCAAAACCGTCTCTACCTACCGGTAATAGAATTATGCCGGGGTTCTGAAAAAAATATAAATTCGACCTACCCTAGTGTATACAAAATCGCATAAATGTCAAAGGGATACGGGTTTAAAAAATGGCATCAAAGTATTTATATAAAAAGTTTTAGGTAAATATTTTAGAGGCAACGCTAGTCCAACCGGATGCCTACAATGATATACGAAATATTTTAAATCATTCACTCACTTTTTCGTTTTCAAATTTCTCTACTTTGCTCTTCGCCTGCTTTCTCTCATTCCTTTACTCTCGTATCTTTTTTAAATGACTTCATTCGATGTTATTTTTGGTTTTCCCTCATATTTGCCTTTCATTTTTTCTTTAAAAACTTTTTAATATGTTCTTCTATTTACGTTACTTTACAAAGATTTTTCTTATTTTCGACCTTAAATTAGATCATTCTGGGAATTCGCTTTTCTATTGCATTTAAACAATTTTTACCGGTTTTTTCTAAGCCCAACTGTGACCGCTATTACACTAAAGTTGGCCTAATTCTAATAACTATAAATCTATTGGCTTATTTCTTAACAAATAAGCTATTATTAGTATGTTACCCTATGTATTTCACGAAACTCTTAAACTTTATACACCAAGTTTACATGCCTATCCCCTAAGAAACTCAAATCTTATGAAATTAGCTATTTTCAATTACACAAATATAAACAAACTATTACTTATAAAAGTTCTTTTTTGGAACAAGGTGTTTTCCTACACCAATATTTTTTTACCTTATATTTATCAGATTTAAAAAACATATAAAACTCCATTTTCTTTCTTGCTATAAAAATATTTTTTACAACATAAAAACTGTTATTCTTGCCAGAAAAAGAGTCCACTAAATTTTAATTGAGGTACATTTTTTTCTGCTAATCTTTATATATATATATCATACAATGTTTCATTGTTACCATACCTACGCTCAATGCGGGTGTATACTAGGGTTTGCATAAGTATCGAAAATTAGGAACCGGTATCGATACCGAAAAAAACTTACATAACCGAGAAATCCCGGTTCCAAACGGTTTCTTAAGAAGATATATAGACAGCAAAAAGATGCAATGAAATTGATGTTTTTGGTTTATTATAAACAGATGTAAACTTTATCATTATCATTAAAATGGTTCTAGGAGAAAAGTGTGCAAAAGACAAAAGTGTGCAGCAGAGAAAAAAAAGAAAAATAAACTCTTTTGTCGTTTGCACACTTTTCACCGTTTACCATTAACCCATTTACGACCAATGTTCCTATTTTGGATGACAATGTAATTTCACTGTAAGATTTAAAGTGAAAAAATTTTATATGAATGAAGTGCAGTAAAGTTTTGTGCAAAGAATTGCATAGTGAAATAAATCAATTACAACTAAGTTATTCTCGGAACGGGGAATACCTTTCGGTTCCGAGACGTTTCCCAAATTTTCAGAAGCGGGAACGTCCCGGTATTTCAGAACCGGGAGCAAACCATAATGTATACCAAGATGTCCCTAAAGGGCTTTCCTTGTAAACATCCTACAAAATGCGGTGTTTTATTTTTCACTTTTACATTGTTTATATATTTTCACCGTTTGTTTAAATCTTTTTATTTCTTTACATGGGCTTTATATGTGCGTACCGGCTTTGTAAATAAATTTCATTCTTTCTTTCTTTCAGTAGTGGCCAAAAAGTTTGCACGACACCGAATATAAAGTGAAAAAGTAATTCTTAGTGTCTTATCATAATTATCTCGTGAAATCAAAATAAGAGACGCCAAAGGATACAAGGTTGTCCAATCTTCGACTAGGAGTAATGTTTCTTTACAGACTCGCAAAAATATTTGTCATTTTTGCTTCCTGGGATTTATCACTATTTCATTTAAGTTCAACTAATTAGATATTTACTTTTTTTAGCAACATATAATAAAAATCACAAAATCATAACTCTTAAATTTGAAGCAAGAATAAACAAATAATTGAATTCGGAAAAATCAGGTAATAGTTTTTACGTTGAAAGAATAAAAAAATTCAGAAATTAGAAGTCACGCAGTCTCTGGTTTTGAACATGCTATTTTGTTTTAGTCTTTTTTGAAGAAAAATAGGAATATTAAATATTAAAAAAAAAACAATAAATTTTACAAGAGGGCTGAAAAAAAGGATTCATTTGATTATAAAAAATATAGGACGACACCAAGATGAAATTTATACGAAAGAAAATGATTAGAAATCGGCATTCAGTTCAAAAACCAACTGTTTAGATAAAAAATTAATGAGCAAACCTTTGGGCTTTTTCTTCAACTTCGCCTTGGATGTATATCACACTTCCAGGAATCAAAAATCCAGAAGCAATGGGCGTTGTGAATGGAACTTTCTAAAAAAAATATTATATATCTTTAGCATATGCGTTCCAGATTTTTAAACCTAATAACCCTTTCATGATCAGTGTATCAGTATCATATATGATACATAAACAATTTTACCTTCGTCTGCTTTTTCAAATAGTTTGTATCTGAATCTTCTGCTTTTTAACAAATATCGTCTGATTTTTCTGGTCACGAAAGGGTTAAACCGGTACGAAAATAGTAATTTAAAAATTCAAGAACAAATATTTTTATTCCTTTCCAAAATAATTCGTTTGAAAAATACTTTCTAGGTAAAAGAGGAATTTTTATACTAAAAAATGGAGATCATAAGATAATTCGTGGTATTAAACATATTTTCTAGTCAATATAAAAGTATATACCATGGATAGAGAGTTAAAAAAAGGGATACAGAAGTGATAAAAAAATTTTATGGCTTTCTTGCTTCTTTCAAATATAAAAGCTTGAGCTTCCGCTTTCAAATTTAAACAAGACTTTCTATAAATTTCTCTAATCCAAATCAGCTTACTTTGGCATTATTTTAGGTTATGATGCATTTTTTACCTAAAACAAGTTTTTTGTTTTGAAAAATATCGTAATTTTCCTATATTAAGCATTTTAATTGTTCAAACTTGAGCCTCAAAATGGTTGTATCTCATGTGCACTCGCATTAGCAACTGAGGGTGAGAAGTTCAATGCCCAAGTTCACAACTCTTAAAAAAATCGCCCTAAATGCTGACAGTGGAAATCTCAAACAACCAACTGACCAATTATGTAAATAAAACCTGCCAAATCTTCTTTAATATCATTTGATATATCTTCAAATTTCTTCAAGACCCTCAGGTTGTTCAACATTTTGAAAATTATTATTATTCACCTCTACAGTTAAAACAGTATTATTTCCTTTTAGCAAAGAAGATTCTGAGTAAAAAAAGAATTAATTCTTTAATAAATCTCTTTTAGTGTTTTTTGCTCTTTCTTTGTGAATTTTACTCAAAAGAAATCCAGAACGGCCCTGAATCTAAATGCCTTTAAATAATTCTTCTTCTCTTTTATTCAAACTTGAAACAAAGTATTGTCTTTTTTCACCCATAGTTTTTAAATAAAAAATCGTCTTTTAAAAATACTTCACTCAAGCATTGAAATAATTAAATAAACGTGTTCCCATTCATTCTCATTAAGTTCAACTTCAGGCACAGCCAACTCTTGGATAAAAAAGGCTAGAATTTAGAAAGTCTTTTCAACATTAAAAATGTAGTACCCCATCGGGTTGCAGTGTCACCACAATCTTCTTTTTAAAATTACATCCGAATGAGGAGCGCGTAAATGTGAAGCTGCATCTCTCAATTCCCTTAGAAAACTTTTCCATTTTTTAAGACGAGCGACTACTCCATGTTACAGAGTGTGCTCCATACATCTCATATGATATATGCGATCAATATATAGAAGTTCTTGATTAACGTCATTTTCATATTGATAATTAGAACTGTCTGAATTTTCATTTTTTACTTTTCAATATACATAAGTTTAAGAGAGCAGCTCATATTAGCTACATTATCCACAACACATCCAAGTATTTGTTTATTAATTTTAAACTTGTAAAAATTGGGCTTTGTTGCCTTCATAAAATAAAACTATTGCATCTCCAGAGATCAAACAAGAAAACCTGAAGCACGTGAAACCTGTTCAAACTCCGGCTTGAGTCAGGCCGGCCCTTATAATATTCAGACTAGGATTGGACTAGACCGTCTATAGTTTGAAAGGACCGAGCTACAGAAGTTAAGGAACGGATCTATCTAAATAACTAGGACTAGTTTAACCGTTTTAAATCCAACCGTAAATAGGTCCATTTCTAGGCATTCAAGCTCAAAATGGCGTATAATTCTTTACCGTTTTGTGTTCAAATTGGCGCATACAAAAGTTAGTGGTTTTTAGCAAATTTAAATTTAAAAAAATATTATTAACCAAATTGATTCCAGAAAAAAAATAGTCTACAACAATTGGATATAAAACTACTTTGTGCAATGACCAAGAATCAAGAAAAACGTACTATTTTTTCATTTTTTGGATTAATTGAAAGAAGTTTACTTTTATTTAAATGAGATATTTTGTTCTAACATTTTGTCCGTACAAAACTCTTCGAGACACAATTGGACACCAGTGAAGTATTGCCAGGTGTGTGCGATTTTTCGAAACTTTGTTACTTTTTACAATTATATGGGTTAGGGTTTGGAAGTGAAAAATGCATGGGGTAGAATTTTCACCTAATTTTTTAATTTTCACAATTACTCTAAAGTTGGTAAGATTTTGATATTTTTTATTCCTAAATTATTTTCCTAAAATTTTTTTGTTTCATAAAAATATTTTTCTGATTAGTCTATTTAGTTTTTTTATAACTTGTACATGAAGTTTTATAACAAGGACGTTTTTGTTACATTTGCTCAGAAGTTTCTTGCAATCGCAAACCCGTCTCCTATAAAATAAAAATCGTCTGATTTAGGTTTCATAAAAAGTCTATGAAAAAAAATAAGACAATTAATTTTGAAAAAAGTTGACCTCAAAAGATTTCAATAGGCATATTTGGGATCAAATATTTTACACGTGGATTTGAAATTGCATTCATAAAATGAAGAAAAACTTACAGGCTTGATGATAGGAGGAGGAGCAACTTTCCAAGAATCGCCACTGTTCGAAGCACCATTTCTCTAAGCATAGATTTAAAAAACACTTAGTTAAAACATGAATGAAATTTATAGAAAATACAAAAATGTATGATAAGGAAATTAATGCATCTATAACAGCGGACTAAAAATCTAGAAGTTTATGATAGAGGGTGTGACTCTTTGAGAGAATCAGAGTTCTAAAAAGCGTGTGCTTCCTTTTCCAATCGAAGTTTATGTTTAAAGCAGATGATTTTCATTTCTTGGGACACTGGTTACTTGAAGGATATGTACAAAGAGGTATACACAAAAAAACAAAGCTTCCTTCACTTTTTTAAAGCGATAGTATAAACTTTGATTTGTCTATTGGTTTGGCTGATCCAATCGTTACATCACTATATAACAGCATAATATATTAACAGATACAAATTATATAAACTTATAAACCATAATTATATAAAAGTTTTTTGTAAACGATGAATAATTAAAATTTCATTGGAAGTAAATGAAAGATCAATTTCTGCATTTCAAAATTATCAATAAAAAATTGAGTCTGTGTATTCAATAAAATTAATGCTCACGAATTGCATAGGCAAATAAATTTAAAAAAAAGCCATTTTGGATAAATTAAAATTTTCTTTCATATGATTGCCAATTGTTCTAGGTTTGATTCGTCCCATTAGAATTACGAATCATAACAGACTCTAATTTGAACCACGACATAAACATCAAAATTTTGACCTATCAGTGATGAGACCATTAATCGCAATCAGAAAGAAAGTAGTTCCAATGCTTTTCATTTTTAGGAGTATTTAAAAAAGTTAAAATGTAAACCTCATCAATCAATTTATTTAACTCGACTTATTGATGTTCCAAATTTAAACACATAAGGCATTAAACAATCGGTATAAGCATCGGAATGGCAGTCGTACAAATCTTTGGTATCATCCCATCACTACTTTCAATATAACATTATGAGCATTAGCATGGAGTAGACGAGCTTTCAAGATTTTGTTACGAGGTACGCACAAAAAACTAAAGGCCTGCAATAATTAATTAATACGTTTAAATACCAATTTTGATTTCAAGAAGTGAATTTGATTCTGAAATACACCTGCCAAATCGTTAGCCTTCTTGAATGGAAGACGATAAGAGAGAGTCGTATAAGCTGGGGCGTTGAAACAAACCTAAAAAAGTGCACAAATTAGGATAAAGTTGGTTCTTCTCAAAAGATATTTAAATCATTTTCCTACCATTAGCATGATTTGATACGTCAAGGGTACAGATTAATTTCGTGTTCCACAATCAAAAAATCGATTCCAGTCGTAAAATACGGAATTTTAGGAGACTGTATAAGAATTATTAGAAACGAGAAACACAAACACCGTTTGGGTACATAAAAAAGCTGTTATTGATATAGAATGTATATTTTAAATTCCATACAAGTTGCATTCTCAGATAGAGAAGCAAAGTTAGCGTATTGGAAATGTTCAAGTAAAATTTAGAAGTTGGGATTATGCGCGTTCAGAAAACATTTAGGCTTTGCTGCTAAAGGCGATGTAAAACGATTGACAATAAAAAAAATCGTATGGCATATTCTCAACGGAAGCACTGGTTGAATGATATAGGAGGTCTTTATTTTATTGATGTATCATGCAATTTATTGCTTGTTCTCAAATTCACATTGAGTGTTAAAGTCTGGAATTGTAGAAAAATCATAGGAAGGAAGATAAAATGTATAATTTTATATCTTGTTTTTAGAACTTGATTTTGAGTTTTAAATATATTTGTCTTAATGTCAAAATAAATGCCAGTCAATGAAGAAAAGTACGAAGAGGGACCAAAAAATGATAAATCAATTTTTATTTTCATACCTTTCAAAGAAAGACAGAGGGAGAGAAGAAAAAGTTGTCATATAACCATTGCAGAGCAAGATTAACATAGGGTTATTGGGAATGCATGCAGCCCCAGTAATACGGCTGCACTGAAAAAATAGGCCCTATTTATTGAATCGCAAATATTTACTTTAGTGGAAATTCATGTGGATTTGTAACTTTTTTGTATTAACGTATTTCTACACTAAATAAATGAATAAACGTTTCACTATGTGTTTTTTTAGTTTTTTCTTTAAACGACATACGTAATACTTATACTCGTATATTATACAGTGTTTTATAAAATAATATTATCCTAGACAGGTCATAAGGCCGAGGATCTATACATAGGGGGAGGGGGGCTAACAGTCTCTTTAAATTATATAGGCCCACAACAAGCTACAGCACCAGGCCCCGCGTTCTCATAATTGGCCCCTGAACCATTGATTTATTATCTTCGTGCTTTCTTCTACAATCTTAGCAAATAGTATATACGCTATTTTCATTTTTAAATGAATTTCATCTTTTATATTTCATTTCAGATTCTTTAGTGATGTCAAGAAAACGGGTGTACAAAGAATTTTTTAGCACTGGATTCAAGCGTCTCACGATGCGTTGCATGTTGGGAAGTGCTCAGCCACGAATCGTTTAAAGAAAATAATCTCAAGCGCCATCTCCGGGGAAAACACCCAACTCTGACAGAGAAAGATCTTGAGTGTTTTAAGAGGAAAGAAGAACCACCGAAACGTTAGCGGTTAGACAACTCTATGCACATTGGAGTGTATTTGTTCAACAACTAACACTTGCGTACTATCTTGTTGCAAAAGATTGCCAAGGGTATTATGCAGCCACACACAATTCGAGAAGAGTTGGGAAAGCCAGCAGACATTGATATAGTTTTTACCATGCTTGGAGGTGCTGCAGTGAATAAAATGGAAGCTATTACGCTGTCAGATAACACAATCAAACGAAGAATTCAAGAGATGTCGCAAGACATTAAAGAACATGTAGTGGCTGACAACAAGGAGAGTGGAAAATTTAGCTTGGAGTTTGATGAGTCAACTGACGTCGGTGACGATGCTCAGGTTTGGTACATGCGTGGTACCAAAGGAAGAGTGGCATTGAATTTACATGCGTGCAGAAGTTGAAATCTTCTTAAACGAGAAGAAACATGTACTGGCATCAAGGCCTACAGACCAAAGTGGTTGCTTTAACTGTCATATCTGTCAGACATTTTCAAAGTTGAATATTTCAGAAAAGTTCAAGACTTTCAACGCAAAGCTGAGCCTGCAGAAAGGAAGCATTCAACTAGCAAAAACTGCATCCTTTCAACTTTTGAACCTTTTTTTGGAAGATAAAAAAGACACATCACTTCTGCCCGTACAAAGTGTCATTGTCACGCACCTTGAGAAATTGAGTGAGGAGGCTGACAGGTACATTCCGTATGGAGAGCTGCATGAGAAATAGAAATGTTTATGAAGACCCTTCGATATCCAAACCGAGGATCTTTCAGAAGAGTCTTCTATCCAAAATCTACAAGCGGAGCTAAGAGATTCAGCATGAAGAAACTCTTCGTTTTAACTTTCAGCGCCAAACTCAAGTGTGTTGTGGACTTCAGTGAAAAAAAGAAACCAGTCCTTGGTTTTGAGTCTGTGAAAGTGTTATTGTCTTTCGCTACAACCCATTTGTAGGAATCATGACATGCAGCTCTGACTGCCATCAAAACTAAAATATAAAGTTGAAGCTCTGGCTCCAACCGGAAGATGTTTTGAGTGTAGCACTTTTCAAGACGCAACCACGAACAGAGAAACATGATTCAAGCCTAAGGCGCTAATTAAAATTAATTTACCATTTCAAAGAAAAATATATATACTTTAGCTTGTCTTTTTAAAGAATGTGATAAAATATTATTCTAAATGTGGTTGCTTTAATTAATGTCAAGTTTTAAAATTCATAATGCTGTGAATATAATAAAATTGAATGATTTTAATTTCGTCTTTCACAACTCTTACAGATAATAATTCATTACAATTGTCGTCCCTTACTTTTACAACCAGCTAATCATATGTAGTTTTAGTATATGCAACTAAATTAGTGGGGTCGCGCTCATATTTTGAGAAATACAATTGGGGTCGTCTAAAAAAAAGGTCGCGAACCAAGGCTCGTAGAAAATATACTGAAAGATCATGTTTAGCGTAAAAAACGTTAAGCATGATGTTCTTTGAGAGAATTAAATTTGGTTAGGACTCTTCAGATAGAAGTAATGCAAATATATTTAATATTTCTTTGAGAAAAGTTTTTTCAAGAACAAACATTACTAAATCAGAAAATGCCCCCTGAAAATAAATGAATTGATGAACAAAAGTCTGGCGGCCCCCGTGACACATTTATCTACGAAAAGGAGGCTCTGGAATGCACCAGCAAATTGATCTAATATCTTTTTCCAAGGACGCTACCATTTTTTTGATTTTAAAATAGCTTTATTCCAAACACAAAATAGTTTGCTCTACATTTCCTGGGCGTTAATGCGTTAACACTTCCAGGCACAATGGGACACCAATGTCCCAAAAATCGATTGTTTAATTTATCATTGAGAACTAAAGCAAGCGATAGAAAACGGATGCCCTAAAGGGTTAATGTGTTTTGCAGTTCCGATATGCAATTACCACATTGTATTTACTCTGGACAATTTGTATAAATTAAAATAGAAAAAAGATCTCGGTTCACCAACATTTCAGTTGACAAAGAAGAATAGGAGAACGAAAAGTATTTGATCGGATTGGATAAAAAATTTTTTTACAATTTTTTGTTTTACCCTATCAAATTACGTGCTAATTGAACCAATTGTTTGACATCTTTCTTGAATACATTTTGACTATTAAAATGAAATGGTAATAATCTCGTATCAGATTGGTTAAATTCCTAAAAAAATCTAAGATATCTGGATATTAATAATAATCAACTGTTGATAGTGAAGTATGAAAATGAAGCAAGATGAATATTTAAAAAGAGCAAGAAAAATGAGTATTGTTGCTTCCTTTGAGAATATAGCATCATTGATCGATTCTTTTATAAACAAAATCAATATTTAATTCTACATGCATTTTATCGAAATCACATCTCCATCTATATAAAACATCGCTGTATATTTCACTGCTCGTTCAAAGTTTTTTGTACTACTCACTCAATGATAAGCACTTATCATTTCCTTCATATTTTAAGAAGTTGAACGAGATGGACAAAGGTTTTTGAAAAGAAATTTATAACGAAGAGAAGTAGATTCGGTATTTTAACCGAATGAAAGCGATTTATACGATACATTCCGTTTTTTCAAAGTTTTTTCAGCTCTCGAACATTTGAGAAAGAGTGCCATCAATTCGCTTTTTTGAGAGCCCCTTAAAAGCTCCAGAAACCCTTTACAATTGCGAAAACTGAACGATATCTAATCTTGGAGGAACGACTAAATTCTAACATTTTATTTCCCGTTATTTAAAATATACTTGGAAAGATATATTTCCTTACTTAAAAAAATGCGTTTCTGGCATTTGATGCCTATTCCAAGTTCTATTTCCGTGGCTAAACAAAATTGATAAGTCTAAGTGTAGCAACCTTTATTACATTAGCAAAGTCTAACATGTTTGTATTCAAAATAATATTAATTATTTAATGTTTGTATTCAGACTTGGCATCAGGCAGGTGTCGAAGTTTATAAAGGTAAAGGTAAAAAGTTGAGTGTTTTCATCAAGAAGGCACAATTGCGCCGCTTGTATCGAGCTATGAAGAAAGTAGGCTTGATGCGGGATCGAACCGATTACCTTGAGTTATCGAAATCCAGTATCTAACCAAACTTACTCACGCCCCCAAAGGGATAGGAGATCAATTTTTACAGGCATATCGAGTGAGCAGCCTTCTTTGGTCGATGTCGAAAGTGAAGAGATGGCGTTAATTTTATTAAATTTTCAAGTGTTTGGAGTATGATTGTGGAATCATAGTGGGTGAAGTGGCATGTTTTAAGAAATTAGAGTTGGGAAATAGTTATTGTGCATCGGACTCCTATTTTAAAGATACTGATATTCATAATTGTTGGATAACCCGTTAACGACCAGAATAATCAGACGATATCTAATGTAAAGCAGAAGATTTGTATTAAAAAGCATTGACAAACGCAGACTACTCATATTTTTGTTAAGTTAACATATGTCGACTGTGCCGATAACCAGTAAACAAATAAATTCAGACACTCTCTTTAGTGCCTAACGTTGCAAAAACGCAACGTTTATCATTTTTGTCCAAGAAAGGCTGAAAAATTTAATAAAATTAAAGAATTAACTTTTTTTATTGCACAAACCTTGTAAAGGAACGAAGAAAGCTCGGTTAATGAGTAGAAAATTCTTGGAAAAAAATTTAGACCAAATACTTTTGGAATAATAATGATTTATCTATTGTTGACTTAGATAAAAAGGTTATGGACAATAATTAATTTGAAAACAATGTAAGAAAGACAAACTACAAATGTAAAGGAATAAAATATTTTGATAAATTATATTAAAGAAAATAGATTAAACATTTTGCGTTGCAACATAATGCAGAAGCGTGTAAGATTCTGGGCATCTTTCAATGACTATCTAAAATCGCCATTCACAAACGACGACCTTGAAATATGGACAAGTCATCACACAAGGGCAGGTGCTAGGAATTGCGGGGACCAATTAGAAATCTGATAGTGGAGCCCCGACTCTACAAAGTAAAATTTATCGGTGTTAATATTTCATATAAAGAGTTATAAAAAAATTTAAAGGCAATGTGGATACCTTTATTGTTATACTTTTAACATTAACAGAGGCAAATTTTAGCAATTACAAGACTTTCTAGCTTTTTTATTAACAAAATCTTTCAAAATATTTTCAAAGTCAATAGATTTTCTAGCTTTCTATAGAAAGCATTGCCAAACTGTATAGTCTTTCTTGTGAAACCGTAGACCTCAAGTATGTTTTAATTAGTTTCAGCACGGGCCCCATTTGATAACATCGGTTAAATCGGCTTGCACACGGCCGGGCATCACACTTTTAATATTAGTTATAGATTGAAAACTAACTAGTGAATTAGTAATTCATAACTAATATTTCTGAAGCCATTTACGTAAATTAAGGTTGCTGATTCATAACAGTTGAAAGAGAAAAGTTGATACTGCATCATCATTCAAAGTCCCATAAATATAAATAGGTTAAGTCATCAGTGCTAAAAATTAAACATAAAGGGAGCTTTGTTCGCAAAATTATAAATAAGTCAAGTTGGAGTCGTGTCAGTGACGAAGCCAGGACGGCGCCTGTAGTACACTGACCCTTCATTTTCGCTAGGTTACACCATCTCTAAAAATTTAAAGCTATTATAAATCTATCCGCATTGTTGAAGATTTTTTAATAAAAATTTTGTTAACTTTTAAGCTTATGAGAAATTTTGGATTTTATTATTTTGAAAAAATGTGCCCTTTTGTGCCACCCCATTTTTTATTTTCCGCCACGCCACTCAGTCGCGTTCGAAAATTAGAAATGTCGTAAAATATTTTCCAGAATCCACAACCGTGGTTTGAAGACGGAGTCATTTTTTGGACATTGTCTGGTTTTTGTCGTAAGCTTCATAACCAATGGGAGAAGGCAGAGAGAACGACCTTGACTTTTCAGGCACCTATTTTTTGATTACAAAAAAGGAACTTGGAAAAATACATCTAAATTTCATTATCAATTATATCTTCTTTTAGGTATAAAATTATTTCTATTATTTTTAATCTTTATTTCTCTTTTTAAACTCACTCCATATATATCTCGATTAACTGATTTAAAGATCAAGGATTAAAATATGAGTTGAAACGGTGAGTTACAGTTATAGAATCCCAAGTGCTAGCCACTGGTATCAACTTCGAGAAATGAAAGCAGAATTCGAAGAAATAATGTAGCAAAGAAGATCGTAGAAAAAGAGATTACTCATTTTTTGTAAGTAAAAATTTTAGACAATAAATTCAAGTGTTAAGTAATTTATTTGAATAAAAATTTTGGCAATATACCAAATTTCAAAAATATTTCCTTACCATTAAACTAAAACAGCTGTCGTTATAATTTAAATATATACACTTAAATATTTATTTTTTTATAATACATTCTTAATTTTGTCATTTCTATCTTGATTCTACAAAAAGAACAGGTAAAAGAAGAATGATTTCAATTTCCCACTTTTAATTTCGAGGTTACGGATAAATAAACAAATCAAAAATACACCTTTATTCTGTTGTAGAAATGAATCCATTTTTTAGAATAAATTTGAAAAATAAAAATCGATATCATTTTTACTTAAAGTTTATCCTCTTTTCAACTTAATATCATCCTTTTTTTTTTAATTTTTTTACTTCAAGTGCAAAAAAGAAAATCTATTAAAAGAAAACCGAGCATTTTAACCATTTTCATTTTAAATTTGTCACTGCTTTTTTTGTATTTGGAATTTATTTTTTTCATTTTAATATCCTTTTTCAATTACACATTTTTTATTTCGTATCGACAAAAATCGTTGAGAATAACATTAACTATTTTACATTCAAAAATATATTTTTATTTTTTAGCAAGATAATTTGAAGGAATTTTTACTTTTTAAGTTGTGCAAGGGAGAAATGTTTCAAAGCTCACTAAAGTATTTGTAGTCAATTATTCAATGACTTCTCCCTTTTCAAATTAAAAGCCAAACATTTTCATCAATTGAACCCATCACATAGGATTAGTAGTCATAAATAGTTACTGCTTATCTCTCGAAACACATTATTTTTGATTTCCTCACACTACACACTACGTATAATAGAGTCTCCAAAGATAAGAATGGCTGGTTGTAGAGAAAGGCTACACAATAAGTGATGTTGCAACGCATATATAAGGAATCAATTATTCTACTGCCAAAGCAATCTCTTTCATCAGTATGAGGAGGGTGATGGAGAAAAGTTCATCATCGCAATGCAACGTGGATCAAGTCGATGTAGGAAGTTGAAGGAGTTTGAGCTCAAATACATCGAAGAAATTATTGAAGTTAGCCCTTGCATCACCCTAGAGATCATTTTGAAGTCAAAGATAAATTTTCAATTGATGTTGCTTGCCCAACTACATACAAAAAGATTTAAAAATTATGCTATCGTGATTACACACCCAAAAACCTTTAAAAATGTATATTCATTGAGCCTGGCTTCAATTTACACATTTCTAGCAGAGCCATGCAGGGACCCTGAATTTCCCCGTTCGGGAGGGGAAGGTTTTAACTCCGTTATCGGATAATTGATAGAAAATTTGATCGTCCATATTCTGCAAATATATACATTATTTACTTTTCGCCATGATTTCAATAATATGAAATAATACTGAAAAAATTTTTTGGGTTCGGTTGCCCGAAATCTCCAATGAAGTTGGAATTCATTTCGCATCATACGGTCTCACTGATCGATGCGTCCCTATACTTTTCCATGGAAGTCGCCATTTTTTCTCTATTCAGAGCGTCGTCGAAAAAAATGGCGGCTTGTTTCAGCTTCTTTTCCTGATTCTTCCTTCTTCAAAATGGCCTCTCCTTTTCCTCTGATGTGGTTTTTTAACTATTCTTATAATGGTCTTATAATGTTTTCCAAATAAGTTCTAAAAAAATTACAAAATACTATCGAAATATATATTTTAAGAATTATATCTACAGGCAAGCAACTCTCAATCAGAAAGATTGTTCATTTCCGGTTCAAATATTGTAAACAGTAAACAAAGTAGCTTGAATCCAAAAAAAGCTGAAGAGTTCATTTTTGTTGGGCAAAATAATAAATCATTTAAAAATTAGCTTAAATAAAAAAGTTTATTTCATCTTTTTGTTTCATGAAATACTTTTATATTTCATCATTGAGAAAATAGTTCCCCGATACGCCACGTTCCTCGCGGGGTGAGCATCTCCCCGATCCTACCTAAAAATCCACTCCCCGCTGGGCTCTGATTTCTAGATATTTTGGCATGTTCTGAAACGTAACCCTGAAAAGTATTGCTATCTACATATGCTCCACAATTTAACTTTGACATTTTAACAGATGAAACATATCATTCATAAAAATTGAGATAAAATTTTCAGTTTTTAATTTTTTGTTCATGGAAAACAAAGTTTTTTCAACAGGGATTTTTGTATATACGTCATTAAGTAAAAAGTGTAATTGAGAGGGCGGAATTATAATAAAAAAACATTCCAAATGCAAAAAGAAGCATTTGAAATAAAAATTAACAAAATCAAAAGAAAAACTCAAAGACGAATTCAAAATGAAAAAGGATGAATTTGAAATGAAATGAAAAAGGACGAATTTGAAATGAAAAAGGACGAATTCGAAATGGAAAAGAATAAATTTAAAGTGAAAATGGTATATATTTTGAAAAAAAAACATTTCATACCAGAACGCAAAAAGCTGCTATAACGTGAAAGGCTGACATTAAAAACGAGAAGCTTGAGAGAGAACCTTTATATAAAACGAAATAACAAGAAGTTGAACAAATATGATGGTCGGATAAAATCGAGATGAATGCAAAATGCACTATAATCGTCGATATTTTATCTGTAGAATGATGAATGAATGTCGCGTCGATATTGCGATAATGATGTTATCTGTTTATTCTTCGTATTTGTAACATGTGTTGCTGCGGATTAAAACAGCGAAAGAGGGAAGAGAATGCCAGTGTAAGTGCTTCATGATGGATGGATGGACAACATGATCCACATTTTGTTTGTAATCAATAGCATTCATTTTCATCATCATCACTACAACAGCTTTTCAATTTGTTTGAAGCGTAATAATTTCACGATCATTTGGCAATGAATTAGTATAAATCTTTACAACGAAGTCCGATGTTGTTTTTATGGATTCAGGGATAATTTTGCCTCTGGTTGATTAGCCTTTGACAATTTCACACTCAAGGCAATTTGACCTCTGTAAGGACAAAAATATTATTGAATTGGAAATCGAATTTTTTTTTAATGTTCAGGCATAATTTGTCCTCAAAACAATTTATCAATCAATATAGCCAAATTAACCTGATTTCGCCATGAGGCCGAAATTTCTATGAACCTCCCTCCCAGGTGTAACTTTCGACTGGTTTCTTTATCCTCTATACTTTTCTTGTAAAGGTAGATTTGATCAGAATGCCAGAGTGGCTGAAAGTTGAGCATTGAATCCTCTTGAATTTTTTATTTTAATCCGGAATTTTCGATCATGAGCATTTTGTCATGATAGAACATGTTGTTTATCGGGAAGTGGATTGAATTCTAAAAATGATAGAAATTTAAGAGTCCAATTGTGAAAAAGTGTATTATTGTTCATCTCGCCATAGATCCGATATCATAAATTAATAAAAATCTAAAACTATTAATAAGGCGCATTGTTAATATCAAAATTAAGTTTATCTAAAGGAAATTTTCATCTAAATGAAACATTTTTTGCATTGAAGTTTTCAATACCCATGAATTAACGAAAAAATAGATAAATAAAAGATGTTATATATACTACTTAGGCTATAAACTAATTAGGACAGGGCGGATCTAGAAATTGGCATTAGGGAGGGGGGCGGATTTTACTAACCTACAACTCAAATTTCAAGCATATAAATTTAAGCTTTATCAAAATTTTTAAAACAAAAAGAAGAATGAGAACATTAAAACGATCCTCATTCATTGAACTGCGAAGTGAATTGATGTGGTAAAACTTGATGTGTTTAAATAATAAATTTACAAAAAAAATTGGATAATATAAAAGTAATAAGTGTCACACTTAACTACGATTGAAACATAAAAAACTGTTAAGGGCTTCTCACTTTAGAGAAAGATTGAATCTAAAAAACGAGTTGCAGAAATCATCATAATATTTGAGTTCTACAAAAAGAATTAGATCAAGAAAAATTTTCAAGCAATTGGCAATGCAATTTTAGAGGGGCGTACGCCAGTTCCGCCCCTTTAAATCCGCCAGTGTAGAATATAGTCATATGAGTTTTTTTAAGAATTTATCTCACAGATGCATTGAGACTAAACTTGTTATAAATTAAAATGTCTAATATTTGTTTTTTTCAATTTTTTTCCTTGAAAAGTATTAAAATTGTTTCTTAGTTCTAATTAAGTTTCCTTTAACTTTTTTTTTTACCTAAAATGGAACATAATTGGAACAAAAGCTTTTTATTGTTCTTTTGTATTTAACTGTTTGTTTACATGGCAAAAAACGAAACTTTGATGAAAACTAGAGAGTTAATTAGAAATGGAGTTGAAAAATATGGATTAGTCGTGAACTTAAAACCCCATCCATATATGTGCGCTCGGAGTTTGTAATGTGCATTTGTATTTAGAACAACTAAAAAAAAGCTGAAGTTGATTTTTGTACAAAAATAAATAATTAAGTTAGTTTTTCTGACCTTTTATTTTGTTTCGTGTTTTATTGAAAACCCAATTGATTATTATTATTATTATCAAACTGCTGTAAAACATTATATAAAAATACATGTATTTCGATACATTGCGACATACCACCAGATCTCCACTGCTACTGCGCCTATTGGAGGGTTAAAAATGAAGAATGGAATTGAATTAGGTGAGGATCTACTTGGTAATAAAGAAGGAGAAATTAAAAATGATGGAAAAACTACTTTGAAACCTTATTCAATACAGAAAATCAAAGAGTGGATGTTGAAGAAGGGATCCCATATCAGGAAGATGTTGAAAACATGACAAGAGAAGAAGTTCAACGAGCTTTGCAAAAGATGGAAGAGCCTTGGGCAAGAAGGTGTAAATATTTTAACTGAATTATTCACTAAAATATTTCGACAGGGTAAAATTCTAGAAGAATGGAGAAAAAGCTAAATTATTCCTATATATAAAGGTAAAGGAAACGCGGTATTAAACTGAAGAGTCACACAATGAAGATTTGGAAAAAATATTTGAAGCAAGGTTGAGAAATGTTATAAAAATTTATAACTGAAGAAATTTATATGTGGAGGGGCCAAATGGGGCACTAATATACATGCTTATTACCTACTGACTTTGTCTAAAATTAAAGCATCAAATGCTGCTGATAACAACACTTCTCTTTGTGTTTATAAGCTCCTTTCTCTACTTCTGTCCTATTTCTTTGTTAAGATTTGAGATTTTATCATGGTTAATATTTCTTATCTTCGTTCCTCATAGCGAAGTGTAAAGTTGCTTTCTTATTAGAGGTAGAAGGCCCATCTTACACAAAGTTAACAGTTTGCTCGTTACCGTCAATGATATCAATCATTTTTCTTTACTTTGATTTTATTTGCTTTATATTGTTAGTATAAGCCCATAGTCAAAAATTAATTCATTATTTCTTTCCAAGTGTCCCATAGCTGGTAAGTGGCTGGATGTACATGAAGGTGACTTTTTTACTAGTTTGTTTATAATGTGTCTCTAATTTCTTTTTAAGACTTCAAATCGGAGAATGTCTTAGGAAAATTTGAGAAGCAAGGGTATGCAATGCATCAATGCAAACAGACATGCTTATTCATTTGTCTATCTAGCTCTATCCACGTATACGAATGCTGCGACCTTGTGCCATCCATCATAAAAACAATAATTTTAATGAAAGAGTTCACCCATAAGGAACTGAAAGTTGTGACAAAGGTAGAAGAAGAAGGTTCTGCACTCATAAAATACTTACATAAATATAATGCACTTAGTTGAAAGACGCACACAACTAACAAACGTAACACACAAATAAAACACTTACTTTTTGAACTTGAGAAAGGAGTATTGAGATCTTTTATTCCAGCTATGAATATAAAAGAAATTTTTCAGAAAAAAGAATTTAACACTGAAAATATGTTTAATTTCCTTTACGCCACATAGTGGAAATACAAACTTCTCGATGTTTCCCCTATGGATGATGTGACAAAGTTGATACACTGAGGATACACAAAAAGTGGGAATGAACACATCATAACTCGGGAGTCCTACACTGGGGCCTAAGTAGCCAGAAACTTGCGGCGGAGAGGCGAGCCTACCCCGCGTCTCTGGGCGGAAACCGGAGGGAACAAGTTCCGCCAGGGGACTGGAAACCCGAAATCCACGTGAAGGGGAGGTCCGCATCGGAGAACCTCCGCCCATATTGGCCGTCTGGGTCCAATCTACCTGTTCTTTTTGCGCGCAGCGCTGGCCCCGAGACGAAACGAGCCGCGTCTACTTGAGGCCGACGCAGGTTTCGCCCTAGGTGCCGTAGCCCTAGCAGGGGGAGAGTGATCCCTGTAATAGATAGCAGGGAAGGGTGGGATGATGTACATTCGTCCAGGTGGACTGCGCGGCAACGCAGTGTGTTCTTAACATGCCGTTAAGAGTAGCCAAAGTCTCAGGTGGGAGAGAAGGTATAAGGGGGCGGAGAGTTTCGAGGTAGAATAACATTACCTCGTCCTTAAGATTGAGCTCCTTGTTTTTAGAGAGTTCTAGAATTACTCTGACTTGTCGATCGGCCAATATATCAGATCTGGAGGGGTGTTGTAAATATTAGGGTCGACGTGGTGAGCGATGGCGTAGCCCGAAGGCAGAGAGGCGCCCACCGAGGGAGAGAAAGATGTACTTACGGGAATAAAGGACGGTTGAGGTGGCACTGCCGCAGGGGGCAGCCAATGGGCTTTGCGCGTGGCGATCTGATCCGTGACAGTAGGGCGGTTCGCATTATCGCTTCTGGCAGGCTTGCCTCGAGAGAATCTCGCATGGTTCTTTTTCGTCTTTTTCATGAAGAACCTCCATGTTTCCAAGACGAAGTTGAGCCATTGTTTGGAATCCAAATAGATGGTGCAATCCCAAATTTCCATCTTGTGCTCCTTGTTTATGGTACAGATCCTTTACGGTTCGTCAGCTGGGTTATTTTCTAATTTTATGTATTCCAGGTCTGTGCTGGGTGTTTCCGTCTATTTGCTTGTTGATTCCAACCATAGGAGCAGCATGGCTTGTCGAGGGGACTTGATACCCAATTTTCTGACGCATCCAATGGCTGACATAGAGTCTGAGATGATTTTCCTACCTGGTCAAAGGTAGTGTGCTATGAGGATGGCGAGGAGCTCCAGGTATGTGATATGCCATTTGCTTTGTTGGATTCCAATGGTCCATTTCTTGCCATTTGTCACAATTCGTAGTCCTATGAGAAAGGTGTCTACGTGAACCACGTTTTTCGCCGTTGTGGGATCCGCCAGGCTCCAAGCGATTAGGATTGTGTCCATGATGTACGCCACGGCGAGCTGGACCAGCTGATTGCGTTCTTTGGCGCTTTCTTAATTGTACAAGGCTGAGATGATATGGAATCTTCCGGGTAAGGTAGCTGCGTAGTGTTCACTTATTACTTTTTGCTTCCAGCGTAGGGGGACTTTTTCCACTTGGTGAGCCACCAGGAATGTGAAGAGAGCCTTTAGGAGGATTTCTTTTTTATCTTCTGGGACTCCCATCCTCCTAGTGTCGAGCTGGATGCAGGTTGCAAGGAAGCTGATGCATTGGGCTGGGAAAAGCGCTGATTTTTCCTTGTTGATTTGTGCCCCGCATTCTTCTTTCAAGAATTGAATGAAAGCTAGGGTGAATTTGCTCGTGGCTTCATTGCTGGGACCCAGTATCAGGAATTCATCGAGGTATAGGATGAAGCTTTCAATGTTCCAAGGAGTCGGGACATAACTCCTTGGAGCACCGCTGGGCTGAAACACGCTCCCATAGGGAGACGAGTAAATTGCCAGTGTCCTTTAGCTGATTTGATACAAAAACAGCTTCTTGGTTCGATCCTAATGCCGTAAATAGCGTCGGATAAGTCGAGCAGAATTGCCAGGCACAGCTGGGGGTTGATGTACCGGAGTAGGAAAGGGGCCGTTAGCTTAATGACAGGGGTGGCGAATAATTCTCGCGTAAAGCTGAAATCCGCTACTAGTCGGGTTTTTCCATTCGCCTTTGGAAGTAGGAAGTACGGAGACGTAATTCTGGGTTAGGGGGGTTTAAATGTCCATTTGGAGGGACTTGTTGTACTTGCTTGATATATTTTGTAATTTATTTGATATATATGTGCGCGTTACTTTTTGGATTAAACAACTTGTAAACAACAGTTTTGTATTTTTAATAAAAATTTTATTTGAAGTTTTTGATCGCCGTTTTCTCTCTATTAACTAAAATGCAATGATTCATAAAAAAAATTATTTTAATATTAGGCCCTAGCTACTGTGTGTTGTATGTTCTAACATAAATCGGTAATCCGAAAAAATGGCCCCACCGGCATCCTTAAGGTCTCAATGTTGCCGGTTTAGTGATAGTCAACTTTATATGTATGTCTAACTAAGGAATGCACAACTGGTGCGGGTAGGCTTAAAAAATATGGGTTTTTAAATAATTACTTAAAAAAGAACACACTTAAAACAAATTTTTATATAAAATGAATACATTATTGAGATGACACTAATCACTCCAATTTTTTGCTTGAATCCTTGACTGGTATAAAATTTGTTATTCTAACTAACCGATCCGCGTGCATAAATACAAAAAAAATGAAAGTTTATAAATTGATTAATTAAAAATTTTAGCTGTAGCAAAAACTCAATTCACTTTGTAATTTTTATTAAATTTACAAAAAAAAATTATGCAAATTTGTTTAAACAGCAATTTTGTATCCAAAATAAAAAAAGAGATAGTTGATAAAAAATAATGTTTCAGTGTTTGCAATTGATTTAATAGAAAACAGTTTTAGGATTGAATAAACAAATCTATAATAATAAATTTATTCATATTGATCTTGTTGCATTTTTTTATGTATATTTGTTATGTTTTGTTAAAGTTAGACTTTTATTTCATTATGGATTGCTTTACAACAGATAACAGGTTTTTTTTTAGCTCTCCGTAAATTTCTCATGGTGGTTTTGAAATTAAAAATAATAAACTTTTTTAAGGTCTATCTTAACATCTTCTTTTTCTCGGCATTATTTTCCCGTTTCTATACGGGGTCGTTGTTTTTCTGAGCATGTCATTGGCTATATTTTAAACTCGTTCCTTGTCTTGGTTTAAATGATGTGAGCGGATGAATCTCCTCCCATCTCAGGATTTGGGGCCATATCGATAGAGGTCAGCGATTGTATGTTATCAGCGGGCTGCAGTTTGTGAGCTCCTGATTTAGACGTTTTACTTTTTAGCAATACAATTTATTATATAAAAGCGCAAATGAAAATTTTATAACTTCTTTAAAAAAACTTCCAAAGAGTGGTTTGGATAGAATTTCATTTTGTCATTGGAAGTTCGAAGGCAGAATTAACCAATTTTTTGATTTTGGCATTCTACCCTATGAAACTCGAATCGATCAAGAATGATAATTTCTTGCTTGAGTAAATAAAAATTTTGACACATTTCATAATCAAGAATCGCACGATTCATTTCTTTCGCGTTTTCCTATTTGATTTTCGGACAGTGAATGCATATTTTTGGCATGCATTGTTTTTTTAGTTAGATACTGGGCTTCGATAACTCAAGATCTAGGGTTTTCGACCCCCATCAAGCCTTCTTTCTTCATAACTCGATGCAAGCTGTGCAATTATGCCTTCTCGGTGAAAACACTCCACGGTACACTTATCTTTTTAAATATCTACTTAAGAATATCTAGATTAATAATCTCGCTAGATCACACAACTCACTTCATATTGTTGTTTGACATCACTTGTAATAAATTGTTGTTTGTGATATCACGATTCCAAAATATAAGGTTTTTTAGAACTAAGACTTGTTAAAACGCAAGAATAGATCCATCTTATCTTGACTACGACAATCAAAATGGCATTAAACAATCCTTGCTAAGCAAGGTATACCTGTATATTGATGGACTGTCACCGGGTTTTCCAACTGTGGGCGAATAGCCCACATCTCTATCTTTTGCACTTTAAAGAAATTTTTCAACGGGGGAAAACATATTTCAAAAACATTTAAGTATGTTCAACAAACGCTTCCCCATCTATTATTATCGACGTCATCGAGCTTTCGTCGCTTTGCTTAAACGCGAAAATTCCAATTTTACAGCCAACCAGCATCCACAAATCATTCATCGTGGGTCATCAAATATTTCACTCCAAGCCAGAACGGTATTCTGATAACGATGATAGCAGCTGTGAACAAAAAGAAAAGGAACAGCTTTTGAGGCTTAGGCATAACGGGGCCTGAGGTGGAGTGCCTCTCCATTTTCACTAGGTGCATACCCATTTTTATTCTCTTAAAAATTTAAACCTATTATAAATCTATCTGCATTGATGAAGTGTAAAAAAAATTTTCGCAAAAATTCCAATTAACTTTTAAGAAATTTGAATTTTTTGAAAAAAAATATGCCCCTTTTTTCGGCCACCTCATTTTTTATTTTTCGCTACGCAACTCAATGACATGAATGCCTTGAGGTAGCGACTTTCTAAACAATTATCTTCTAAAAATGATGAATAATACAAAGACTTTTATTTCAACAAGGATATACCAGACTTTCATTCTACATTCACTAGTGCCATTGATTCCGTTACAATTAGTTGATTCGTCAATAGCAGAAAAAGTTGTAGTTATCATAGGCCATGGTGCCTACCCTAGCAAACCTTTTCACAGTGTTTAACAACTTGATTTCGAAGTGACGAAATTAATCTCAATTCTGAAATGAATGATTTCCTAGCAAAAATTCTTTTGTTATCAGCAAAATATGTTAGGAAAAGTTATTAAAAAGAATAAATAACTTTCTGATATTCTCCTTCCTATCTAACGTATGAAGAATGTTCAGATGAAATAAAATTGCGCGACTAAGATACAACTGCTAGTCTAGCACATTTTTTTTGATGAACCTTTACTCCGTTATAATGTTAGGTAAAGGGATAGGCAAACCAAATGTCATTAACAGTTTCATTAAGCTTTAATGTATTGTTAAGATAAGAGACATACGGTTTTTATGAAACACACAAAGTTATTCAAATTTAGGTTGATTACTATGATGAGATTTTCAATCAAATTATAAAGGCCTTTTAAATAGTAAAAGTATATTTTGGCAGAGAAAACAAATAATACACCTTTTTTATATAAGAAACTCCATTTTCTGGATCAGACCATATTTTGCTAACGATGGAGAGTGCTTTAAAGCCTCACGTTGTTAGAGATTATTTTTTTTATTATTTAATAATTTTTATTTATATTAAAAATAATTAAATTAACTCAAAATGATTATTTCTTGGGAAAGGGAGAAATGAAAATGTTTACAATTCTAAAAATTTAATAAGAGATCCATATGAGGCAAGTTGCTTATTTTTTGACCTTGAACCCTTAGCAACTCAGATAGAAAAAAAGGTAATATAAAATTGAATGAAATAATAGAATTTCTTAAAATTTAACTTTATAATCATATTTGATCAAAAATATTTTTTAAAGATATTCCAAAAAATAGTAACATATGAAAAAATAACATCAAATAAAGCTGAAGTGTTACTACCCCACTCTGGGCTAGGATTTCAAAAACTACAAATATGCCAAAAAGTACAACATGGACAAAGACAAAATTGCTGGAAAGTGACAAAAATATAAAGACCTTAAAAAGGAAATGTTTTATAAAAGATTATACATGTAAGTGTATCTTGGGTTAAGTATTTTGAACACTTAAAAAATATTAAAAATAGTAGGATATTGCTGCTATTAAGATACACAGGGGAAAGTGTTTAAACACAGAGAAATTGGAAGGAAAGGCAAGCACGATAATGATGATAATAATAGCATAAAATAAGTTAATGCATGCCTTAATATGACAGACGCAGAACAAGATAAAAAGAAAGAGTGTTTATCGCGCGTATTAATAACTATTATACAATCATGGCACGAAATATAAGGAGAGTGGAATGTGTTAGGAGGAGAAACACAACGTAAAAATTCAAGAGAAAAAGGAGTGTGTTATTAGCAGTTGATGTGTAGTGGATGTTAAATAGGAGTATATTGTGTATGGGGTTTTACGAGATACTCTCCAGTGCTGTAGGAAGAGAGAATTATTTGAAAAGATTTGTTGAAGGGGACATGGCAACACTGGTGGACATTGCTGTGGGCATAGTTTGAGAAGAGAGCAAGGGAAAGGGAGGAACGATTCCGAGAGAGTTGATATGAGCGGAGGCAGCAATAGCTGGGAGGTGTCCCGCCAAGATGCTGGTCTGTTGTCCATTTTCACTGGAAACGCGTTCCCGCGCAGAAGACTCTAATTCAGCGACAATGCTATCCACTTTGGTGGTGTACTCGCGTACATATTGAATGAAGTAAGGCATGCCAGCATCCATGATGTTGTAGCGCCAAGAAAGTTCAAGAACAACGTCTGGACGCAACAAATCATAGCATTGGAATAGGGTGGCGGAGAAGCAGTCAAAAGCTTTTTCCTCAAGAAAGAAAGTCAGCAAGTCTTCGGCAATTTCTTCAACGCAGGACTCTGAAGCAAATTCAATAGCGTCCTTGTAAAGTAGGTCTCTTTTGCACAATTCTATCGACTGGATCCAACGATTGTTCTTTTTGTAGAGGTAAGCGGATATTCGCCTAAACTCTATCAAATCATGAGGCTCTAGGCGTTGGGCCAGAGCTATCGTATCGAAGTTATCGTATGCGTCTATCGAAGCTCGTAAAGTGTTGAAGTCATTTTCTTGGATATAGATATCATTCAGTGCTTCATTGATCGCTTTAATGTTAGAGTTTTGTACTGAACGCAAATATGGCTTAATCAATTCAATTTTCTTTTCTTTCAAAAAAAATTTGACAACGCGAGAATTGTCAATTCGAAGTGACAAAACAGTTAGAAGTTCATTCAAGAGCAATGGCTTATACTGTAAATAGCATTCAAGCGACTTGTAATACAACTCGATATTCGCAACTTTCGAAATGATGTCTTTGAAGTGATTCTCGCGCCAAGACTCGGTAGGATGCTTCATCATGGTTAAAACGGCGTTGTCATACTCCTCATATTTGTCATATAAAAATGTTAGCTCGGCCCAAAGATGAGCTTGTTCTGCCGCACGTAAGACTTTAGGAATGTTGACACGGGACCAAAATAAATCTAAATGCTCTTTCATTTTTGACGGCTTGTATTTCGAGTAGAGAATCGCTAATTCCGTAAACAAACCCATGTGTGCTCGCTCCAAGCCAAGAGCTGCTTCAAGCAGGTGAATCAATTCGTCAGTATAGCCTAGTTCTTCGTAAAAATGAATCAACTCTTCAAGTTCATCTGCATGAACAACAATGTTTAGGCCGCATAGTTGAGCAAGTCTGAACTCTTTCTTCTCGATACACGCAAAACAAACCTGCTTCCATACTTTAGTGGAAGTGGCTTTGCGCGCAGAATCAACAGCCCCTTGGTACTCCCCCAAGTGCATAAGTGTGATGGCCAAAGCAGCAAAATTGGAGACATTGTTATACAACAACTTAGCAGACTCATGCATCCCTTGTTCAAAACATCGATCACCAATCTGCTGAATTTGCGCGTGATTCGGCCCCGATATGAATTCTTCCAATTCAGAAAGGCGATTTGTTTTTGCAAGGGCAAACGCGAGTTCACTTTCTATGTAGCTTTCTCGTGTCTTTTTACGCGCCATCTGCAAATAGCGGACAATGTCATCCCATTTGTTAAGTCTTCCCGCAACATCCACAACTTCTAAATATCCAGAAGGATCTTCAGCTTTGATGTAACTGTCCACTGCTTCTTTGACCATTTGATTTTTGAGTTGAGCTTTTGCTAATAAACTCCATACACTTGGTTCGTTACACCGCTCTGAAAATTCATAAGCTCGATCCAAGTTTTTGATATTATCTATCAAAACTTGAACAGCTGAGGTGTTTACATCAAATTTCTTATAAATTGAAAATGCTTCTTCATAAAGATTATTTGCAATAGCTATATTGGCTATGTCAGGGGCGTCATAATTTTCAAGCCTGTTGATGTATTCCATAACACGAGAACGATCAGCTTTAATAGCAGTCAATATCAGTAAGTTTTGTAAATTTCTATGACTGTTATATTGGGAATTGTCAATAACAATCTTCTCGAGTAACTCAATCAACTCATTGGGCAATTCTGCTGCCATAAAAGCTTTCACGGTTATAGAAATTTCTTCAACGTCTTGCGTCTCAGAAAGGGCAGTAGCAACGACTTGATCAATGAGTTGTCTTCTATGTGTATTTTCCGAGCTAAGAACATGCGCCCAGAGATCAAGTTGTTTTCGATGAACGAGATATCGAGCAAGCGTTTTGAATAAGGAATTTTCATTACATACTTTCACCAATTCGAGATCACACGCGCCACGCTCATACACTAAAGCGGCTAAATGAGGATCTCTCTTCTCACAGTACTTGCCAACTACACGACTGTCATAGTACGCGTTTTCCCGTAAAAAGCGCTCGGCCCCCGTATTCGCGTCAATATAAATTTTGGCAAGAGCGTTGTGTGTAGCTGGTTCTATCACTCCTTCGTGCACTCTTGTTTCTAACCAGGGCGTTAAAAGTTTCAAGCGATTCCTCTTCTCAACTTCACAAACGAGCTCTTCCGTGGAAAAAGTAGCTCGTACACCCAACACCAAAGCTTTGATCGTGTCTTCAGAACAATCAACGTCCAAAAGCCCGCCAACCACCACAGGTAGGCGTGAAGGATTCACCTTTTGAACATAGATCTCGATGTACTTTTGTAGGTTGTTCCTGTATAGGTACAAAACAAGATCGTGAACGAAGTCAAAACGATCACAAACAATAATGAGTGGGAGTTGATCTTGAAGTTTGGCTTCTTTCAAGAAATTCTTCACGCGTTCAGGATCAAAGCAATTACTCTCTCGACATATCCTCTCAACTTCCTTGAGCTGACCGGTTTTACAGGCCGATTGAATGTATTTGAAATGAACTTCAGAATCTTGACTAAAATTCACAATAGCGCCCAAAAAATAGAAAAGGCCTTCATAACTTTTGAAGGATTCAAATAGATCTATCAAAGCTTGGGTTGTCAATTGTTCGTAGTATTTTGTTGCTATCTGTACACACACTTGCAAATTTTGACGTATATTCGCAGTTAGCATGCCCTTTAAACAGTCGAGCGAATCTTCAACCGAAAGAGATCCGAAATAGTTAACTAGCCAATCAGTATTTAGGAGATGTGTGTGAACAACAGCTCGCTTTATGTCATACAAGTCAGTGTAGTGTTCAAGAGCGCGTTGTAGAAGCCCAGCCTTTTCACAGAGTTGTGCTATAGCAGCTCTATCATAGTGAGTAAACATTTGATTGCCAAGGATCGCATCAGCAACTTGAGGAGCAGATAAAAGATTCATTTCGAGGAGTCTGGTTTGTAAAGCAGCATCACTTGGATTATTCGCTTTGAGAGCGTCAAGCAAAAAAGCAGTACATTGGGGGATGCAATTAGATTCGCAGAAAATATCAACAATTGAATTGATGTCAGATACAAGTGCGTTCTCTTCATTCTTGATGAGCAGTTGCGCAAATTTAAGACCTTTATCAGGATTCGTTTTGACAATATTTCGAAGCAGAGAGAGCCAATCAGGAGTGTAGTTGACTTTTTCTGCGTACAACACAATCTTTTGATACTCTTCCATTTCAGCGAAGCATTGAATAACTTTTGCCGAAACATGAGCTCTTATGTAGACAGAGAGAGCAAGGGTTGAGTCAAAACTTTTAAGATAATCACCTAATTCTTCACTACTTTCCAACTTATCCTCTTTAAGCCATTTCTCAATCAATTGCTTTTTACCTTGCTGCAAAACGGGTCGGCACAACTCCATCGATTCAAAGCGATTCAGCTTAAACTTGTCTAGCAGTGTGCTGAAGTACTGTAAAAAGGGAGCTTGTTGACCAGGAGCCGTTTGCACAGACTTGAATCGTGCGATCGTAGCAGGCGTTCTCAAAATCTCTTTTGGAGCACATGCTGCAATCTTTGCAGCTTGGCCATAACTCCCCGAAGAAAAAGCAGCCTCAAACCTTTGAATGAACAGATCTTCAGCACCTGAGAGATTACAACGCTTAGAAAAGTTGTAAGCGAGATTCTGATTACGCAAAACATTTATGATATAAGGAATTATGGTTTCTTCGTCGATCGCCACCGTTAATACTTGTCCCTTGCGATTCACTCCAATGATGCCATGGGTGGGGGTATAGGGAGCCGTGGTGAATATGGTTTCACTCGTGATACGGTTCATGTACACACAAGTACCTGATTCAATATCATACAAATGAATGTATCCGTACTTCGATATGATATATATGAGTCCATGAACATTACTCACTTGCAAAGCAACCGGAAAATCACTAGCGACTTCGGCAGCAAAAAACAAATCCACATTTTTCTTGGGGTACGGCTCATTTCCTTCTGGCGGCGTGCCAACTTCAATTATATGCACCATGGCCTTGTCTTCCGTTTTGACAGCAAACGTGAGAAGATTAGATGGGTGAGGATTATCCATGTAAGTGAACTGCGCAAACGCTCCAGCATGACCTTCAATCTTTTGAGAGAGTTTCCTCTCGGTACTGTATAACTGCATTGCGCCAACAACGCGATCCCCTTTCGCCTTTATACTGATTAAAGCGAGCCACTGATGCGAGGCATCGGTGGTGTAGTTGATAATTTGGTAGTCCTTGAGTTCTTCGTAGCGATCAAAAACCTGAACAGGATTACCATCCCCTTCCATAGCCCAGTGATAGACGTGGGCCTCAGTTACGAGAGCGATTAAATTTACAGAAATCCACTTCCAAAACAAGACATTGTCTTGCATGACGTAAGATTTCATCTTTGATTTCATTTCAATATTAAAAATTTGAAGGGTCAAATGCGCTTTGAGGGCTAGAACTTTGCTGGCAGGATTCATGATTGCGGAATCAGCGGAGATATTTCTGCGAATTGTGGCATCCGGGTTGCTAAGGTCTACGATGAATACGGTTGTCGAATTGCCTGACTTTTCTCGGATGCAAATGTACTTATCACTTGACATTGTCACAGTGGAGAAGCCGATATTGGAGGTATTGACGCCAATATTCTGCAATAAAAGCTCCTCTTGGAAACGAATTGGTAAGATTTCGCTTCCTGTAGTTGCCATTGTGTCAGAAAAATCTAATCAAAAGAAAAACAGATGTTTTAAAAAAGCGAAAATAAAATAAAATTAACAAGATAAGTAATGAGAGCTATGTTAAAAGGCGTTCTTACGCGCAAGCATTTGAAAAGATACAAGCAGGGCTTTTTCGCTTTTCAATACCTGGAATCAATTAAATAAATATCCGTGCTCGTAAATAAAATAGGTTGTGAAAAAAGTTCTTGGAAAACTGATCAAGGGTGAATGCGAAATTGACCATTTACAACAGGCGCTCTAGAAAATTAATAATCAGTGTGGTCAGTGTAGCAGCACTGCGGTACGGAACATTATTTCGCGGTCGCCATGCAATTTATATAATACAAAAATAAGACATGGAGACTGAAAAACTAAAAAAATTCCAATATCCAAATAATAATTATTTGTAATCAAATTTTAACTTTATAAAGTTTCATACATCAAAGTTGAAATCTAGAAATCATTAACAAAGAATATTCAAATGAAAATCCTAAGTCGCAAAAAAATTGAGGAACATTACTTCAAGGGTGCGCCCTTGAAAATAGCCATGTGAACCCTAAGATTCCATCTAGATCAGCGATTCTTAACAAGGGGTGCGAGAAACGACCAAATAATGGACAACATATGTAATATGTACTTGTTCATATTTATATTTTAAAATTATATGACCGAATTTTCCATATCAATCTCAATGGTGCGCCCCAAAGTTTCAGCTATTTCATAGGTGTAAAAAAGTTCCTAAGGTAAAAAAGTTTGAGCACTGCTCTAAACTTTAAAAAAAAATAAATCATAAAAATAATCATAATGATAACGTGCATTCAAAGATTTAAAGGTATTGATGTCATAAATTTTTAGAGCTTAACAACTGTTATGTTAAAATAGTTTAGATTCAACTCGCCATCATTTTGACTAGGAAATGATTTTATATTAGACACAGCCTCTAAATTTGCCGTATACTCCAAAGACTTTTTCTAAGTCTGCATTTGAGATATATTTTTGCAAATATTGCATCATCTAATTTTAACAGTATTTAAGCTAGAACAATCACTAAATATGTAATTCGATCCAGTGCAGGTGATACAATATTAGAATAAATCAAATAGATTGAAATTACATCAATATTATTATAAAAACAAACTCCTTGCTTTAGTAAAAATATTAACTCTAAATTATATAATTTAAATGATAATTATTTCAAAAATAAAAATTTATTTGTAAACTCTCTCTCTCTCTGTGTAAATATTTCCAATTTGCAAGTTTTTCTATTTTTTTAATTTGTTGTGAAATTTAAATAAACGCAACTAGATTATACTTTTTTTTAATAATAAGATTAAATAATTACATGTATTGTTTCATTTAATATCCGGTAAACCTCATCGAATATTCGATATACAGCTTTATTGCTATCTGCTACATCCCTAGTTGTAATGTCATATGAATAAGATTAGGCATTTACATCCTGTTTTCTTCAGAATTTCATATCATACGTTTTTTGGTAATGTTAATGCATTCAAAATATATATCTAAAGATATAGAAATTTTACCAATAATTTATATACTTCAAATAAATTTTATTTGATGTTTTTTTTAATAATTATAATACTAATTAAGTATTTTTAAGATAATTTTCATTATCAGCTAAATTATGTATTGATCTCAGTGATGAAAAGTCAAATTTGTTAGGAAAATTTTAACGATAGATGAAATCATCTATTTTATTTTTATACTTTTAATAAAGATTTTTATTGAATATATAAAGTTATTGAATATACCTTTTATAATTCAAATGATCTGTATTTTCCCGAAAATTTTTTTTGTAAAATTATAGTAAATATATTTACCCATATAAGCAATGAAAGTATTTTAATTGAGTCAAAGTATAAAATGAGCCATCCCCCATTTTTGACGTAAACGAGGCCCTTGAGACTAGTCCCTTGCATGTTCGTGTCCATAATTATGTGTTTGGTATTAATCATCTAGATTAATTACAAGAGTGAAAAAAAATCCATCTGTTGTAGGTTAGGGCAAGAACTTTACCTGGTGAACCAAAGGAAGTCCTGGACGTGGCTATCAAGATTGTCAAATATATAAAACCAAAGTCGCCTCTTCAAAGTGCTCTGCAAGGATATGGAATCTGAACATGAAGCCTGGCTTTTTCATACAAACGTATGATGGCTATGAAAGGGAAACATGCTTGGACGCCTACATGAACTACGAGAAGGAGTAGCAACGTTTTTATATTCACAACAGAAAGTAGATCTTCAGAAATTTCCTAGCTGATGACTTTTAGCGATCTCTAGCTTACATGCCTTTGAAGAATTGAATTTTGACAACGTTAAACTACAAGGGAAGAAGATTCAGATCCTCATGCACCATCATACTATTCGGGTATTTAAATCCAAACTCGAGCTCTGGCAGCATCGAATAAAGCAGGAAAATATAGCGAGATTTTGTAACTTGGATTAGACTCCTAGTCACACTACTCTTGATTCTGAGCTAAAGGAACAAATTATCACTCACCTGACTAATTTGGAAACGGAATTAATCAGATACTTCTGAGATATAGATGGCAAGCGTAAATCCTGAAAATTTACCAGGAACCCATTTCAGTGAGAAGTAATAAGTGATGTTCCACATGTAATACAAGAGCAATTTCTTGAGTTGAAGTTAAACTCTAAGGATGGCTTCATAGAACTGCATCTTAGGACATTCTGCGTCAAGTATCTTTTTCCCTTAGTTTCACATTAGGCTCTTCGGATCCACGTCTTTGTAAAGCTATCTTTTCCATGCTTGTTGCTATCAAGAATAATTGGAACAGGTTTAATGTTGAAGGCGACTTAAGTTATGCACTCTCTGGCATTCAACCACGCATGCAATACCTAGTTCATAAGAGTAAAGCCATGTATCTCACAAATTACGAAAAAGATATCAAGTGATCAAATTTGGGGAGGGGGTATTTTTTCTATAATTTTCAAAATTTATTATAGAATTTTTGTCTAAAGAAGAGAACACCATTATTACCTCATAACTGATAACATGGGAATGTTTTTGCAAAATATTAAGTGTGGTTTGATGCCGTCTATAAAGTTACAAAAAATAATTGTTGTCAATAAGTCCCACAACATAGGAGAACAGTTGATATTACCTTGCGCAAAGATATCATAATTAACGTGCTAAGAAGTTGTGAACTTGAAAAATTGAAGTATATATTCCTCTCAAACCATACCGTTAGAAGGCTATAGGAGAGATGTTTGATGACATAATATCAGAAGTAGATTTATTGATTCAAAATTCGATTTTCAAAATTTTTGCAATTCAGCTTGATGAAACGATGGATGGTGCAATCTTAGCTCAGGCTTGCGTTTACGTTCAATATGTATATGACAAGCACTTGATAGACATTTTTTTGTTTTGCGAAACTCTTAGCAGTAGAACAACTGCAAAAGAAACATTTGACAACACGGGCAATTTTTAACAGCATACGGTATTAACCCATTTACGACCAAGCAAAGCAGACGATATCTAAAAAAACGCAGACGATTTATATTCAAAGTCATCGAAAAAAGCAGACGAAGATAAAATTACTTATGTTCCCAAATAGGAACATTGGTCGTAAATGGGTTAAGCTAGAACATGCACCTGGAGTATCTTCAACTCAAGAAATTGCTCTTGTATTATATGTGGAACATCACTTACTACTTCACACTGAAATGGGTTCCTGGTAAATTTTCAAGATTCACGCTTGTCATCTATATCTCAGAAGTATCTGATTAATTCCGTTTCCAAATTAGTTAGGTGAGTGTATACTAACCGTGCTCTAGCAATGTCTTGTTCTAGTTTTCAGATTCTGAGTAAGCAAAAATTTCCTAATGTAATTGGAATTCATTGCGGTATTCATTGACAAGCCTTAATAATGAAAACCATACCTGCTTGAAAATTTTTTAAAAATTTTTCAAGTAGGTAGTCATTAAAATAGCGCATTTCAAGAAAATGACTCTACTTTTATTTGCTTTCAATTATGCTAAGAAAATTATTTCGAATTTGAAAAACTTTTGCTTCACTAAAATGTGAGATGACTTTCCGAAGGAAAGGTTTTGAAGCGATACACTATGGAAAGAAATCCAGCAATTTCTGTAAAGGAAACCAAACATACATATAAAATTTTCTGATGTCCGCTTTCGTATATTCCTATCATTTTAGTGACTATATTTAAATCTATGAATTCCCTTAACCTTGCGCTGCAAGGAAAATAGATCGCAGTACACCATTGTCATAAAAATTGATAGCTTTTGAAATGAAGCTGGAATAATGGCATTCTTTGACACAAAAAATTTTTTGATCGATATTCGAAAATATTTACTGATGAAAATAAGATTTAATAAGATTTTCATCAATGAAGATCTCATTTAGGCCATAAAACACAGTAAAGCATATCTTAGCCAAGAAATTTCTCTTTTTTTCCTAACCTATAAAAATTTGAAAAATACTACCAATTTATCGAAAATCTGTTTATAATCTCGATTAGCCTCAGAAGACTTGTTAATTCAAGAATAGTTTATTGATTTGATTAATGATTGAGGAGGTGCAAAATATTTTTGTGAAGTGTCTCATAGCGATTTTTCGAATGAAATGGGACAGTCCTATGCTGATGTTGGAAAGATGACTCTGAACGTTGTGATTCGAATTGCCACTACATTTGAGTGAGAGAATTAAAAAGTTGGCGAATAAATTTTATCAAATTTTTAAGAATTTGGAGTGGGAGTAGAATAAAGTTGGCTTAATTAAAGCACATTACTTTTTGAAAATCAATTAGATAAATAATAAAAGTAGCGAATCCTTTTCTATACAATTTAAAGATGAATTGTATTTTATGAGACACGAATGTCCAATCGGGCATGAAGGATTTAAAACAATTTATTTTGAGATTCTTAAAGTGGCTACTAGCTCCACCATCGGAGCTTCTTCAAATTCGTAGAGGGGGTAAAAATGTACGAATAAGTATGATGACAAAAAAATTGCTTGAAACGCAGATACATTTTGAATAATTCATATCATAGTTATTAAAATATTAAATATGCTTTTATAATATTGAATGTGATAATTCTAATATTCATTGGATTAAAATTTGATAAAAAAAACTTCAATAGAGAAATAAAGAGATAACTATATGAATTTTGAATATAAAAAAACTCAAATTCTACTCGCTAATTGATTCAGCAAATAAATTTTAAGTTTTTTAAAAAAAATCGTATAAGTGTGAATAGGGTAAATTGAAATTAATTTTAGGAATATCAAATTTAAACATTAAAATTTCAAAGTTAAAACTAAATATGAGGTTGCACCAAATCGCTTTTCGCACCCTAATAATCTGAGATTGGTGCAGAGTTTTAAAATTTCTCGTTCATTACCGTAATATTTTTGGCAATTTTCACAAAAATAATTTTATCTTAAATTTTAGCATTATTTTTGTATAACTTATATGAAAAATGAAAACAACATATAACTTTTTATATATTATAAAAAAATGTATACTTGATTACTTTTCTATATAAAATAAAAAAAATAAAGGTTCCAACATTTTTCAAAATTGTAGCATAATAGATTGTGTTAATTTGAATTCAATGACTGAACTGTTGGCAGAGAGTTATGTGAAAACAGTACTGATTATTTTTCAGAATTTGTAAGCATATAAATGATGCAAATGAGAAAATTAAAAAGAATTTAATATATTTGCAAACCCCATAAATATATTCATATTAATTTTGGTAAAGGTAATATGCAAAATATTTCGGTATCTGGATACGGTGCTATTTAGAAAACTTCATTTATGTATAATCCCTAATATACTAAGATTTAATAACAAAAGGTCTTGGGTTGGATCCAGCATAGTTTTAATTGCTCATAGTTCGACTAGCAGTGATGGTTTAAAGCTTATTTGAACATTTTTTGTATTCTGAAAGATACGAATAATCATGAAACTATCTGAAAGATTTTATAAAAAAAAAGCCAGGCCATTTATATAAAATACTTAACATAAAATATAAATACAAATGATATATAATTGTTTGCTTTAGATCTTATATCGTATAGCAATCATTTAATACACATTATTTCCGCTAGTCACTTCCTATTATAGTGAAACAAAATCTATATATCTAGACAAAATAAGTCATTATATTCCAGAATAAAACTTTACATCATTATAGCCAAATGCATACAGTTTTAACACATATTTTTTTGTATCACTTATATTCATTCAAGTTCTTAAGACTCATTCATCTTCACTTCTTAGATGTTTTAGTTCTCCTTATTTATAATACTTTAACAAAGACATTTGTCAAGAGCATGGCCCAATTAAATTTGAAGTGTTGCACAATACCTATTAATATATGCACTGCAGATTAGTGTTAATTAGGGGTATATAATTTGAAAAACAAAAGAACTTATTCGTATAATATAAGTTAATATAAAAATACCTCTGATGATTTTAGTTAGTTCAAAATTAAAGTAAATTTATTTTAGAAAAAAATAAAAAAAATCTTGACAGATAAATGAATTTCAGTTTAAAAGGCTTGAAAACGTAAGTAAGGAGTAATGGTAAAATGTCAACTTGAACGCAGATGAATAAAATATTAAAAAAATATATTTGAATTTAAAGATTTTTTATTTTATTAATGAATTCTTTTATTTTGAGTTCGATTTAATTATATATAATACTTTAGTTAATTATTTTTATAAAATTTTTTTATTTGTTGTTATCACATTAAAGCGATAAATGCTAGAGGCTGATAGCTCACTAAAATCCAGATACACTGAATCAAAACCCTATGATCCTACCACAAAACCATCTTTCGACTTTTATCATAATATTGACTTTTATTTCTTGGCACTCATCCAAATTCTAAACATTTTAATTTCAAATATTCAATATGCGATTTTTTTATTTACAAATTATTTTTCTTTTTTCTTTTCTTTCTCCAACTTCAGTTTTAGTGTGTTGACTTTCAACTTCTTCTAACATACCCATATCCTAGTGAACATTTTCTTCAATATTTGGATTGGCTTTAAGGACTTCATATTACACTTTTTATTATTTTTTCGTTTTCAGAAATAAAACTTAGAAGTTTCATCTCAGTGATTTAAAATTTTCTATATAGGACATTTTTAGTTATGTTTCTTATTAGTTCTCACATGCTATACCACTGTTTTTCATATTTTAGAATTTCGTTGTATAGGTCAAAAAAATATTTGAGATAATCTGAAAATTTTTATATTCCCTAACAGATATACTTGATCAAATTAAAAAAACAATTATTTAATTTGAATCATATATTAGGTTACTTTTGGGAGTTTTTTAAGCACTTTCAGACGTAATGTTATAGAGACTAGCGTCTGGATTTAGACAGACAAATCTGGATTTTTTTTTTAAAAAAAAACCTTTTTTTAAAATTAAAAATCGCAAAATTTTTATTTATTAGTTCATTTTTTTAATTTTTATTTTTAATTTTAAATTATAAATTTTTATTATGCCTAAAAGAATAAAACTCTTTCAAAAAGTATCCTTTTTTAAGAAAAGCATCAACGAAAGTAAAGTGGCATGTTTGATATCTTGTGGATAGGCAATTCTACATTGTTTCAAAGGTAGTGAAGTTTTAGAAAAGAACATTAATACAAATAAACACAAAAATGCGTTAATGTATTTTTCTCAGACTAAACAGATATCTGGTTCTGAAGAAGATTTAGCTTATCATTGTATTATGCATGGGCTAATATTTAGAACAATCGATTCCATTTCTCCCATAATAAGACCAGCTTTTTTATATTCAAATTTGTTGTAGAAGAAAAACTATTTCCATTATTACTAAATGTTTGGTTCCTAATGCAGTAAAAATTGTTATAAATGCTATAAAATAGAAAGAAATTGTATTTTTTGAATAGCTGTCTATACAAGTAATCATTATTCTTTAAAAATAGTTCAACTGATTCGATACTTCGATTAGGAAGAAAGTATTATTTCAAAGTTGATCAAAATAAAGAATCTTCCAAATGAAATAACTGAAATGATATTCAATTTTATTAAATAAACTCTTAAAAAATTTGACATCCAAAATTAATATTCATTAAATACGAAGACATAAGCTTTAGAGAGTTCTGTTTTGTTTTGTTTTACGAAGTATTTGTTGAGTTGAGAAATTAGAAACTTTTCAATAATTTTTGATAATATGAGAATTAATGAAATAGGTTTAGAATTTGAGATATCAGAATCTTTGTTGTATTTCAAAACAGGAACTAATAAATTTTGAATCTTGGTAGCTATTGTTCTTCATCGCGTCGATATTGGAGAAAATTTGACTAAGAGCTGCCTTAAAAGATGACGAGTGTAATGAAGGCATTTGTTAAATTTCTGTGAAATCTCAAAATTATCAACAATTTTTATCCCATTTTTATATAAAATAACTTGATTATTTTTCTTCCTTTGATAATTGAGTGTTGGACCAATAATCTTTATTGAATTTGCAATTCGTAAACAAGACAAAATAATAGCAACGTTTAGGCCACATACTTATTTTATTTTGTTTCTCAATGAAATATATCTTTCATTTAGATCACAATTGATTTTTCCTTTTTTCACTTTTTTAATCCATGTATCTCTAAGTTTGATCATGTTTAAAATCTCATCAGTGATCCAAAGTTTTTACATGTACCTAAATCGGGTTTTTGGATTAAAAACTGTTTTAGACCTCTTTATAAGATTGTTTATTGTCGTTGTCAAAAGGGAAAGGAAATTTCTGCTTTAGAATTGACATTTGAATTATTTTCCCAGTCAGTGCTATTGGCAAGTTCAATAAAAATATTACTATCAAATATTGTACGATAAGTTTCTGTGTTGAATGTGAAGGATCTAAATTAATTGACAAAATAATAGGTCCGAAAAACGATAGTTACAATTCAGCCCAAAGTAGTTATCATACATTTGGTTAATAAAAAAATGATCTAGAAGTGTTTTGAAAGCAGGTCTAGTTGGGAGAGTTATAACTGGTTTCAAAAAATTAGAAACGCTCAATTTTTAAAACCTTTCAATAGGGGGAGGCATTAGCATAAGAATATAAAAATTAAAGTCAACGCACACTCATTATTAATTTAAAAAAGAAGACTATCAAAAAAGTCCAAGAAAGCAGGTAATTTGTCTGAATAAGTGGTGGTCTTCTATAGATATTATAAATAGCAATATATTTTCCAACATATATTTTAACCAATATTGAAAAGTATTCATAAAAATTACAAACAAAACTACTCTTAAATATAGAGGATTTATAATTAGCATTAACTTAAAACCCTAATCCTCGATGTGTAGATACTTTACTTGGATGAGAGACTGAATTATAAACTGTAAGAGGAAAGCTGAGAAAATCATTAGTGTACCAAGTTTATTAAAGGCATAAAACCAGTAATGGTATACCCAGGACCGAATTGGCCCTATTTAAAAATGGCAAAATTTGACAAATTTACTATTTAGAGATTAAATATTTTAACTCAGAAAATTAAAATTATATAAGTTAAAGAATGGTTAATTTAAAGTCAAAGAGTGCGAGCTTTGGATGAAATGATCAATTGTATCAATATGAAATGCATACTTTGTGAAAATAAAGTTTTTACTTTTCTTTATCAGAATCAAAGTTTGTGATGCCTCATACTCGAGTCTTTCCTAACACAGGGACAAGAGTATTCCATAGCACAGTGTGAAAAATAAGTTTTTGATGTAAACTTGTAATTATAATATTTATAGTTTAGTGGATCATTTTTGAATGAGCAGCTTTGTGATTCATGGTTTTCATAACAATATTTACAAACAGCATCTTTGATGCATTTAGAATTAGTATGACCAAATAAGAGACATTTACCACTCTGTAGGTGAGAGAAAAAAACTTCTTACATTTCATTTTTTCATCATAAAAAAGATTGTGAATCCAGATTGTTTAATAAAATTATTTACTTTAGGAGAGACTTTTATAGCTGATATTTTTTGGTCATTTTTTTGTCTTTTGAGAAAAGAAACTCTAAAACTTGAGCCTCTGGAACTAATTTTAGAATTTCTTCATTTTTTTCCAAAATTTTATCAATAATTACTTCTTCTTCAATATAATTCGGCGAAACAAATGAGAATTTTGGAATTAAATGTTTTCTCTTGCGTACTTGAAAGGAGGCATCTTTGAGTAAATTTTCCGCCTTATCTAAATTTTTGGTATCTGGAAAAAAACTTTGCAAGCATTTTTTGAAGATTTAAATGAATTAACTTTTACTGTGGATAAAGGTTTTCTATTTCTACAGGGAGATTTTTATATACTTTCTGGTAAATAACATCAAACAACTTCGAATTTTATCAATAATTTTATATACTTCAAATAAATTTTATTTGATGTTTTTTTAAATATATTTATAATACTAATTAAGCATTTTTAAGATAATTTTCATTATCAGCTAAATTATGTATTGATCTCAGTGATGAAAAGTTAAATTTGTTAGGAAAATTTTAACGATAGATGAAATCATCTATTCGAACAACAGAAACATAGGTTTCACTTTCTAATTATTTTGATTTAGAAGAATCATCTAAATTATCCATATTAGAAATTTAAGTTTGTTATTTCAGGAGATAATTTAAAAATTATAAATAGGAAAGTAATAGAAAAACTCAGTATAACAGTTTCGGGTAGATGTTTCTACAGCTTCCTCATGCAATTTAAAAAAAAGTATTAATATATCAGTATTTTATACTAATACAAATTAATTATTGAGTAAACTAGAGGAATTGTATATTTTGAATGATGGAAAAACTTCAGTAGCTGTAGTGACTGAATTTCTTCCAAAGAAGAGTCTATTTTGATCAATCCTACTGTCTATGAATTTTGTAATAGTTAGTAATTTTTGCTCCTATTCTAATACTTTATTGAATAAAAGGGGGATATTATTAAATTTGCATAAAGAAGTTTTGTTTAAAGTTATTCAATTTTTTGACTCTAGATTCATTGAGTATCTCACTTTAAGAGTTATATTCAAAAGCAAGTCCTAATTCTCTTTTTTTTGGAATCTTCAAATGAGATAATTTCCCTTCTTAGTTTACTTTACTCAAAAGTTTCACATAGTAATATAATAGTTGTAGATTTAAATTACCCTGAAATTAATTGGAATATAACACTGATAAACATCAAAAATTTTTAAATTTACTACAAGAAAAATATTTTTCTCAGCTCGAAACTGAAGCAACAAGAATAGGAAATTCTGGTGGTCTTTCAATTCTTGATTTACTTATTACTAATGTTCCTGATGTAATTTCTAGTTTAAGACTTACTTCTCCTTTAGTAAAGTGATCATAGGTGCATTCATTTTAACATTATGAAAATAACAAGCACTGCTATTTTTTCAACCAAAAAATATTATTTTCAATCTGGAAACTATGATATTATTATTTCTGATTTTCTCAAAATTGATTGGAATGCTGTAGAGGATTCTGAACTTGATGAGTTTTATTCTTTTTTCACAAGTAAACTCAATTCCTTTATAGAAAAGTATATTCCTTTGAAAAAGTCAAATAGAAAATTTCATGACTATTTTACTTGAAGAAATAGAATTTTGTTTAAAAAAAAGAAAAACTTTTTGCCAATTTCATCAAGTTTAGATGCGAAAGTTTGTTTACCATGTATAAACAAGTAGCGAATGTTTTAAGAAAAGAGACGCAAACAAAAAGGGTATTTGATGAAAAGAAGCTTCTTTCAAACTATAAACATCTGAACTAGTTGGATCTGATGGATTTCGTTCATCGACAGATGTTGAGAGAGCTAATACATTTAGTTCTTGTTTTTCGAATACACGCATTTAAAAATACAACTTTTTGGCCATTTGTAACGTTATAATTGACTCTATTAATTTTGATATAGGCACAATATGTAATAAGTTGAAAAGCTTAGAAAAGTTCAAGTCCCCTGGGATTGATAAGTTACATCCCTACATTATCAGTAAATTACATGATGTTTTAGTTGTTCCAGTTAAAATGCTTTTTGAAAAGTCTTTAGAGGAAATTTTTTTTTTAGATTTATGAAAAACAGCTTTAGTCATACTTGAACTCAAAACTGGAGATAGTAAATTTTTCACAATTATAAACCTATAAGCCTAAACCCAATTCTCTGTAAAGTTTTTGAGTCGTTTATAGCTAATAATATTGCGAGCTACATAGAAAGTCTTGAGTTTTTTAATTTGAATCAGCATGGATTTATGAATGGTAAATCTACTATAACGAACCCTGCTAAAACGATTTCGTTCATCTACTTGAACTGAATGATACAATTGATATGATTTACCTTGATTTTCACAAAGATTTTGACTCCATTCCACATAAATATTTGATTGATAAGCTAGAATCATTTGGCATAAAAGGAAACCTACTGTCATTATTAGCCGATTTCTTTATGGATAGAAAACAAATTATTGTTGTAAATAGGAGTTATTCTCAAGAAAACAGTTAAAAGTGGTGTACTGCATGGATCTGTTCTGGGTCCCTTGCTATTTATTATTTTCTTGAATGACCTATTGAACATAGTTAGCTCCAAACCAAAGTGTTTGCCGATGATATTAAAATTTACGTCTCTAATTCTGCTGGTAAAGCTAGTTTGCAGAGTGACTTAATGAGCATCTTTCATTGGTGTAATAGATGGGGAATGGAATTGAATCTAGACAAATGTACCCACCTACAAATTGGATAACAAATTGATAAATCATTCTTCATTGGAGGACATAAACTGAAAAAAGTGGATACAGAGAAAGATCTTAGTGTAATTGTCAACACTAATCTTGATTCTAAAGAAAATATCTCATTGAGGGTGTCAAAGGCTTTCCAAGTTTTTCATAAAGTGCACAAATGCCTCGCTTTGTTTGATGCCAACACAACTCCACTTCTATATAAAACACTTATTAGACCAATTTTAGAGTATGGAAACGTCATTGCTTATCCTTTTTATTCCTGTGATGCTGCAAACATTGAAAGAGTCCAAAGAACAATCACTAAAAAGATTCTTGGAATGAAACATCTGAAATATAAGGAAGGACTTAAAATGTTGAATCGATGATGTACAGATTCAAAAGAAATGAAATAGTTACTGTATTCAATATTGTAAATGGTAATTTGAGAACAATTTCACAAGTTTTCACTCTTACAAGTTTAGAAAGGGTCATTGCAAAAAGTCATTTTTGAAAAGATTTTTTCACAACGTATGATAAATGATTGGAATTCTTTGCTTGATTTCGTTGTTAATTCTCCGTCTTTAAATATTTTTAAGAACAGGCTCTATAATTTTGGGATTGATCAGGGTTAAAATTTTTTTTCTTTTCTATAAAAATAGATGCGAATATTTTTATAAGCTTTTTTTGCCTCCTTTTTCGCTAATAAAATTATATTATGTTATATTAATTTGTGACTCAGCATTACACATTTTTGTAATTTTAGTATCGACTCCTTTGGATAGACCATTAATAATACCACCTTATTGTTTAATTTTTTGATTTAACTCTTCTATCTTTTTTAGATCTAAAGTAGAACTATCTGAATTCCTACAAGAAATACAATTCCACCTTACTCCCGATGAGCTAAAACTATCAATAGTCTTCAATTGGCAATTATAGCACAGCGATTTTTTAAAATGGTCACGCTTTATCTATTATTATTATGGTCACACATTTTTTTGTTGGGCAATGTGCAGTTGCCTGTAAACTAGCATAGGTGGATAATGTATGGGTGGCGCATCAAACAAACAACCGACTCCTAGCTTAATTTTGTCTTCCAAAATATGGAATCATAGTCTTATCGAGTAACTCCATATCTAACAAGTTTGTTATTCAGAATATCGTACAAAGGCAGAAGCTTAGCCATTTGTTGTTAGACAAATTATCATTATCTGCACAATGCAAAAACTTCTATATTACGTAAAATCGATTTATACTCATGGTAGCAAAAAAACAGGACACTGAACATCCTTTGCGAGAATCCAATAGTCTTTTTTACTAGTCCTCGAATTGGAACCATAAAGAAAAACTAACTCCAAAAAGTTGTAAATTTCTTCTTTTCAAACAAAAAATTTTGGAAAATTGCATGATTTCTTTGCATAATTATTCGTCTCTTTTCTTATCAATTCGATCATATCTTCGGCAACATAAGCAAAACAATTCCAACGTCGAAAATTCAGTAGAAAAGGATGACTAGATAATAGTTTTCTTGAAGCAAACTTATCCTGATCAATATCGCACATCTTTTTTTATTGGGTATGCTTTGAGCTTTCCAATTCGGTAAATATTTTCTAACTATAGTGTCTTCCCTTGAAAGTTCAATGGGAAAAAGATCGACTTCTGTACAAACTTCTTTCAAATCAAGATGATTTTCATCGAGATTTTCCCTATCATTTTCACTATCACTCCCATTTCCACCAGTCGGTACTAGAGTTACAACAATATCTGCGCTTAAAATTTTATCTCCACTTTCAATATAATCAAGAGCATTTTTCTAAAAAAACTTTCACTGTCACTCATACCTAAAGAATGAACAAAGAAAACTAACGATGAAGGAAATGAATTTAAAATCTGGAAATTTTGAATGATCGATTAATTGCAATAATCAATATTCTCGTTAGAAAAATGCATTGATATGTAAAGTAATAACAATTTTACATCAAAATTCTTATTTATAACATTTCAAACGGAAACATTTTTGTTTGCATGCTTTTTTAAAACTTGAAACTTTCAAAAAACGACAAAAATTCCCAAACATTATGTTCATTTTAGGAAAAATGAAGTCAGAAATCTTTACAAATTTAACTAATACAGTTAGTTCCTACTTTATTTTTATAGAAAAAAGTTGAAAATCACAAGAAGCTAAAATTTCGTTATTCAAAACATATTTAAATTTATGACTCCTTTAGGAATTGTTGGGTTTTTGAAACTTTAAAAGACTCCTTTTATAGAGAATTTTAACATTCTTAGGTTCATGTCTAAATTTTTTAGACTATAAAATATAATGTGTTAAAAACTGTATATATTTATAAATTTTCAAACGAGTATATAATATAGAACCAAAGTTATAAGCTTAGCTAGAGATACTGTCAGAATTTTGCTGAAAAAGTTTAACTTTTGATTTTGATTGACAGATTTCTGCATGAAAAGGTCATTCAACTGCCATGAAAATGGTATCAAAAGATAAAGCTATCAATTTTATGAAATGTCACGAAGTATGGTAGCAAAAGATATTGCCAATTTGGTACAAGAGAAATTTAAGTTGAGGGGGGGGGGGGGTGCTAAAATAGCCCCCCCCCCGTCACTGATAGGGTTAATATGTTAATATCTTGGTTGAAATCTTCTAATATAATAAAACAATCTTATGAAAAAAGTGAGATAAAGCGAAAAAGATTAAGAAAAAGTGTTTACCCTGATATTGAAGAGGCTGTTTTTCTCTGGTTCAAAAATGCCAGAGCTCAAAACATTCCCGTTTCAGGACCTACACTCTCAGCTAAAGCTAAAAATTTTGCTTCAGATTTAAACCATCATGAGTTTAAATGTAGTGAAGGTTGGCTTCACCGATTCAAAAAACGCCATAATATCACTTCCCGGAAAATTTGCAGAGCCTTTAAACGAATGGTTTGATAAAATTTTACCACAAATCTTAAACACATACGAACACGAAGATATTTATAATGTTGACAAGACGGGTTTATTTTTTAAATTGTTACCTTCTTCATCATTTGTGCTAAAAGGAGAAGAATGCAATGGGGGAAAGCTGTCCAAAGAAAGGTTGACGTTATTAGTAGGAGCTAACATGACAGGTAAAGATAAACTTCCTTTACTGGTGATTGGTAAATCCTTAAAAACACGTTGTTTTAGAAATGTTAAATCTTTGCCAACAAAATATAAAGTAAACAAAAAAGCTTGGATGGATACTTCAATATTTCTTTCATGGCTGGAAAAACCCTGACACTCGTTTTCGATCTGAAAAGCGACACGTTGTTCTTATATTAGACAATGTAGCATATCTCATTCAAAAATAACGTTAACAAATATAACTCTATAATTTTTGCCAGCAAATACAACGACCCGTAAACAACCTATGGACCAGGGAGTTATAAAAAACTTAAAATTTCATTATAGAGTGACTTTAGTTGAAAAATCGATTACAGCTGTTGACAACGGCTCTATTTATTCTATCAACGTTCTCGATGCTCTTCATATGATCCGTCAAGCATGGTCTTCAGTCACTAGCGAAACTATTCAAAACTGTTTTAAACATGCCGGATTTGTGCAATCTATGGAAGAATACACACGTGTTTCAGAAAACATTACTCAAGATTTACCCTTTGTGATAGAAAGAGCGTCTCAACTGGGACTCCAAACATCTTTTGACTTAGAAAACTACATTGCAGTTGACGATAAATTGTTCACTTCAGCTCCTCTTACAGATGATTTTATTATAAAGAATGTATCCAATAGGCTTTCTGATCCACAAGAGCAGAGTGACGAAGAAAATAATATGTTCAAACCTGTGCCAACTGCCACTAATGCTCTAGAACATTGTCGTGAACTTATGAAATTTCTGCAAGCTCAAAACGCAGCCCAAGAAATGTTTGATTACATTACAAAAGTTGAAAACTTTATTAAGAAGGAGCAGTTAAAGAGAAACATCAGGCAAATCAGTTTAGGGTGAAGTAAAAATAAGATTCATGTCAACTACAATCATGTTCCGAAGTTTTCTCAATGAGCCTGCTAGAGAGATTAATGAAAATAGAGCCATGATAAACAAAGAAGCTATAAATGCTGCATTGAAACTGTTCTACAAGGGCGATGATGTAGAATATGAAAGTTTGGCTCTAACTGAGGACGATTACAAAGTTATGCTAAACATCACTTCTTTGTTAGATATCCTTGAGAAAGGCTCACCCAGTTAGGAGCTAAAAATACAGAACAAGAGCCTGCGTTCATCCATTTGTAACAAAACTCCTCAACGTTTTGGAAAACTCTAATGATGATCAAACATATGTTCATGTTTTTAAGAAAACTCTGTCTAACGAGTTAATTGAGAGGTATCGCGAAAATTTGAAGTTCACCTTTCTTGCCAAAGCCTCTTTCCTTGACAAGAGGTTCAGTAAACTCTTGTTCCTCAATGAGCTTGATCTTGGACACTTCACCCACACTAGAGAACAAATTGTTGCTGAAATAAGAAAAGAAGCTGACTCTATGCCGGTTTCTGCTGAAGATCACGTCAAGGAAAACATTAAAGAGCCAGTTAAAAAGAAAACGAAGTTCCTTTCAACAATTTGTGATGAGAAAAATGACGACTCTGCTGGTGTTAAGAGTACAATGTTGATGATGAAATTGAAAGATTTGAAAAAGAAAAGGCATTGTCAATTGACGATCAGCCTTCAGAGTTTTGGAGAAAGAACCAAAATCTTTATCCAGTGTTGTCAAAGCTGTTTTTGAAGTACGGCAGCGTGCGGGCATCAAGTACATCCGCCGAAAGAGTCATCCACTTTTTGAACAAAAAATAGTTAAGCCTTAGTAACGGAAAAGTTAGAAAACTCTCCTACCTTTCAGATTGTATTTAGTTGTTTTTTTATGTTATTCAAATAAAGCTCCTCTAATTTTGGTTATAAGAATGTTTGATTTTATTTTTTATTTGTCAATTAGAATCACTCTGTTCTGTGTGTTGTCTTTATGCACTGTGTTATGAGGTGAGAGACTGGTTATTGAGCTGTTTATGTGGTGGCGTGGTTGGTATTGGGGCAGGATTGGGCCTGAGCCCGGGTGGACAGTGTGGTGCTACGATAGCGCTTATCACTAACGAAAAATAAGCCAAGAAATTCTTAGCGTTATTTCACTGCTACGGCTTCAACTGTTAAACTGAGAGGTACACCCTAACAACTATTGAGGCTCGGTATTTTTAATTATAGGAAAAATAATTGAAATTAAAGTAAAGACGTTTGAAATATTTAAGCTACTTTATCCAGTTTTATAAATGTAAGTATAGTAATTCGGGTGATGACGTATGGAAAATTGAGAAGAAAATATTTAAAGTCTAAGATATTTAAGGCGCCATGGCAAATTGCTTTCCCTAATATGGGTCAACACCTGGAATGGAGTATATTAGGGAATATGTAGTATGTAAGGTTTGACCGTGTATTTAGAAGCTGAACTCAGCATTTTGGAAGAAACGAAACTGTGTATCTTTACGTAACCCTCATCAACAATACTAAAAGATACAAGTAGGATCACTTCTTTGAAGATGCAACAAAGATTGCCCTTCAAAAATGGGTGTTATATAGAAGAAACGTTCTTATATTTAATTGACTTTTAAATGCCGACTATCTAGAATTTAGTATCATGAAAACAAGTGCAATTACAAACAATTAGATAAGTTGAAACAATTAAAAAAAGTAGGTCTCTTGATATAATCAATATCAATTATCACAAGGTATTAGCAGCATTCTACTGACCTATTAAAATCGTGTCACATTAGCACACACCTAATTAAAAAGTAGTAGAATACGAAAGGCAAATGAACAACTTAAGCTTCAAAGAAAGCTTGTGTCAAATTGGAAAAAGCAATTTAACTCAGAATTGCGTATTCCTCATAAACAAGATCCTCTTTACAACCTCTTCCATCAGCGGAATTTTCAGCAACACCCTTTTTTACTTCGCTATGAGGAACTTGTCTTTGCATGTCCACTCTTCATACCACATGTTGAAGATTTCTTCTCTGTCATTGCTCGCATTTTCATGCCTAGCACTTTTCAAGGCAATTTACTTCATGGGTTTAAGTTTCGGTTTATTTTATCCTGCGCATTTTTTTGCTAATTGCATGATCTTCTACATCAACAATCACCTACTCTTCACGCTTCTTTTTGCTTGCCAGTTGACTTCTTTGACTTACATTATCCTTTACTTTTTCAAAGTTTACAATGAAGTTAGCAAAAAAGGCCTATTCCAGACTCAACTCAATTTCTTGGGAAAGAGGTTTTCTCACGTATTCGTAATGCTCTTTTATATAATCTTGAATTTTGAACTGTCATTTTTGTTAAAGACCACTAAACGCAAATGCCCACAAGGAATTTTGTGCAGCAAGATTTTATCCAAAAATGCCTACCTCATTTTAAATATATTTTACGTTAAAATTATTGTAATCGTTTTACTTTTTTCTTCAGTATTATATCCCATAATTTCGACAATACGCGAGATAAATATTTATGGGAGAAGAAGTATTGCTTTGAAAAGTTTTTCTCCACTGCAAGAAAGGCATAGCCAAAACTCACTACCCGAATTCCTCACAAAAGCGAAGTTGAAAAGCAAACAATTCATCATTTTTTTCTTTTATGTAATCTTTTCTCTGTCCGTAATCCTGTTTAACGTAACTTCTGGTTACTTTTACATCTCAAAAAATTCTCCCAAAAAAAACTGCTTCTTCATTCTAACATTTCCTTATTTCTACATCCTTTACATGCACTCTCTCCTTTTATTTCCATTCATCGACAAAAATGTAAGAAAAGGTGTAATATCTTGCTTCAAATTTAGAGTGTTAGAAAGAATTTACACCACGCGTTAAAATATCGTAGAAATGTAAACCAATTAATAGCAAATTCATATTTTGGCATTCTTGCTTTTTATGTATATATAATATATTTATATTTGTGATAAAAGTCCTAAAGTTTAATTATTATGAATCATTTGTTTCAAAATAAATTTTAACATTTTAATTTCTTTCAGTATCAATTTTAACTGTATATTTGGTATTTACTCATAAAAATACCATGGCCTCGCATCTGTGGTGGTCTACACCCAGTAGTGGGATTCAAATTTTTTGTCATCCGGTTCTGTTACAAAAAAGTAAAAGTTGTCAGCAAATAAACTGATCAATTTTGATTATTTCCCAATACAATTTTAAAATAATGCTTAAACAAGCATCATTATGATGATGTTGTGGGTGCTTATTTTACTGTACGGTCTGTAATATATAGATAAATAAATATCTTACATAAATTCCATGAGACGGTTCTAACGAACCGATGAGAACCGACTGAATCCCACTACTGTAAAGATAGTATAAAAATCTGAATGGAAGCTTTTGTATGACAATTTACTTTCTTTATAAAATTTGTAAATGAAGTTATTGAATTTTTTTGTGCTAAGGGGACATTTTTTCAAATGAGAGATTTTTAAGTACGTGGTTGAGACTGATGGAAGTGCATTCATTTATTTGTGTAATCTAGAGCAAGGGTTCTCAATCTTTTTCTACTATGGCCCGCTTTTTGCCTAAATATTATTGTATGGCCCCATAAAGTTTTTTATATATTTTTCTATATTTTAGAGGACAAAAAAGAAAATTCGTAATTTTTTCATGAAGTTATTCATTCAAACAATATAACATCAAAGCAAAAAAACTGTAAAATTCCTTCAAAAATTATAGTGCTTCTAAATCATAACTTTTTTTTCATAATAGTTTAGAATTAGAGGTGCTTTCCAATTGAGTCTTTTTTACTTAATATTAAAACGTGATTTAAACCTACTAGATGTGAAAACAAAACTATAAAAAAGTTCATCAAAATAGAATTTTTATTTAAAGTTTCAAAATATAGTTGCTAAAATAGTTTTTGTATCATATGTAATGTATATAATATAGAAAAATCGACAGCTTTGGGGCATTTTTATCTTGTGGCCCCCAAGGGGGCCATATGGCCCACGTTGAGAAACCCTGATCTAGAGTGTCCAAAATAACAAAACAATTTCCTTTGTCTGCCGTACAAGCAGTTCTGTTGGCTTCATTTTTTATTTTTTTTTGGCATTGCTTTTGTTGGTGTGTAATGTTATTTTTGTGATGCGAGTTGCGAAGTTTGAAAATATTTTCTACCTCTAAGCGGAAAGCTTCCTTTTGAAGTGAAGGCTTACTTTGAACAGCGTTTTCAAGTTTGTCAAGAAAGTGCTTGGGATGTGTAAAACTCGTGAGCACGTTGAATTTTGGGCCTAATCTTAAAAGATTGAACTCGTCTTTGAAGAGTGGAGTAGAAGATAGATTCTTGATCCATTTATTGCGTTTGCATTGATCTACCCACATTACCCTCTATATTACTTGATAAAGGAACGTCGTCTAGCTATATCGTTAATACCATACTCCTTTATTAGTGTATTAGAGAAAAAATACAAAAAGTACATAAATTAGGATACATTGAATAGAAAATCTCTAGATATGCAGTTGCTAATAGGTATTGCAAATTGGTGCACATGGATGCGTTCAGATGCGCAATAAAGAAATTTTTTAAGTGCCGTAATTTAAATAAAAACTATTTTAAATTTAGCATTTTAATGCCTTTTTAGATTCTTTGAAAAAAATGAAGACAGCAAATGTATTTTTATAATTTATAAAGCAATATTAAATATATGCCAAATCGATAGATTTAGGCGGTAGTTTTTTGGTAGCTTTTTGTTGGCATCTGATTGGTAGCTTTGAGAATTACTCTCGTAGAGTGATCGTAAAATGTTAATGTAAACATTAATTTAAAATCAGTTAAATTACAATTAATGATACTTCTACTTAAAAGCTTTCATTTCTGTCTTGAACAAATTCTGTTATAGGCATGGGAAATAGCCTATGCTCACTCATGGCATCCAAGTAAACATTTATACTTACTGTTATGAGTGGGCACTAGGGTCATCAACAAATTTTTTATTATAAAATAGTAAAACCTCTTACATTAGTGGAACAATTGTTTCTAGATATCATTAGTAAAATCAAATTTACCACATTTTTAAAAAACTTCTCCCTATTTTTTTATATTTATAAAGAGATGTTTTTAAAAAAAAATAAATTATAAAATTTTTAAAATTGACGTTAATTTTTTAAATATTTTTACGTTCAAGCCTTAAAAAATGTCTTCTAAAAATTCTAACAGCGTAAAAGCTAATCTTTCTATTGGAAAAAATTACGTTCTTCATCCAAGCCAAAAAGGAATCCAAGCATTCAATTTGTTGAAAAAATTTAAAATCCTACACGGATGCCGACAAATTGTCAAATTCTTGAAAACTTTGCTTTTTTGTTCAACACCAAAAAACTACGACAAGATAGAGTAAAAACTATGATTGATGATATAGAAATGCTTTGGAAAGAAATTTTAAATTTTACACCTCTTTCTAGTGCACTAACCAAAAAGAAACTTTATCGTTTAATCGATTTAAATGACAAAAACAAAAAATCCATCAAATTTTACTACCATACATTCTTATTTGTTTGATATCACTAAAAAAAAGGGGGAATGGAATAGCACAGAGGAAAAAAAATATCTACCAATTCAAAGTGGAGGTAAAGTTGGTTATTCTACTGTCAAGCAAGCTCATTTAAAATCAGTGCACCCAAGAAAACGTATTTGTGTTCGAAATAAATCAAGTTCTTTCGAGTCGTTATCCCCACATGACATTATCCCTGAATCTGACTCCAAATCTAATATTGGGTCTGAACTGAAGCGCCACTCGCCTTCCTGTTCTTCTTCTTCTGAAGACAAACTAAATTACAAAAGAGCAGGAACTTCAACAGCAAGTTTACTGATATGTAACATATCAAGACACAAAGCGTATGACGTTCTCGAAAGAATTTTTAAACAGGGTTATAATGTTCCAGTTCCATGACAATCGGGTATATGGAAACAAATACAATTTTTTGAAAAATTACAAGTCGATGATCGTTATTATCTTCAATTTGATGGTAAAAGGTTACAGAAACAATATCAAGTGGTTTTGTCAAAAATACCATGACTCAAATAAAAATTGGTGTTTTAAAATGCCCGAATGGCAATGCTAAGGCTATTCACAAAGAACTACATAATCTGATCGATGAATACAATGCTTGGAAAAATATTTGCATGATAATCTGCGACATATCTGCCGTTAATTCCGGTTGTTAGCAGGGTATTGTTCAATTGATCCAGGATGATGTCATAAGCAAAGGCCTTCAGAAGCCACAGTACATCGGCTGTCAACATCACGTACTAGATCTGCTTCTAAAACATGTAATGGATTTTCTCATTCCGAAACTTCCAACAGATGATGTTAACAAAAATAGTGAAATTGCCCTCTCACGCCTAACTCTCTTCTTGGAAAACGCACTAAACCATCGCAAAATCGCAACAACAACATTTCTCGACATTGATAATGCTTTCAACTCGACATGTCCTCCCGGAATTCTATTCAACTTAATCTAAAACAATTACCCTTTATACCTCAGCATGTTCATTCAAAGCGCTCTCAACAAACGCATACTAATCCCGCATCACAACAACAACTCTCGCTTTCTACCCCCAAGGCGGCTGCCTCTCAAACATTTTATGACTAATCCTCATTAATCCACTCCTGAATCTAATTCTAACTCACACTTCGCACAATGCTACTCTGACGATATTCTCTTCACCTTCTCCAACGACGACCTAGAAACCAATTTGAACAGCGCTACCACCCTTTTGACGAATATAAATTCCTTAGCCTCTAAATACAAATTTCTGTTTAACCAGAGTAAACTGAACATCATACATTTCACTAGGAAATGAATCTTACCACAACCCCTAGTCGTGCCATCATCCACACCAATCACACCAGTAACCAAAATTAAATATCTCGGAGTCATTTTTCAATCAAACCTTAAATTCCCAGCACACATCAAAAACCTACACACTAAACTCACACCTATCATTTTCTCCTTCAAGAAAGTCATCTCCTACAAATGGGGACTAAACCCAAAAATTTCAAAATATATTTATACATCAATTATTTTACCAATAATTCAATACGGTATCCTCTCCTGGGGTTTTCCCTAAACCTACATAATACTAGAATCATTCTTAATACAATTCACCGTACCTGTCTCCTCCTAATCACTAACGCATATCACACCACTCCTACCTCAAAGCTTGAACTTCTTACACACACTCTACCAATTCTATACAAACTACACCTAATTCTAGTAACACTATACTCGAAAACTTTCAAATCCATGCGCCCCATTCACGCTTTCACCACACTCTACTCAACTTCATCCCTTATACTCTCATTTTAAGAAACCATATGTGCCAAGTACAAACCAAACCTAGCTAACTATTCCATATCATTTGAAATTTATCCCATCTTCCATTTCAACCCTTCAAATGGATTACCCTACTCATTAACCAAATGCAAACATAAAAACATTGCTACCAAGCTAATCAAAATACAACTCACTAATCCCCACTCATCATATAATATTTGCATCTTTACTGACGGTTCCAAATCTTCTCACCATGCTACTGGTGCAGACGCCTTCTTCATCACCAACTCATTAAACCCCTTTTCTACGAAGTCCTTCACACCGACAACAACACTTCATCTTATGAAACAGAAGCGTTGGCAATTTTAGCCGCTTGTAGCCATCTATTAGACAATATCGAAATATATCACCACAACTTTAATCATATCCATCTTTACACAGACGCTCAAAATAATATTAACGATCTCAATCTCAATCATAAAATTCCGCGGTAATGTTACAGCATAGCCACGAAACTCACCCGATTCGCTCAACATTTCAACATCACAATTACCTGATCTCCGAGACATTCTACATGCACCGAACACAACATTGTGAATCTATTATCCAAAACATCAACATCGAACACAACAACAATTATTGTACGCTCTATCCCTCTATCCTGCATTAAATTTTCAACACACGCACGTCCATCTAGTACAATTGGTCATTCCTCAAACTTTCTCCTCCTCTAATAAATTTTGCGATTAATAATAAAAATATTTTTCTTGCACGCAACACAATTAGATGGCTCTCTTTTCACTGTCCAACTTATGCTTATTTTTACAAGTTCAAACTACACAACAACCCACTTTGCCGTTTTGGTTGCACAGAAATAGAAACACCAATACACATCATCCTTCTATGCCCCATCTTTCAAAACATAAGAACTAAACTACTCAAATTTTGCCACTTATATTGCAATTGAATCCTCAAATCCCTTTATGACTTTCTATATCACCCTTCAATTTTCCAAAGACTCTCAATCCTGATAAACACAATAGAACCAATTCCTAAAGCACACTAAAATCTTATCCCTCTATCACCCAACTCCTAATTCCACATATCACCTCTTTAATACAACACTTCTACATTTCTTTTCTTTTTTAGTTGCTCCTTTAGAACATAACAACTAATTTGATTTCCGTCACATAGAAACAACCAATTAAAGCAATCCATAATCATAGCAATTCAGCAAGCATATCAGCCAACGCTGGAAAATGCTTAGAGATTTCCCTCACTCACTCATTCACTCGTGTCGTCAAAGAGACGCGTCTACAAAAATTTGTCTCGACGAAATCATACGGACCCATATTTTAATCAGCCTGAATATAGATGAAATTTTATAACGAATAAAATATAACTAGATTTGAAAATGTTAATTTTTAATAGTTTGTAAATAAATAATTTATCAAAATCTAAAATGAAAAAAGGAACAATGTCATCCATTTTAATCTTTGTTCGCAATTGTGAGCTATATTTCTAGATTTTGGCCATCTTGAGCTTAAAATGCGTTTGTTTTTCCGTTTGTATGCTATAACACATAAGTTTTAAAGAATTAAAAAGTTATGAATTTTTGTTAAATATAACTTCCAAGTTTTTTCAATTTTATTTTGTAAGTTTCTAGATTTTGAGTTAAAAACAAAATTTCAGCTCATTAAAAAATGTATTTGAGAAGTTATAAAGTTTCAAAATTTGTGAGCTTAAATTCCCAGGATAGCAACCTGTGGCTACTATTTTTAGAACTAAAAGACAGTTCGATATATCAGTAAATAAATTTTGTTTTGTAACCATTCATTTCAAATGAATTTACTTCATTAAACGTCCTTCAGAAAAATAAAAATTAATGGTGGATAAATAATTAGTAATAAAATAATTGGTGGATTATTCTTCCCATAGATGCGAAACCAGTGGCGGATCTGGAAATAGGCATTAGGGAGGGGGGGGGGGGGGGGGCTGCGAATTTTACTAAACTAGAACTCAAATTTCAAGCATATAAATTTTTAAAACAAAAATAAGAATGAGAACATTAAAATAATCCTTATTCATTGAACTACGAAGTGAATTGATGTAGTAAAACTTGATGTGTTTAAATAATAAATTTACAAAAAAAAATTGGATAATATAAAATTAATAAGTGTCACACTTAACTACGATTGAAACATAAAAAACTTTTTAGGGCTTCTCACTTTAGAGAAAGATTGAATCTAAAAAATGAGTTACAGTAATCATCATAATATTTGAGTTCTACGTAAAGAATTAGATCAAGAAAAATTTTTAAGCAATTGGCAATGCAATTTTAAGGGGGAGGGGGGCTCCTCGTCGGTTCCACCCCCTTTAAATACGCGAGAGATTTAAATACTTTTAGCCGTAAGGCTATATGCTCGCATTATGCTTAAGATGGTTAATCACAGTTTTTGTGAATTTGTTTTTAGAGTTGGGAGCCTTGGGGAACCCCTGACCTTCAACTGTTAAGCTGAGAGGTACACCCTAACAACCATTGAGGCTCCCGCCAGAGGATACCCACAACTAAAAAAAATAAAAAATTAATCATATCATAAAGCAAAATTAAATTTTTTTTCTGTTCGCAAAGTAAGGAATCGTTTCTTAGCAAAACTATTATAAAATAAATTTATTAAAAATTGTTAATCTGTTTTGCTCTGTTTTTTAATGGAGAATTCGACTGCTAAATTTATCGTTCTAAGTTTATCAATTTTTAATATTTTATTCCTTCTAACTAAGTTTCACCAATTTTAAGAACAGTTTTAATGGATAATAAAACAATCACTTCAAATTCTCGAATTTTTCGTGTTTCAGTTTCTGATGATTGTATTTATCCTCAACAAGTAATCACCCATTTATCTATTACATAGGTGCCTTGAGCATCTTTTTAATATACAATTTAATTATAGATTTTGTTTGGTGTTTGTGCAATGGAAAAGAAATCTAAATCGATGCCAATGCAAGAAATATTAAATAGATTTAAGAAATTTGAATTCATAGATACATTGGTAATAAAATTCTTATTCATACTATATAAAACAAAACTGAATTTTACTTTTTATTATAATTTCATTAAATAGAACTCTATCGATTATATATTTATTTTATCATATACATCACCAATGTTTGTCTTCCATATTTTAATGTTGTCTCTCATTTAGATTTATAACCACATATATTTTTACTTTAATTAAATGATAATTTAACAGATAATTATATTCTAATTATTTTTATTTTCTTGACCCCAAAAATTCGCTTGTCGATTCCATATGGATTCATCAACCAAAATTGAGGAATTATATTGTTATCTGTACAATCTTTTTTACAACCATTTTAACCCATTTAAGGCCAAGCAAAGCAGACGATATCTAAAAAAACGCAGACGATTTATATTCAAAGTCATTGAAAAAAGCAGACGAAGATTAAATTACTTATGTTCCAAAATGGGAACATTGGCCGTAAATGGGTTAAGATATACTTTTTATTGTTTTTGCAAGCCAGTTTATTTTAAACCTTTTCCTTCTTTTTCAATCTTTATATATATTCAATTCCAGGTCCCTCAATACACATCCTCAAATTATTGAAGGGGGGGGGGCGAATTTTTTTTTTACAATTTTCAAAATTACTGGTCTGGAAATACCATGGGAGACCAAATATTCCAGCAATCATTTAAAATAGAGTGTATTTATCGCATACCTAAATTTATAAGACTACTTTATATTTTTTTTTACAAAATTGGTGAAATTTAAATACAGTTATCTCTCATTATTCGCGGTTTTGACTATTCGCGGTTTTTCATTGCTTGAAAATAAATTTAATTTAAATAAATTTCTTTTAAGAAATACTTTCTATTTATTTTTTTATCCAATTTTTATAAAATATATTTATACTTTTTAATTATATATTCAAAATACTATATATGTATATATATATATATATATATATTTTTTTTTTTATTATATATTTAATTTTTTTAAGCCTCTTATAACTCCTCTAAAAAATGTCTCCAAAGAGGAAAGAAGTAATGAAAAATGTGGCGAAAAGAAGCAAAAAAATGATGACTCAAGGAAAAAGAAAATATTTTAGACAAGCTTAGAAGTGGGACAAGTTATGCAGCTTGCGGACTTGAATTTAAAGTAAACGAGTCCACAATAAGATCGATTAAAAAGTCCGAGAAGTTGATAAGAAATGCGGTAGCTACTTGTCTTCCAGCAACTGCAAAAGTGTCTCAAGATGTAAGAGATCTTTCTCTTATACAAATGGAAAAGGCATTGAATATTTGGATTGAAGATTTAAACAGAAAATGCATCCCTACGAACCGCGAATATATAAAAGAAAAAGCAACTAAGCTATATGAATTTTACAATACAAATGCAGAAAGTTCCTCCTTTAAAGCAAGTAAAGGATGGTTTGAAGACTTTAAAAAAAGATATTCACTTGACAATCTCCAGTTAACGGATGAAACTGCCTCAGCTGATCATGCAGCACCCGAAAAATATTTAAGAGTTTGAAAAAATTGTGAGAGAAAAAAATTATTTGCCCGAACAAGTATTCAATGCAGACGAGACTGGTCTTTTTTGGAAGAAAATGCCTTCTAGAACATATTTATCTAAGCAAGAAAGACAGGCTCCAGGCTTTAAAGTGGCAAAAGATAGAGTTTCCTTGCTTTTATGTTGTAACGCTGATGGTCATATGATTAAATCTTTGTTCTTGTACAAAGCAAAACGTCCACGTTGTTTTAACCCTATTAGTGCTGGGGGGGGGGGGGGCCTTCACTAAAAATTAATTGTAGAAAATTGGCTGAATCATATCCTTTCAAATTTTGTGACTTTCTAAAATCGCTAGCTGCATCTTTTGAAACCATTTTCATGGTAGTTGAATGACCCCTTCATGTCCAAAACTGTCAATCAAAATAAAAAATTAAAATTTTTCAGCAAAATTTTGACATTATCTGTACTTAACCTTATAACTTAGGATCTATATTATATAATACCCTGAAAATTTATAATTATATACAGTTTGGAACGCATAACACTTTATATATTTAATTTTTTCAATAATCATGGCTAATTTTTAGAAAATGTCAATCAAAATTTTGATTGATCAAAAATATATCTAATAAAATATACCTTCAAATTTTACATAAAATATATGTTTTTATACTAAATCGGTCATGCTGTTTTGATTTCTGGACTCATTTTTTACATTTAGGATTTGAAAATACCTATAAGTGTTAATCAAATTTGCGGTTTACTTCTAAAAATTGTCTCCAAAAACATTCATTTAAATTTTACAATGAAATATATGTGTTATACTAAATCGACCATGCTGGTTTCATTTCTGGACTCATTTTTTACATTTAGGATTTGAAAATACCTATAAGTATTAATCAAATTTGCGCTTTACTTCTGAAAATTGTCTCCAAAAACATTCCTTCACATTTTACATAAAATATATGTGTTATACTAAATCGGCCATGCTGGTTTCATTTCTAGACTAATTTTTTACGTTTAGGATCTGGAAATACCTATAAGTGTTAATCAAATTTGCGGTTTACTTCTGAAAATTGTCTCCAAAAACATTCATTCAAATTTTACAATGAAATATATGTGTTATACTAAATCGGCCATGCTGGTTTCATTTCTGGACTCATTTTTTACATTTAGGATTTGAAAATACCTATAAGTATTAATCAAATTTGCGCTTTACTTCTGAAAATTGTCTCCAAAAACATTCTTTCACATTTTACATAAAATATATGTGTTATACTAAATCGGCCATGCTGGTTTCATTTCTAGACTAATTTTTTACGTTTAGGATCTGGAAATACCTATAAGTGTTAATCAAATTTGCGGTTTACTTCTAAAAATTGTCTCCAAAAACGTTCATTCAAATTTTACAATGAAATATATGTTTTATACCAAATCAACCATTCTGTTTTCATTTCTGAACTCATTTTTCAAATTTAGAGATTTTAAAATACGAGTCAAAATTTGCGGTTTACTTCTAAAAGCTATCTCCAAATATATTCTCTCAATTTTACATGAAATATTTGTTTTTATACCAAATCGATCATGCTGTTTTCATTTTTGAACCCATTTTTTACATTTAGGATTTGAAAATACCTATAAGTACTAATCAAATTTGCGGTTTACTTCTGAAAATTGTCTGCAAAAACATTCATTCAAATTTTACAATGAAATATATGTTTTATACCAAATCAACCATGCTGTTTTCATTTCTGAACTCATTTTTCAAATTTAGAGATTTTAAAATATCAGTCAAAATTTGCGGTTTACTTCTAAAAGCTATCTCCAAATATACTCTCTCAATTTTACATGAAATATTTGTTTTTATACCAAATCGATCATGATGTTTTCATTTTTGAACCCATTTTTTACATTTAGGATTTGAAAATACCTATAAGTATTAATCAAATTTGCCGTTTACTTCTGAAAATTGTCTCCAAAAACGTTCATTCAAATTTTACAATGAATATATGTTTTATACCAAATCAACCGTTTTCATTTCTGAACTCATTTTTCAAATTTAGAGATTTTAAAATACGAGTCAAACTTTGCGGTTTACTTCTCAAAGCTATCTCCAAATATATTCTCTCAATTTTACATGAAATATTTGTTTTTATACCAAATCGACCATGCTGTTTTCATTTTTGAACCGATTTTTTACATTTAGGATTTGAAAATACCTATAAGTATTAATCAAATTTGCGGTTTACTTCTGAAAATTGTCTGCAAAAACATTCATTCAAATTTTACAATGAAATATATGTTTTATACCAAATCAACCATGCTGTTTTCATTTCTGAACTCATTTTTCAAATTTAGAGATTTTAAAATATCAGTCAAAATTTGCGGTTTACTTCTAAAAGCTATCTCCAAATATACTCTCTCAATTTTACATGAAATATTTGTTTTTATACCAAATCGATCATGATGTTTTCATTTTTGAACCCATTTTTTACATTTAGGATATGAAAATACCTATAAGTATTAATCAAATTTGCGGTTTACTTCTGAAAATTGTCTCCAAAAATATTCTCTTGAAATATGTTTTTAAACCAAATCAATCATGCTGTTTTCATTTCTGAACTCATTTTTTACATTTAGGATGTGAAAATACCTATAAGTGCTAATCAAATTTGCGATTTACTTCTAAAAATTGTCTCCAAAAACATTCATTCAAATTTTACAATTAAATATATGTTTTTATACCAAATCAACCATGCTAGTTTCATTTATGGACTCAATTTTTGCAGTTTGAATTTGAAAATACATATAAGTATCAATTAAATTTGCGTTTAGTTCTAAAATTTGTTTTTATAGCAAATAGATCATGATGATTTCATTTCTGAACACAGTTTTCGCATTTAGAGGTTTTACCGCTAGTGTCAATCAAATTTTTGGTTTATGTCTGAAAACGATATCCCAAAATATTCTCTCTAATTTTACCAATTCTACCATGATAATTTTATTTCTGAAAATAGAACAAATTTTTGGTTTATGTTTGAAAACGATATCCCAAAATATTCTCTCTTTTTATACCAATTCGACCATGATAATTTTATTTCTGAAATCATTTTTTGCATTTAGAGGTTTAAATGTCTGAAAGTGTCAATCAAATTTTCGATTTACGTCTAATGTCTACAGAAATATTTTTGAAATTTAAATAAAATATCTGTTTATATGCCAGATAGAGGATGCTGGTTTCATTTTTGGACTCATTTGGCATTTATGGTTTTAAAATATCTGAAAGCTTGAATCAGATTTGCGGTTTACTTCTAGATACTGTCTTCAAAAATATTTTGACTGTGAAAAAGACGTTCCTCTTTTACAAATGAAAAATATTTAAATCTATAGCTTATCATCTAGGATTACAGTTAACATTTAGCTAAGATGGGTAGGAAATCTGAAAATATAGAATAGGTCAGATTTATCAAAAATGGCACAGATGCCAATATGTGAGAATTTAGTCACTATCAAGATATTTTTAATTTAAATTGAATTTGTCCATCTTTTTCCATTTGCGTCAAAGAGATAATTTTTTAGATAAAGAACGTTGACAACGTTTTGTAATTGAACAATCAACATCACGAATAATTCATCAGAAAAAAACCTTTGAAATGAGATTGGTTGACAAATATTCAGGCCTGAGAGGAAAAAAGTAATTTTATCCTTATAAAAAATTTTCAAACACACAATGAAGAATATAAATTTCTAATGAAAAAAGAGCTACCAAGAAAGGATCATTATGGAATGAATAGCAAAATTACATACTGTAAATTATAATATGACGTAGAGACTACAAGTCGATAACGAATTTGTAGCGAAAAAGTTGGAGGTCCTATCGAGTTACATAAGTTAATGTAGAATGAAATATTTTGAGTGAATTAAACACCTAAAGTTGGTTTATTAAATAAATTAGGAAAATAATTACCAGAGAAATACTGCAAGTAGAAGTTATTTTTATGTTTATATATTTGAAATTGATTTACAGGTTTAATCGATTTTTTGACAGGTTTTATTGATTTTATAAAAAATGAACATTACCATTAAATTCTGCATACTTGAAATGTATAAGAACTTTAAAAGAATTAAAATTTTAATTTTGACATGGGCTGTCATATTTAAATTGTTTTGTCAGGTTTGACTAATATTTATAAAAAAAAAGGAATATAACCAGTAAACACAGCCTACTTGAAAATGGGTATATGTGTGTAAAATGCCATACACAGTAAACTTCATAACCTCCCTATGCTTTCTATTAAACGTAATTCTCTCATTTAAAAAACCGTGCTTGATATTTCTTTTTGGGATAAATCAATTTTTTGAGAGTTTTGATTGATTTTTATAAAAAAAATGAATATCACCACTGAATTACGCATGCTTAAAAATGGATATATATGTTTAAAAAACTTTATATTATTACTTAGATAAAAAGTTTCTTTTTAAGATGAGCTGTCATATATAAATCAATGCTTTGATAACTTTAATTGATTTTTATAAAAAAAAATGAATATCACCGCTGAATTCAGCATGCCTGAAAATGGGTGTATATGGGTAAAAAAATTATATAATTATTTTGATAAAAAGTTTCTTTTTTGAGATGAGCTGTCATATGTAAATCACTTTTTTGACAGGTTTAAATGATTTTCATAAAAAATGAATATCACCACTGAATTCAGCATATTTGAAAATGGGTATACATGTGTAAAAAACTTTATATACTTATTTAGATAAAAAGTTCCTTTTTGAGATGAGCTGTCACATTTTAATGAATTTTTTGACAGTTTTGATTGATTTTCATAAAAAATGAATATCACCAATGAATTCAGCATATTTGAAAATGGGTTTACATGTGTAAAAAACTTTATATACTTATTTAGATAAAAAGTTCCTTTTTGAGATGAGCTGTCACATTTAGAAACAATTTTTTGACAGGTTTGATTGATTTTCATAAAAAATGAATATCACCACTGAATTCAGCATATTTGAAAATGGGTATACATGTGTAAAAAACTTTATATACTTATTTAGATAAAAAGTTCCTTTTTGAGATGAGCTGTCACATTTAGAAACAATTTTTTGACAGGTTTGATTGATTTTCATAAAAATTGAATATCACCACTGAATTCAGCATATTTGAAAATGGCTATACATGCGTAAAAAACTTTATATAATTATTTAAATAAAAAGTTCCTTTTTGAGATGAGCTGTCAAATATAAATCAATTTTTTGACAGGTTTGATTGATTTTGATAAAAAATGGACATCACCACTGAATTCAGCATAGTTGAAATATATATGTAACATTAAAAATATTTATAAAAACTTATTAATATCTGAGAAAAATAGGGGGGGGGGCACTTTACGCCCCCCCAGCACTTGGCGGACAAATTTTGCCCAGCACTAATAGGGTTAAAGGGAAGAATATGAACGCGTTGCCTTTATTTTATCGATGTAACAAAAAGGTCTGGATGACATCGATACTAATGACAGACCGGTTTCATAATTGTTTTATTCCAGAAGTAGAAAAATATTTGCAACAAAAAGGGCTAGCGTTCAAAGTGCTGTTGCTGCTTGATAACCATCCTGAGTCTTTAAAGTTTGCACATTCCAAGATCCAGGTAGAATTTCTGCCTCCAAACACTACTTCGTTACTTCAGCCAATGGATCAAGGTGTAATTGCCGTGCTTAAGGCAAAGTATATCAAAAGAAAGTTTACTATCATGCTAAAAACATAGATCAAGGTGAAGATCTCCGTTCATGGTGGCAAAACTATAACTTAGCACTTTGTTTGAAGATTCTAAAAGAAAGTCTCGACGAACTGAGTGAAAGATGATCTTGGAAGAAGGTTTGGCCTTCAGCTGTTAAAAATTTCATTGATTTTCTAAAACCCGACTCAGATATTTCTGAGATTGAACTTTTAGCAAGACGTTTTGGTGGAGAAGGATTTGATGACACGAGAGAAGAAGAAATTCGTAAAGAATTACTAAGAGAAAGAGTAGAAAATTGACTAGTGAAGAATTAAATGACATTAAACGCAGAAGAAGAATCAGCTCCAGAAACATCGACTTTGGAGAAATTGGGTGAAATAAAGAGAGCTTGGAAACAGCTTGAATCACTTATTTTCCAATATGACCCTTCTCTAGAAGGATATTTTTTTGCCAAAGCCAAATTTGAAGAAGGCATCTCTCCTTATATGGAGATAATGAAAGAATTGAAAAGGGAACACTCACAGCTTCTAATCACAATGTTTATGAAAGAAACTTCTAGAAGTGAGATGCTCTTCAATGAGTCAGTTCCAGTTTCTCTTGCGCGCCAGTCTTCAACGTCTAAATTTTTGAATTGAAGAAAAAGATTTTTAACTTTTTTGAGTATTTTTATTGGTTTTGAATTTTTCAATAAATGTTTTTGTCACTTATTTTTCAAGTTAGTTTTTATGATTATATGAAAATTTCATAATAGCAATGGAGAGTAAAAACTGAGTAATATGTTTGAAAACATGAAAAACTTTATCAAGAAGTCAAGTGAAAGCACACTAGTGTTAGATATAGTGGTGAAGCTGTGTAAATTTATTAAAAATATCAAAAAATTGTATTCGCGGGGATTTTGAGAACATAACCCCCGCGAATAACAAGGGACAACTGTACTATACTTCCAACGAAAATATTTTAATTAAATTTGCATATCCCATATACACTAGTTTAAAAAAAATCCAAAATTGTTGAGGGGGTATGAAAATGAAGTAGTCTACCAGGCACATTACAGGAATTGATGAAAGGATATTTGATTGATAGAGAAAACAAAAAACTGGAGGTTGGAGAGTTTTATATGAGTGAATGTAGTCTGAAGAAAAGAGTCTACTTTACATCCTGCGATGTTTATATGAAAAAAATGTGATTGATTCAGGGGCGCACATCCTTATGAAAATTATTGAGGGGCGGAATTTCAAGCGTCTTCCAAAAAAGAAAACAAATTTTTCTGAATTTCTACTCCTCTCTTGTCTATTCTATTTCATTCTTAATTAAGCTTAATGTAAACTTTAACTCCCGCCCTATTAAGCTTAACGTCAACAATGAATGAGAACTTATATATAGCTCCTTCTTTCTCACTTCAAGTAGATGCGCACCATCTCCATATTATGTGTAGAAAAAGGGTAAAAATATCAATTAACAATAAAAAAATTGAAAATTTTATTGAATGAAAAAAATCATTCATTAATTTTCAGTTGTTCCTTCTTCCTAAAAAATGAAAAAATGTTTTATTGAGAAAAATAAATTAAAAAAAAAACACATCCAGATTACATAACTTTTCTGAGGTAATTTCTATCAAAAATGTAAAATAGAACTAAAGTAAAACTTGGTATTAGAATTTTTTTCATTCTTTTTAGTTAAACTCTCAAAAAAGGGTATAAAATAAAGATAAAATTGTGCAAACAAAAATCAAACAATAAATTAAGATTGCATTACTTTATTTTTCTCAGCATCATTCAAAACTAGTTTAAAAGCTAAATTGGTGCAAGCTACAAAAAGTAAAATAACTTTTAACATTTTGCAATGATTTGCCTTTTATAATAACTTTTAAGGAAAAAAAGTCTATCAGAAAAAGTTATAGAACTTCAACCAAAACTAAAAAATTTTAAAGCATAACTTAAGTTTTTTGAAAACTAATTTGACGTATCCCCTACGGCATACTCTATAGGTGGCATGGCAGGTTGGTTGAGATGATGGACTCAGCACGGAAGCCTCTGGATTCGATTCCTCATCGATACCAATTTTTTTCATAGTTTGACATAAGCGGTACATCAGTGCCTTGTCAATGAAAACACACTCACGGTACCTTTACCTTTTACTCAAAATTGAAAAATTTGCTACATAATTAACATAAGAGAGAAAGGAGATAAAATAAACTAATAAAGCAATTTTCACTATTTTAAAATGAAACTGTCTATAAAAATTTCTTGATTTGAAAAAATTAAAGCTTTCAAATGTAACAAACGTACTGATAAAGATTAAAAGTGACCTTTGTTGAAAAAATTTTTTAACGCGAGTCTGACAATATTCATTGATATAAAATTGTAACGATTGATAACTATTTTTTTCTCATTTAAAAACCAACAAATTTTCATTTTTGAAAAATGTTTGGTGTATTGTTGGAACTAAATTGTGATTAATTTGAATAGCTGAACTTTGGTATCATGAAAGAAAGGTTCTGAAAATATTGAACTTATATTTCGCTAAAAACTAGTTTCTAATGAGATAAAATCGAAATATTTTTAATTTAACTCTAAATACAAATTAGAGAGAAGCACTGGCGTAGCCAGAAAAAAGTTGTTTCCGGAGGGGGGGGGGGGGGGGGGGGAGGCACAATTTAAAAACTTAAAAAATTTGAGCAACATTATTTATAATTCCCTCTTTTATTCTCTTATCTTACATTATCATGTATTTGAATGATCATTACATTCTATAATGCGATCATCATACATGTTTTATAAACAAGCACCAACTCTTACTTATAGAAAATTATTGGGGGGGGGGGGTTATTTTAATTAATAGACTTTCCATAAGTCAGAGTAAATGATTCTGACTGATCGCATTAAAAGATAAGTTGAAGTATAATTTTTTTCGCATCATAAGTAAAATTACAAAGTTAATTGTACCTGATTAAACATAATTTTTAATGAGAAAAAATTAATAATTATTTTTGATTAAAATTCATTGGTGATTCAAATTGTATTGATGAGTCGCTTTTTTGACTGGATAATAAATAACTGAGGTTGGCGGTTGGAAATTAAAACATTTTGAAGGGTGCCATGCAGGATTTCAACTCAATTTGCGGGTGACTCCCGTATACTTGACAACCCTGTATAATGTCAGGTCCGGCTGAAAACATTCTTATCTATGTACAAATATATGCTTTGTGAAATTTGTAAGCCTATAGTTATGCTACTTTCTACAACAGTATGGGCATATATTATGTAACGCTTTAGAGAGATATATTTAAAAATATCATGGCTTACAAGAATAACTATGTAGTATAGCATTAATATTCAGAAATAGAATTTAATGTGATATATAACAAGTGAGTTATTAATGTTAGCATATTACATCTATACAAGTCTATATCATAGATTCTCTCAACACGATTCATAATTGTAAACAAAGCTTTTTAAAAAAGTAGTTAAACAATTTTTTTCTGTTTTATACCAACAATATGAAGTTGTTTATAATATTTTCTTTTTAAAACAAATTTATCATTCAACCTCTTACTAACTTACTAAAGTATTATTCCTTTATATAGTATAAGAATCTCATTGCTTCTGTATATCTTCATCTTTTTTTAACTCCATTACTTAAGTATTTTCACATGCTTTAAGATATTTGCGGAAGATGTGATTCTCAATTCTCCTATTGAAGAATGGCCTATCGTTGATGCGCTGATCTCATTTTATTCCAAAGGAATGCGCTTAGATAAAGCGATTGCGTATTCAAAACTTCGTAATGTCATGATTATAAACGATTTACCGATGCAATATCTGCTTAGAGACAGGTAATCACCGTATTGTTCATCCTTATTTAGCTTGCTTTTCTATAAAACATGATTAGCTATCAATTTCACTTGGAGAGCATCACTTCGAAAAAATTACAAGTTTGGGTGGACACTTTATAGTAGAAACTACATTTTCGGACTTAAAATTAAAAAATCATGAAAATTATATTCATTAAAAATCAGCAAATTAATTTGAATGTTTAAAAACTAATTTAATAAAAATCAATACGAAACAACTTGCATGAAAAACGTGCAATAACTTTTCTTCAATTTTTCTAGAAATGAGTTATTTTGTCGACTTTCTCTATTAACTTCAGACGATAAAAAGACTGTTTGTTGTGATGTAACTTGATTAAAAATTATACAACGTTTATTTTAGTTCAAAAAATTAAGAATTTTCGTGAAATAAATAAAACAGAGTAGTCTACCTGCTCACATTCTGGGAAAACTTTTTCCAATCTTTCAATCAGTTTTTCCTATTTTTTTGAATAATGAAGTTTGATAAAAACTTTATTCTAAATATGAGTTTAGAAACAAAAATAAAAGTTTTTAAAATAGCATATCTACTCTGTGCTTTGGAGAAATGGAAATTTTTCTGTTATCCCAAGAACACTGGCTTCTTGCATTGATTGGATAATTTTTATCCGATCATCAAAAGTAACCTGCATTGCTGTCATCAAACTTGCTCTATCTATTTTGTTTGAGTCAAAACTTTGCAAATTTTAGAGAATTTTTGCTCCTTCTAATGTAATGACTGTAATTTTCTAAAAACTTTCTGTGAAAATAATCTAAACAAAGAAATAACCTTTTAAATCATGATTCATAAAAGAACGTGAAGAGTTTTTCAACAAATTTTTTTTACTTTTTGTTGTTGTTGTTCTTCCATCTCCATCCAATGTTTCTTTCCTTTTGTGAAATTTATGTTAACATAAAAAGAGAAAATTTAAAAGCCGCTTACTTGCACATGTATTTTTTACATATGGAAATTTGATACAGGGAGAAATTTGGTACAAATTTTTTTTCTAGGTAATTATAACCTTTTTGTATTAAAATTATCTAGGGATAAAATATGGAATGATATTTCTTCAAGTACTTTGCTGAACTCTTTCAAAACCTAATCTTTCTCTAACAAGTTTTGTTGTTGTTATTTGCCTCCATGAGCTGTCATCTTGGTTTCGGTAGTTCAAGGCGATTAAGGCGTTTTTCAGCTTTGTCAGGCAGTGATTCTAGTTTTGTTCGCCACTTTTCTAGTAGGATGGCTGCTTCTGATGGTTGTGTCCAGAGGTCAATGGATTTGAGGTGTGTGTGAATGTGAGAACATTGAAATAGATGTAATGTGTTGTGTTTGTGTGCATTGCATAAAGGACAGTTGGGTGATGAGTGTGTTTTGGGATTGATTTTGTGTAGGTAATCGAAGAGAAAAGGAGATTTGTTTGCTCTGAGTTGCGCAAGGAGTCGTCGTGTGGAACTGGGTAGTGTAGTTTCTGTGTGATGGATCTCAGGAGGATTCGCGCTAAGCAATTGGTTAGGGGACATTGATTTGAGGTAGTGAGTGACTGCTTGTGTGTGTATTGTTTTGTTGATGTTGGTTGTGTCATGTTTGTGTGTTTTTGTGGGCATGTGTATAATGTTTTCAGTGTTGAAGATGGTGTTTTTCATGTGTCGTTGCGGTTTGGGCGCCGTGTAGAAATGGTGAAGGGGATGTAGTGGATCGGTAGCCTTAGCTCTGAGGTTGGAGGAGTGTATATTGATGTGCTCTTTGAGAGGGATCATCTTTGTTCCTGTGTGCAAATGTTGCGTGTTTGTTTCTGAAGTGTTGCCTGTAGATATTCTTAGAGCTGTATTTTGGATTGTTTGAAGTTTTACCATGTTGGATTTTGAAATTGTGTTGCCCCATATGTTTTCCAAATATGCGGAATTATGTTGTTAGTGAGAGCATTATTGTATATTCTGGTGAGGAGTTGAATTGCCCTTGGCCCAAGGTGTTTGAGATGTAAGTTTGATAATTGCTCTGGACCTAGAGCTTGTATAATGTAAGCCTGTATAATGATACAAGTTTTGTATCATTTTATAGTATGTAGGGAGTTCAACATGCCTACACAACTTTTTCTTGTGTACTTAATAATTTTCAGCTTCAAATAAAAGAATAAATATAGTTTCTGATAAACTACGTTTTTAAAAATCAATCATCGTTTTAAAATTTTGAATAAAATTCTCTATAACTAATGAATGTAAAATGCTAACTTTTTTCATTGGGGTAATTTTGTTTCCAACTATTTGTTTCAAATCTTCTTGGCTTAGACGTGAAAAGTTATCCCGTCTCTTTCATTTTTCGAAAACATATTGAGGAAACTCAAAATAATATTCGATATCTTTGAAAGAAGCAATTCCACACTGAGAAGAAAAATGGACATCTTGAAGAAATCTTGTCAGCTCTCTTATGCTGGTATTTTCATCTGTCCGCTATTTCTTTATTTTTCTCCATTCTTAACACCTCAACAATTGCACGCTTAGATATTGTAAACAAGTTTCAAAAATTAAAATTTAAAATATGTTATAGAAAAGATAATTCAATGCTAAAAGTTATAATGAAATATGAAATAAAAAAAGACCGAGCAAGAAAAAATAGCTAAGATTTACAAAAATTTGAAGTTAAATTTCATACTCTGCAATCTCAAGCAAAGTCAACATTAATAAGCTCTTTTATTCGATTTCACTGATCTTTGATAACTTTCTTTCCAAGTTCTAATCACGTAAGATAGTTGTCAATAGAGACATTTATTCCTGTTTTAAACGATGACTTTATCAGTTTCAAAACTATAAGCTCACCATGAATTCTGTGTTTCTTTTGCCTAAATTTTTATTCCACACTTGGCTGGTTTTTGTAGCATCCACTCGATAAACTTGTATCTCGTTTTGCAACCAAATAATTGTTCACCAATTATTAGTTTTAGGAATAGGAAAAAAAGATTTTCCAAAGTTTTCGTGTACATTTTCCCATATGTCTTTGATTGCTGCTAATTTATCACTTTGCTTCCTCATTCTCCTGGTTCATATATCATCAAATATCAAATACTTTAAAATGTTTCGAAACTTGTTCCTTGACATCATTTGATTGAAAACCTTTCAACCTTATCTTTTGACCAATAAGAATGGAACTGTTCATTTTTTACTTTAAAAATTCCACGTAAATTGATAGTATACAATTCGCTTTCTCTTCATTTAACACAATCCGTATGGTTTTAATTTTTTGCTTTTATTCTAAAATCCAATATTTTTGAAATTATTTGTTCTTCCTATAGTTGTTATAATTTTTTTCTGATAATCTAAACTTTTCGTAAATTATGATTCCACTTAGTGATTTTTAATTTTATATATGAAGGATTTCAGATATCAAAATCAAACCTAATCAAATATATTGAATATTCAAGGCAAATGTAATGTTATATATTATTATATTATATTCTATTTCACTTACGTATACAATATGATTATAATGGTGATGTGTTTCTTGATTTGATAAATAAAATCTTCTTCATAAAGGATATATTTTTTTTCATAAAAATTCATAGAAAAAAACTGTAGAATTTAAGTTCTTAAAAATTTCCTGACTTTATAGTATATTTCTGCCTCTACGAATCTATATTTTACTCCATCCATTTCCATCATAACATGAAATAAGTTCTTTAAATGATGGAGAATTTGTTTCCGAATCTCTTTGTCAAACTAATGGTAAGCGAAAAAGGAGAATAATAATATCACTGTCCAAATTTGAATTGTCCCAAGCCAAAGAACTAAGAACTTTACTAAAATTCATTCAAGTGAAACAAAGAGGAAAGAATAAAATAAGAAAAACTATTAAAATGAAAACAAGCTTTCTATTGTTTTGAAAAACATAATAAAAAATTGTTTTGTTTACTTACAATTTTCATTTTTTGAACACAAATCATTGAAGCTATTTTCAAGGTCTGGTTTTCATAATCACTAGCATTCGATGGCGCTTATTTAACCATTTCACGACCAGAATTTTGAAGACTAATCGTGTGCTTTATTATTCAATGCAATTTTGTATATCTATAGCAATCGAGTTTCATTTTTTTGGACACCGGTGTCCGAATTGTCTTCAAAGGTTTAAATAATATCAAATATCGAAGGCTTCGATTGAATACAAGTAACGAAATATGAATACTGAGGTTTCAGAATTTTTCCCCCCCATATCCTTAATTATATTGTTTCTATTCACATTTGATTTAACTAGGCATTGATATGCTCAAAAAATTAAATATTGGGTGATCGCCCCATGTCTAAATCCGCTACTGCCATGATGTATAGCTTACGTTTAAGAACAGATCATATATTTAAAAACATAGACCAATAACTTTTCGAAGTTCTTAATATGATATTGTTAGCAAAATTTTTCTGCAACCTTGCTATGCGGGCGGCAAAAGAAGAAGTTGAGAGCCGTGGTTGGGAACCACGGATTAAAAGGAGTGCTCAAAAGTGCTCTTTGTGAACAGGTGGTCGTATGATGGAGATGTCAAGTAGATTTTTTCAGTATTTTATAAACCATATGTGTATTTATATTTTGATAGTATTTAAACAACATTTGTAATTGTAATCATATTTTTATATTCACAATTAAAAGTACAGCCTAACCCCTCTTTTATGCCACACTCATTTTCGCCATTCGGCCTTATCACCATAAAATTAATTGAGATTTATTTTTCCTCTTTCTTTCTAAGATGACCACCAAAAATAACATTTGGAAAACAATTGTACCTTAACAGTAATGAAATTGCCTTGATTTAATGCTATAACATTTTTATTGCGTTTGTGCGTGTTTCATATATATAAACCTATTTTGCTTCTTTGTTGTTTCTAGGCGTAAAGTATATCAGAAGCTTAAAGAACATGGAATTCCTTTGCCTAGATATGAAGTATTAGATAGAGATTCACCGGATAAAAGTATTAATTTTTTGGTGTTAAAATTTTGTCTATATTTCATATATCATTAGAATTCTCTTATTTTTGCAAATTTTTAGATGTTAACTCTTCAAGCTTCTTTTTAACTATTTAATGCCATATTTGTCTTGGTTGCGGAATGTTACTTCTTAGGGACTAGTGGGTCACCAGTGTCACAAAAAATAAAAATTTTCTTCTTTATATAAATTTGAATTGAGAAAGAGAACAGACTATTAGTTTTCAAATTTCGGTTAGGAAATGATTTTTTTTTTCATTTCTCCATCCTTTAAAAATCTGTCTTAATTTTTACTATGAACATTTATATGGCTATTAGCGGTTCCAGATCTTCTTTAGCCGGAGTAAGATTGGATAGTACCATTTTATAGTACCTAACTTTTTAATTCTCTTCTTTTTAATTTTATTTAAAATATAGAAATGTCAAATCTTTTTTATACTGCCATTAATAATAATAATTTATCAAAGTTATATTTTTATTTTTTAAAGTATTCTTATAAGTTATAGTCTATAATTCAGAAGATATTAATTTCAAACGCAAGTAACTGCACCCAAGAAAAGTGTTTTTCCTTTCATTTATTTATTTATTTGAATCAAAGCATAAATTAAAGACTTGCTCTCAGTAGGTAATTAAATTAGATTGTTAAATGTGATATCCTGGAGAGAGCGAAGAGAAAGTAGTTCTGTTGTGATGCGTTTCCTCCATTGAAATAAAAAGAAGTAATTAATGATAAGAGAGCAAGAAGTTCAGAAAAGTGTTCGGAAATGAATATGTTTATCCACATAAAAATGATCGGGGGTTACATTCTGTAAAGAGCCAACAGTAAGTAAGGATCTTGAGGATAATTTTCTTAAATCTAATTCCTACTCTCAAACTAATTCAACTCCAACATACTCCTATTTATATAAAATATTGATTTTTAGAGCTTAAATTGACGGTTGAGGACTGTTATTGACTTTTAGTTAAAATAATTTCTCAAACTATCATATCAGACAAATGTTGGCCACGGACCTCATTTATCCAAATGAGTAGAGTTTTTTTTAGTTGTTTTTCAAATTTCTGATGATTTTAAAACTTCCATATGTATACTGTAAAATTTTTTAGTCATTTTACGAATTTCCCTTAATCATGTATTTCTTTTATCTTGTCTTCGAAATGTTTACAAGGTGTTTTATGTGTAGTTATAAAGCTTTGCCAAGCTTTCTTTCCAAATTGTGTTTGTTCTTTACATCAAATAAATTTAGTTTTTATTTTTCCCATCTCATCTACATTTTTATATAATCTTAGGGAGCTCTGTTGGTCAAAATTATTTTTAAATAGGTTTTTTCAATATCTAAGTTATGTATTTGGAAGAACCTGTGACAATCTTAGAAGAGAGAGAACATTGAGGAGAATAAAAAATGATTCAAGCTAAATATATTTAGCATTTTACTGCAAATCGAAAGCTCATCCATGCAGTAATTGGCTAGTATAGAACTTATAGGAACATTAGATGACTTCAAAGCAAACATCTGAGGAACTCCTGAGTATATTGTTTTTATAGAAGATAAGGATTCCTTGTAGGATATAAAAGAGATCTTTTGAAAAGATAATTTACCAGTCAAGTATTAACTTTATATCTGAAACCCAGACTTTGATCTTGTGAATAAGAAGTTTCTGCTATACCACATCAAAAGCTTTCGAAAAGTCAAGGAATTTCACATAAAACAGTTAGAAATATCAAATAAAAATGCGCTAAGGCTTTTTCAGTAAAAGAGCCATCAAGAAAAACATTTTATTAGTAAATGATATAATTTTTTCAAGAAATATTATCTCAAGTATTTTTGAAGAGTTAGGAAATAATGAGATTGGTCTGAAGTTAGGGTGCAGATACATCTTTACTTTCTTTTTGTACTGGGAAAATTTTTAGCTAACTTTAAGTTTACATGAAAAGCTCCAGACGAAAAGAAAAATTTATACAAATTCAAAAGAACTTTCTCTTAATGTATGGGAAAGAAATATTAATAATTTTAATATATTTTTCATTATTGCTCATAGAATTAAGATTTTTTAAAGAAGAGATAATTATTCAAAGATCCTCAACAGTTATACTATCAATGTAGAATGGTGGTACTATTCAAGTAGCTGAAAGAAACAGAAGTTAGCTCATTGATGGGTACACAAAAATGTTCACTAAGATTTTCAGCATCAGGAGAATTAGCAATATTAGGCCTTAGTTTTTTGAAAGTTTATCTAAGGATTTTGTTTACTATTAAGTAGTTCTGTTGAATAATAAAAAGACTTAGGCCTCTTTACTTCAGATTTTTAAAGTTTTACATAATTTTTACAGTTCAATATATTTTGGTCAGTAAGATTTTTTCTACATTTTTTGTAAAGAAGTGAAGCAAGGATTATTCCAAGATTTAGTTTGAGTGGAAAACTACTGTTGAGAACATTTTTAAAATTAGGCATACATTTTGAAAAGGCAAGATTCAAATCATTAATAAGTTAAATTATCGAGAAATCAGCATGGCTTATATTAAATTCAAAGATTTACTAATAATGTAATGAAGAGCACCAACGACAAGGGGTAATTTGTTAGGTAAATTATTGTTCGAAAAGGATTCTGGAATGCATAATGACACGCTTCTATAATGGCGCGAAATATCTGTACGTACGATGTAAAAGATTATTTAATATTAGAGAAGATATTGGCAATTGGGTTTAAGGAAAAACGAGTGTGTTTAGATATAGTTCGAAGAAAACTATCTTCTATAAATATTCAAATCAAAGCAAGAAAGTTATATCTTTCTCAGGTGAGAGTTTCTACATAAATCGAGTTGATGAAAAAAGTTTGTAAGATAGCTAATAAAATTAAGGATATACATAGATAGGAGACAATAGATAGCAGATATGCTTGGGAATCTTAAATTGATTACATTGAATCATATTGAAAATGCTCAAAAAAAACTCAACCGTAAAACAAGTAAAGTAATATGGAAAGCCTTCTCACAAGCCAAACAAGTCTGATATAAAATTGAAAAAATTCTAAATTATTTATATTATATATATATATCTGTGACAATGTTACTAGAGTATAGTTTGGTTGAAAGTGATGATCATGTAGAAGTGAATGGTGTGGTCTTCAACAAGCCTTTCGTTGAGAAGCCAGTTGATGCTGAAGACCACAATATCTTCATATACTACCCCGTCAGCGCGGGAGGCGGTAGTCAGCGCTTATTTCGCAAGATTGGCAGCCGTTCCAGCGTTTACAGCAGTGTGAGTAGTGTTAGGAAAACAGGTTCTTACATCTATGAAGACTTCATGCCAACTGATGGAACAGATGTTAAGGTAATGCTATTCTTTGATCTCTTTGCTGTAGTTAAGAAAGCCCCAAAATAAGTGATCAAGACCAGAAATCAATCTAATTGGCCGTTAGAGGGGGGGGGGGGATTGCGTGAAATTGTGAGGAGGATCTAATTTATTGAAAAGTGAAAGGAGATATACCGTATATATATTGAGAAATTAACTTTTTAAAACTTTTCACAAACTAGAAATCTTCAGAAATGGAGTATTATGCGACACTTAAATTTTTCATCCCATATCATGAATTCTTTTTTCGTCTTTCATACGAGTTTCCTTTTTGAGAGACAAATATTTTTGACAAAATATTCAATGAGTTAAAACATTTGTTTTCTATGTTTACATCTTTTACAGTTGATGCATCAGCATTACCATCAGATTTTCAGCTGAAATTATTGAATTACTTTGACTCTGTGATGAAAAAGAAGTTTTTCAACTAAATTTATTGATTTTTGTTTTTTTAATATTCGAAAATGACTTCCTTGCATTCAAGGATTCTATGTTTGTTTGGCACGACTTATCTTTGAGAGCAAATTTTTTCAGTGACAAAATTCATTAAGTCAAATCACAGAAAGAACAAACTAACAGCTGGTCATCTGAATAATATTTTGTCAGTTTCTTCTCCAACGAATTTAACTTCTGATTTTGATGAAATTGTTAAGAAGAGATGTCAATTTTCTGAATAATCAATAGTAAGACATAAGTTGAGGATAAAAATTTCATTCAGCTTTTAAATAATTTATTCAGGTATTGGGCATTTTAATTATGATTATCTGCATCTTTTTTATGCGGCCTTCATTAGCTGTAAAAATTCCAAATCGGGTCCTCCAATTATTTCAATTAGATACCCCTACATTAGACTGACTTCATTTTTGAATAAAAGCAATTTTCTATTCCATTAATTAATTTGGAAAATAAATTAAACTATATACATTTTTTCTTTTAAATATTTTCATCTCGGTGTACTAACTTTCAAAAGTTTTTCTAATTTTCACTCACTTCTTTCCAGTAAATTTATTATAGTAAAAGCTTTATCAACACTTTTATTGACTAACTCTTAACTTTTTTGCTCTGTCCCAAATATTTGTTCCAAGTAAAATGGCTTTCCTTATTATAAATTCTTCATGTTGTTTCATTTTTTAAATTTGCGTATTTTTTCACACTTTTAATTAAAATAAAATCAATAAAATATAAGATACAATATCGATATAAATTAATTTTGAACCCATGTATATTTGAAGTTAATAATTCCAGTCAAATCTATGTCATTAATTATATTATGCTTCATTGTTCCTTTAATTGTAGTATAGCTATGAATATAAAAATTAAGTGTACTTATAAAGTCATTGCCGTCGCAACCAAAATGTTAAGAATTTAGTGTTAATTTTATTAGTTCTCTATTTTCCTGAGATCACTTCTATGGGCGCTAAAATGGTCAATATATCAATATACTTAATGTTTATCTAGAAACACAATGTATTGAGATAATCATGATATCCTATGTTAGATATGGCAAAAAAAGTTAAAAAATACTATAATAATAAAAGATCCGCATTATTATAGAATTTTAGATCATAAATTTTTTTTTCTAAAAGATTTTTTTATTTTTTTAAAATTCACTTATTTACATATTAAACTGTGTGTCTGTCTGTGTTCCATCGTTTTTCAAGGTTTACACTGTTGGTTCCGGTTATGCTCACGCAGAAGCTCGCAAGAGTCCAGCTTTGGATGGAAAAGTTGAAAGAGATTCATTTGGTAAAGAAGTTCGTTATCCCGTTATCTTAACAAATAAAGAAAAACTCATTTCTCGTAAAGTTTGCTTGACCTTCAAGGTAAAGTTTTTATTTCCATTTTTTGAAGTCAACATCATTTTCAAGGTTTCTTGAAAGGTGCTTCTAAAAAATTATAACTCAAATTTCATTATTTAAATAAATGAATTAACTAGTTAAATTCGTATCTAAAAAACAAATGTGCATTTAGTTATCATCAGGTGCAATAAAAATTAACCTATAAATCCTCCAAAAAATTGTCTTAAAAATTAATCTGTAATCACTGTAGGTCAGATAAAATTGACCGAAAAATGATCAAATAATTAACTTTTTATATTAAAAAATTGGCCTAAGAGAAAAAAATAAAAAATTCAATCTAAGAGAATCTATAATTTTTAAGGAAAAAAAGCTCAGCTTTGATACCTTCAAAAAAATTTAACATGATTTAAGCTTTTGAAACGAATTGTCTGTTAAATGAGTTTTTTTATTTAAATTCTAACACTGGTGGCCAATTGAGCTTCAGAGTATTGCAAGAAATGTTAAAAATGAAATAAAAATGCCATATGAATAATTTAGGAAGAAGGAATTTCAAAAAATTATTTTTAACAAAATGTTCAACTAATTCAAAAATAGTGACTTTTTAGAGAAAAAAGTTAGCTTTATTGAACTATAGAACTTTTCCAATTAAAAAAGAAGGCTAATTAATATATTTGGTCTTCAAACAATATCAAAAACGTTTTGACTTTATTGCCCTTAACTGCCCTAGTTATGATACAAACTAATCTTAATACATGCTATTTATTTAATTAGCAAAGACAAATTAACTCAGTTGAAAACCAAATTTTAAATTATTATCAACCTGCCCAACGGAAACTCATTTATTTACTAAATAAGTAATTAAATATTTGATTAAAAAGCTCAAAAAAAGTTATACTGTCTGACAAACTCTCTATTTATTTGTGCAAAAGCTATTCTCTTTTATTTAAATAAGAGTTGTCGAGGCCTTTTTTTGACTCCGGCCATACTCACAAAAAATATTAGCCTTGTTCTAACTTACTAATTATGCTTTTAAAGGTAAACAAAAATGAATAATATATCCTTGGAATATATAATATTTTCATATAAAACATCAACATTTATGATAAAATATGTTGAAAATGTCTTTAGGTGTCTGGACATTTCATCGAGGTACAATTTGTCGCCGGACACTTCATCTTTGTTTCTCGCGAGGTGTTGTAAATGTTTGAAAATTTTAATCGTGAGATGAGGGTTTTTATTTTAGATTTTTCTAAAAGAAACTTTTACATATTAAAATAAAATGCAATAAATTAAATGATGAAACATTTTTATTTGACGATTGACACTCCCTTTATTGAAATATAAAATGCATCTATAATAAATAAATTCTATTGTCGTTTCTTTAATAGCTATAAATATCTGGTTGGTTGTTTAACACTCTTTGGACTAATAGGCTGTTCGACAAAAAAAGTGTTCGACTAAATATCAATTCAACAAATCGTCCCGTAAGGATATATCTGCCACGGTATTTTGAATAACTGATGTAAAATGACGTTGATCCTTGCCTGCTAGGAGAATATAATCACGCCTTTCTTTATATTACTCGATTTAAAAGGATGCAAAAGTCTACGATGTTTAAAAAGAAGCTGCTGGTTAAATTTGACAATTCTGGCAGTTTTGACGACAGCGATTTTATTCTCAAGAGATACTATTTTCGTTTATTCATAGTTAGAATGTCTCTCTAGCTGGAGACTAATATGTGTAAAATGGATACTAGAGAATGGATGGATTTCGATACTATTTCTCGCCTCAAGTTCAACATAGATTTGAAGATTAGTATCTGGGATTGCTTTTAAATGTTGATCTTGGAATCCTTGCCTTGAGGAAATCGTGTATTATTTCGGCAATAATATGATTTACCTTATATGAATTATTCCTTAAGTTTTCATTATCGAAATTTATATTTATAGATATAAAGTCTTGTTCGTTCGAAATGTGTAGCATTATAAATTTTCAAGAATGTATCTTATATAGACGGTAAATTGTGACAAAATATTTTCTTTTGATTTTGATTTACAGTTTTTAACATTAATGTGTGTCTATTACAATTTTAAATGGAATATATTACAACTAATTCTAAATATTGTATGTTCTATATGAGAGGAGCCTTAAAGCTCTACAATCATGTTTACCTAAATTTGTACTTTTGCTTACACTTAAATATTCCTTTTCATTATTTAAGCAAATGGTGTGTGGATTTGATTTTCTGAGAACTAATGACAAATCATATGTGTGTGATGTGAATGGCTTTAGCTTCGTCAAGAATTCAAAGAAATACTACGATGACTGTGCCATGATCTTAGGGTATTTTTTCAATCTCATTTCAATTTTTTTTTTATAAAAAATTCTCGATCCGGTTATCTCTTTAATTTCACGTGAATTGGCTGTAGTATGCAGGATTTAATAAACAAAAATATTTTTTATTATATGTATGTATATCCCTTTAAATAATTTTATAATAGAAATTGATAAACCTGAAAGAAATTTTGGATTGCACTTTTTGTGCTCATCGTATCTTTATCTGAAAAAAGAGAATACACGCAAAATACTAAAGAAAATCATGTTTTTCGTAGTATTAGACATAAATAACAAATAGTATAAAAATGGAAGAGAAAAAGGGAAATCAGAGCAGTCCATGTCCAAAAAACCTCCATCCATCTCGTTTTTACTTACGATGGCAGCCATGTTTTTCTTCACGGACGCGATGATGATAATCAGAAGATGAATACTTTATAGCGAAGAAAAGTGAGGAGCATTTCAAGAAAAGGAGAAAAAAAATGAAGTAGCTGTTGTTGTTGTTGTTGTTAGCCCCTAGATTATACTATCTTTACATGAGTATAATCTATCAGTTCAAAACAAGGCTTTGTTTAAACTGAGAGAGTATTTCCATAAAAGCAAATACTCTCAGGGAAAAGTGTAAAATTTTGTTACACTTTCGCAGCAGCAGCGATAAACCAGTGTAATTTCAGCCAACCCGCAAAAATCCACCATAAGGTACTGCTGGCTTTTTGCAGGCTTTTACATATGGCTAGAAATAATATATATCTATTTATAATAATAATATGATATATAATACATGTAAATGAGTTAGATTCAAGCTTCTGCTAAACGGTTTGCCCACAAAGTAAGTAGGTTAACTATTTTGCATGGCTTCGAGCATAAGTGAATGGGTTTGAGTGTCGTGAAAATATGTGGACAGTTAAATAAATGATGAGTGTTGTGTGGGTGTTGATTGCAAACTGGACAGAGTGGATTTGTATGTGTTTTTGGATTTATCTTGTGAAGGTATTCACGGAGCAATGGTGACTTGTTGGCTCTAAGTTGAGCTAGTATATGTCTTAATTTAATTGATAGTGTTTCTTCATATGTGTCGATTTTTGGTGGAGGAATATTTATGAGCTTGTTATGTTTGAGTGTGGAGAGATAGTCGGTTACCGCTTGAGTGTGTATTGCTTTGTTGACGCATGTTTGATTTTGATTGACTTCTTTGTTTTGACATGTGTCATAAAAGATAAGTTCGTTGTCTTGAAATATAGTATTTTCCATGTGCCTGTGTGGTTTTTGAGCGCGGTAGAACTTGTTTAATGGGTGATCTTTTTGTGCTGCTTTGGCTCTCAAGTTAGACGCGTGTCAATTAATGTGTTCTTTAAGAGGAAGTATCGATGTTTCTGTGTGAAGAAAATGAAGTAGCTCTTCGTGCTGTGCCTAATTATATGTCCATGAATTTAGCACGTTCTTTCTCGAGAAGAGAGATCAATCAGATTGTCCTCACTTCCATTGTAGCATATCTTGTCTGTGATTTTGTATAATGATTTATGTGTATACAAGGGCTCAACAATGAATTTTTGAGGGGGTGGGGGAGGGTAATGAACAGAAAATTTTATGCTATTGAAAAAAGCCTCAAAATCTAAAGAAAGCTCGACTACTGTAATGTAAGGATAATGATGAATGATGCAAGAAATTCTCTAGAATATCCTGTAAGAGAAAATGATAGCTTGTTTTATCAAGTATATTATAATTTTTTCTCTGATGTGTCAAGTAGCAATGTCCTTTAGTTGCGTCCCCAGATATAATATTTTTTCACAATTTTTTCTTAGATAAAGTTTTCACTTTTCCTATTTTATGTTTTGTATTATATATTAAAAGGTCTTGAGTATTGAAATGTGTTATGAATGGGATATTTTGATTTACATTTGATAAATTTGCTTTGTCCTACCAAATTGCGTATAGACACTTTGAATATCTTTCACATAGATATTAATTTTAGTCTGAAAAAACCTATATAAATTATCTTGAAAATTATATTAAATTTCGTTTTTAAAATAAATTTTTTTTTCTAAAAAAAACTTTGCTAATTGTCTTTATAAACATTTAATACTTTTAAATTGTATGTAAAAAATTTGACGCATGCAGTACCAACTTACCATGCAGTCTGCTGAGATGAGGATGTTACGTATGATGTGTGGCAAAACTCTACTGGACAAAGTGCGAAGCAAAGAGATTAGAAGAATGACATGGGTGGAAGATATAGAGCAGTATTTGGAAGAGCATAGACTCCGTTCCCTAGGACACTTAGAGAGAATGGATCCACAAAGACTAACGAAGAGACTATGGGATGAAAACATCACTGGACAAGCGAGGAGAGGGAGACCGAAAAAAAAGATGGGAAGATGCTGTTAAAGAAGACATGAAGAAAAGGAAAAAGATTGAAGATGCTGAAATGAAAGGAAGATGGAGACGTCGTTGCAAATTCAAGGTCGACCTTGGCTCGCCAGGACAAAGACCTGCTCATTAGAGCGAATGGATGATGATGATGATGATGATGATGATGATGATGATGATGATGATGATGATGATGATGATGATGATGATGATAATGATGATGATGATGATGATGATGATGATGATGAAATTGTATGTAAAAAATTTCGATAAAAAAGCTGTAAAATCTGTATAAATGATTTTATTAATATTAAAAGTATTTAGTGACATTGCATCCAGCCCTCTTTTGTTAGCCGGGGATCCTTTCTTCATCCGCTTAACATTTATTATGTCCTTTCAACGTTAAGAAGTTGTCTACGTTTAAGAATAGTATCTTATAAATGAACTCATTTTTTAATATGTGAATATCTCCTCTGATGTTTTTAAACAAAGGTCGAAATTTTGATGCCTTTTTTAAATCATAATTTGGCGTATCAACTTTGATCTTAATCTTCAAAAAAATATATACTTAGTTTCGTACTTTTCAGAAAGGAGTCTCAACGTTGCTAAATGTCTCGAATAAAATTTCAATGTTCTTAATCCTATTGCAAACCGCACCCATAAATGAAAAAATTTGGTTGTTTAAATAAATATTTTACTTTGATATTCTCTAGAAGTGGGCTATCAAACATATGGCCCGTGTGCAGTATCCGGCTCCTAAAAAGTTACAATGCTGCCCACTGAGTATTTTTGACAAAATGCGAAATGAATTAGATGAATTTAACTTTTATGCAATGAATTAGAATTTTAGTTTTCCATTTTTACATCCACTTCATCTGGAAGATTATCGACTTTGAATGTGACTGTATGACGAATAACAAGTTTTTATGCACAAATTGTTTGATTTTTATCAGTATCTTGTTTCTAAATTTTTAATCATTTCTTCTTTGCTTCATTGTCTTCAAGAATTCTATATATATGCTTGGCACGACTTATATTTGTGAGTAAATTTTTTCAGTGACCAATATCAATAAGTCAAAGCACAGAACAAGACTAACAGTTGAATATATTAATCATATTTTCACAGATTCTTCTACCATGAATTTAACTGCTGATTTGAATCAAAATGTTGAGAAGAGAAGAGATGTCAAGTTTCTGAAAAATCAGGAAAGAAGAGTTCAGAATAATATCTTCTCTCAAACCATATAATTTATCCAGTTATCTTTAATTTTAATTATGCTTCTGTTTATCTTTTCAACTCTAGGGGTTTTTATCCTGCAGAAAGTGCTTTAAATATTCGAAATCCGCCGCGTGAGTGATTTGAGTTTGACACCAAATATCTAGTTGCTCTAAGTCTAGTCCAAATATGAACTCGATTTCATTCCTTACAAATAAAGAAATAATACACAATGTATGAACTTTTATGAGCGTATTTCATTATTTAATATAGAAATTGGATAATGCGACAGTTGGCTCCTCAATTTCACATTCCATGGATCATTCCCTATCAGATAGATGATCCTCCCGTTGTTCCTACTACTTATGGAAAATTGTTCCTTTAAGTTTTTAAAATTTTGGCCATAGATTAATCCATTTTTCATATTTCAGGATGGAACTTCGCTGTGTCATCGGTGTAATTCGTCATGGTGACAGGACTCCTAAACAAAAGATGAAAATGGAAGTGAAGCATCAATTGTATGTTCTTTCATTTATCTTATTTTTTCGATATTAAATTGTATTAATTTTCAATGTTTTTAAAATTTTATTTTCTTACTAGATTCTTTGATTTGTTTGAGAAATATGGAGGATTTAATACTGGAAATGGAGAATTGAAATTGAAAAAGCCAATGCAATTACAAGTACTTACTTACTTTCAAACTTCTCTTGTTTAAAAGAAATTAAAAGATTATTAGAGTTTTTAAAGTTTCTTTGTTTCTCTTTCATATTTTGATTAATAATATGTCATTTTTAGCAATTTTTTAAAATTAATTTTAATAAAAATAATTTTAAAACTAATTAAGTAAATAATGGATGAGACGTAGTTCGTATTCATATTCAAATATGAGAGATAAACCGAAAAAAAGATAAAAGTTAAGGAATTCTTTATTGGGAAGCTCGACTTTACAGTGGGAATAAGGTTGATCAATATTTCGACCTTTGTGGTCATTATCAAGATTTTTAAACTTTTTAAAATTCAATATTTTTTTTATAAAAAAACTTTTATTATCGTAGTTTAAGAATCTTGATAAAGACCACAAAGGTCGAAATATTGAATAACTTCATTCCCACTATAAAGTCGAGTTTCCGAATAAATATTTGCTTACCTTTTAAATCTTTTTTCGGATTTTTTTCTCCTATTTAATTAATAAGCAAATTTTAAAAGTAATTTTTAGAAAAGTTATTTAGTATATAATTAGGGTTGCCAGATTTTAAATAAAAAAGAATGACATTTAACAGAAAAATAGTAAAAAAATTCGTACAAAGTCTGACTAACTTTATTTTGCAATACTTATATATATGTCAAAAATGAGCTAGTTAAGAAAATCCAAAATAGCAAAAATCTTATAATATATTTGATTTAATCGTACTTTTACGAACATGCAATATTCTTCAAAATAATTTATCTATAAAATTCGCAAGAAACTTTCTTGAAGTTATAGTTTACTATTAGAATGTTTTTTTGCTGTTTCAATAGATAATTGGTTCTTAAAATTATTCCATTGATGCTCCACCAAAGAAAAAATTCTCTTTATATTAGCGCTATGAGCTTGTATGCCAAAAATATAGAGTTTGTTTTTTTTAGAGAGAAAATCCGGAGATTTTAGGTTTTACAAAAAATACGGACAAAAACATCTTTTTTTCAAAATTCGGATTTGTCCGGTCAAATCCACACGCCTGATTATCCTAACTATAATAGCAATTTAATATTTTTAAAGTTTTCACAAAAATGATTGGTAAATAGAAATTTTCCACTTTTGTTATTGATTTTTAATTTAATCCACAAAAATACCTCTTTATATTTTATTCAGTATTCGTTTCTGAACCTCTTCTTTAATGATAAATCAGCGCTAGAAATAACCAGTTTCTACTTTTTTGTTCTCATGATTTGGAAGAAGGTTACTATTCACATTTCCATGAATCGAACTGTGACCTAAGAAGAGGGTGGACAGCACTGTTACGCTTGAACCGTTCAGCCTCGCATTGTAACATCAAATTGAAACTGGTCTTGGATTGGCTTACCTTGTGTGCTAACGTTAATTAAATGTGCTTACTCTCATTCATCCTAGTTATCATATATATCTCTTACATTAAGAATTCATGCGAGTATACGACCTCATCATCATCTCCTACAAATGAATATGTTTCAATGGAAAAATTTATACACTTTTTCTTAATAAGGAACTTGATTAAGAAGTTACTATTCAAAGGTAAGTTAATGAAATTCGCGTGATACACGAGATGCTATATGATGTAATTTATTGAATTAGTTGAAAAAACTCAACATAATAGCTTTTCGAGTAAAGATATTTATACTGCTTTCAACAAAATTTCTTTTGTTAAAGACAATTGCAAAATACAAGACTTCGAAAAAAATGAAATCAACTACATTATAGAAATGAAAAATCCATAAATTTCTCCAAGTACCTATCTGAACTGCAAATTTGTCAAGTTACAACATCAGAAGTTAAACTTTAAGCCTGATAATATCTTCAAATATATGGTATTTTATTAAAACGTGAACAATTTAAAATAAATAAACTAATTTTCATTTTCTAACAAAAAGGTTTATTTTTTTTAAAAACTTGAGTAAAAAATTTAATGATAAGAGAGGTATATTTAGGTAACTAAGAATAAAAGCTTTATTCAATATAAACAACATTTTAAAGAATTAAAATATAACTTTTTAGATGAATAAAGTTTTTGATTATGGCATTTTAATTGAAGCATAGTTTTATAGCCGAATGCTCTTCCTGACCCCAACCATTTTATTTTAGGGGCTGGAAACACTTAGCCTTTGCTTACTCAAAAGCTATGCCAAGGCTAATGAGCATGCTCTACCCGAAGCTGTAGGTTAAAGCGCCTACTAATTGGCTTTTTACCTCTAGATCGTTTAGTTTGAAACAACTCCGCCACGGGAAGCAGATCTAGAGATTCACTGCAAGAGGCTTTACGAGACGCAGGCCTTATGAGACATTTCGTGGGGGACACGAGCTTATCCTTGTTCCCTGCCTCGCCATTTGCAGCATCTGGAGTTGAAATTATTTAATTTAATTCAAGAGCACATAAAAAATGAAGAAGTCAGGAGACGTAGCCTAGTAAACTTTAGTGTTTTAAGTGTTATAGTAAGAAGCAAACTAAGGTGGTATGGCCATGTACTAAGAATGAAAGAAGAGAACATCGTTCGAAAAGCTTTTGATGGGACTGTAGTCGGCAAAAGAAAAAGGGGAAGAGACCTTGCAAGAGATGGAAACTCTTGGAAAAAAATACACACTCTCGGGTTAGAACAAGATGATGCTGAGGATAGAGGAAAATGAAGGCTCTCAATATCATGGCCACCGACCCCCAACTTCGGGACAAGGTGTAGAAGAAGAGGTGAATTTCTTCGCCATGATATCATTAATTTTACTTTGACTGATATGTCTCCTCTTGTTATTATTACTATTAAGGCACATAAAGTGCCATAATCGATTAATATGCCATCTTCATCATTTCTTCATCCTTTTTCCTTTCAATCATCAAATCCATTTTCAAGTTATTTCCAATTACCCACTGTATCGTATCGCAGAATATTTGCCACAATATTTAATGCATTTTTGCATCCTTTGCAAATCATTACATATCATATCTTTATCAGAAACCACTTACTAGAGTTGGGACTCATTTTCCTTCCGTTGCATTGAATGCTATGGATAAGGAGACCGTGACGAGTGACAAATGGACATTTATTCGAGGAACATTTTCTCAAATGAGCATTTCATCGAAAATGTACATACAATTTGAGAATTTTGGTAGACGTTGCTTCACTTCTAGTAAGTTTGCAAGTCTGTGCTCATTGCAAATCTGTATCTAATTTTGTTTTCTTTTTGTATTCTTAACTTCGATAAATCTATGCACAAATTATGCCATGAATAACTTGTCTACTCGAAGAGTTACATTTGCCAAATGTCTTATGATATGACATGAGCGCTTACAAATCTGCACCGTAAGTTTAGTTTTCTTTATTCATTCTATACACAAATTATGTGATAAATCATTTTATCTACTAAAAGTTACATGACCAATGTGTTAAGATATGTCTATATTTAATTTCTATCGTTAAAATCTTACCAATTAGCCACCACTGACAAGCCTTGATAATATATTAAATGATAAATTTTTTCAATAGATTATTTCATCGAATATATGACGCTAAATAATTTGTGCTCTTTAGGAAGTCCTGGATATAACAAGATTTTTGCTAGAAGAACTTGAAAAGAATATGGATACAGAGGTTGAGGAAAAGAATCATAAGCTGAAGCAAATGCGCTGCGTGTTGGAAATGTATGGACATTTCAGTGGCATAAATCGCAAAATTCAGCTCAAATATCGCAACTCCCAAAGCTCCACCTCTAGTAAAAATTGACTAAATTACTTTAGTCTCGATTTTTGGTTCAGGAGCCAATTTTCATCTCAATTTATTAATATTATAAAAATCCAAACGATAATATTCTCCAATTAACGCATCCGTTCCTTTGATTTGATTAGGCGATTAGTTCCCATATAATAATTATTAATTTTTTAGTACTATAATTTAGTTTTCTTTTTTATTTTTGGAAATTTATTATAAATTTAATTTTTTTAAAAATATACACAACCGAAAAACCTGAGAACTTTATTCAAAAAAATTTTTTACTTCCAACGTTCATATTTTTTCCCCTATATTGTTTGATAATAACTTTATAAAACCTTTTGTTTATTTGATTTTTATTTTATTACAATATTGATTAGAATTTAGGGATGTATGTCTTTTAATTATTATGAGTCAAAGCTTTATATTTAAGCTGTTTGGAATATCTTGACTAGAAGTAATATCTCTCAAATTTCATTGAAATCTAAGAGTACAAAATTTTGCGAAAAACCTAAAAAACTGTCATACTCAAAAGGAGGAAAGCATTTTGCTAGAATATTTTTAATTTATACTGTTAACCGTATCATCTCTCTCGTTGTTTATCTTTCTCTCACTCTCTCAATATATATATATATATATATTCATGGAGATGCATACCTTTTTGTTGTATGTATATTGATCTTTATAGCATTTTTTCTTTCAATGTCTAGATGAACCAACGCTAACATTAATACTAAAATGGGGAGGCGAATTGACCGCTGCTGGTAGACAGCAAGCTGAAGATTTAGGAAAGGCCCTTAGACACATGTATCCTGGTGGCAGAGGTAATTTAGAGGAATGTACTTCAACGTTTTCACACATTTATAATAACATGCTAAAGAGCCATCTTTTGCGCTTAGGTGAGTATGGAAGCGATCCAGGTTGCGGCCTGCTACGTCTTCATAGCACTTATCGCCATGACTTGAAAATATACGCTTCCGATGAAGGAAGAGTTCAAATGACTGCCGCTGCTTTTACTAAAGTATTTTTTAAATATATAAATAACATATGTTTCTTAATTACTGCAATACTATATATAATAAATAAACTTACCACATACTGTGTTTCTACAACTATTACTGTCCAAACACATATGATATTACTTCTAACTACACCAGTGAAGAAGTAAGAGTTAAATTCATAAAGAATTAATGGATGAAAATAATAACCCTTGTTGGTGTATGTGATTGAGCACGCTCGACACGATATACAGAGGTCTAAGAGTCAAATCCCAGTTGAGAGAAATTATTATTGTTTAAATTAATTATTATTATCTAAATAAAACATTATATTTGCTCTGATTAATGTAGTGTATGCAGATAAATTCATTCTTCTTCTTCCTCTTTTTCTTATCAGGAAATGATTTCTAAAGTCACTTTTTATCAGTGAATTTTAGCGTTCACTGTTTCGATTCTGTGTTACTTAATTACTAAAATACTATATATCCTAATATATAGATTATAATATACACTATATACAGTGCCGTGCAAAAGTTTTTGTCATATCTTTAATGAATGTTTTCGAAGTAACATTTCTTATACCTCATTCCTTTAGGTGTTATTATAACATTTGCATCCATAAAAACAAAACTCAATTTTTGTTTCATAGCTAAAAATCATCAGACATACCCAAAATTACTTTTTATTTTATCCACAATAATCTATATTTTTTAATGCAACCTTTGTCAAAGCTGATTTTTTAGCTGCAATATAACTTTTCAAATTTTTTTGTAAGAATACGTTTTTTCGATATATCGAAATATTTCATGATTAATTATTTTTATACATTATTTGCTTTGCAGACAAATTCGGACTTATTTGGATGTTTTTTTATATTTTTTGTACATTATTTTAATTCAATTTTTGAGAAATACCGGTTTTTATCTTATTTGCAATAGTTCCAGTACTTCTAAATTTTAAGAAATTTTACTTCTATATAATCCAAACAATTTAGCTGTTGCTCTTTGACTTCTACTTATTAACAGAGATACGACTTTAGTTCCTAATTCTAATGACACATAAGGCATAAATGATCAAATCGAAAAACAAAAGAAAAAAAGTAAACAAAAGATTTAATGATAAAAAGGGAAGATTGTCAAAAATTTATTATTAAGAAACATCTCAATATAAATGAAGATTTTTTTATAAAAATAATAAATATTTATATGAATAAATATTTGGCCGAAAACTTTCACATGGCATTTTTAATCAGTAAACTATATAATTGAATTTTTTTAAAAAGGTAAATTTAAAAATTTTACCAATATAAAAATTAATACCTATATGTTTATATTTTAAGCATTTAATTAGCAAAAAATATTTAAAAAAAAAATAAAAACAAAAATGGTATCTAGTTTTTAGCTGCGGGGGAAAACTTTTGCACACCAACGTATATATCCTTTTCTTCAAGTGGTGGTTGAACGCTTTATAATTAATGTTGGTTTAAAAAGATTCTTAAGAGTTGAAATCTCCAATTGAAAAAAGTTTGTTGTTTTTATACGCATTTTTACCTTAAATTCGTTCTTTTACATTTTTTAGTTCGTTCTTTTTCAATTTAAGTTCGTCTTTTTTTAATTTGAGCTTGACTTTTACCAATTAAGTTCGTCTTTTTGTTATCAATTTTATAAATGAAATTACTCCAAAAAATTTGCCAACATTATTTTAACAAAATTAGCATACCTTTTTTTTTTTAAAAAATTACATTATAACGATTTTCTTTAACATTTTTGTTTTATACTCTTTTATAGTATTTCAAGTTCCAGTCGTTTTCAAATTTAAGTGAAATGTTTTCAAAATTTTTTGAAGTAATTTAAGTTAAAAAAACGAGTTTAAATTGAAAATAGACGAACTTAAATGGAAAAAGGACACTTAAAATAAAAATGCTATATATTAGGTATAGATAGATTAATGTTTTTCAGCAAGATGGCACAATTGCCTGCTTATATCAAACTTTGAGCAAGGAAGATGATCCCAAGACCTTGTGGGATGTAGGCAAACCTTACTCGCACCCCTAGACTTTTTTCAGACAGCATTTTGCCCAAAATAGAATTGAGTGCATTGTTATTTTTAATTGAATAAGCAATGCTAAATTAGAGATGTGTCGGAGGTGAAGTCTTTTGGATCCACGGATGTTGATGCCAGAATTTGAGCATAATTTTAAAAATCAAACTATTTGTGCATAAAAACTTGTTATTCATCATAGAGTCACATTCAAAGTCGATAATTACTTTTGCATAATTTTATCATAAAGACGTACTTATCACTAAAATTTTAAATAAAGTAAAAATTGAAAAATTCCGAAAAAAACTTCGGGGCATATAGAAAAAAGAAAAATGTTTGAAAGTTGTGGATGCAGGTGTCGAATCTTAAATGATTCGCGGATCATGATGTTAAGAGGATGGGAAAATTTTTTCGGGATATTTCGCTTCTGCTCTCAAACAATAAATAATGTTATAGTGGAGGGCGATTTTTATGACCGAATGCCCTTCCTGGCGCCAACCAGTTTTTGTATTCAGGACTGGAAACCGTTAGCCTTTATTTATAAAATCAAGTACTAAACGCACAAGGCAGTGGTAATTTGGAATCGGAGTTATTTTCTCGTAGAACAAGAGCTAACCAAGGCTATCGAGTTTGTTCTACCCGGAGCTTTAGGTTAACGCGCCTTTTACTCGCTTTCGCCTGCAGATCATTTAGTTTTAAACAACCCCGCCACGTAAAGGCAGATCTAAAGACTTACTGTTCAAAGACTGTAAGAGACGCATGTGTCATATGAGGCATTTTATAAGAGAATGAACGCTCAACCTCATTCTCCACCTTGACATAAACAGCATTAGAGGTCTTATAAAAAAACCTGCTCTCAAACAATATTTTTATTATCTCTATTTTTTTCTCCCTCTCTCTCTCATATTTAAACATTTTGGTATCTTTAAAGGGCTTCTTGGCTTTGGAAGGCGAATTGACTCCAATCCTTGTTCAAATGGTTAAAAGTGCAAATACAAATGGCCTGCTCAATAATGAATCCCATGAAATCAACTGCTCTAGAAGAGCTAAAGAAAAGTTGGAAGAAGTCTTGAATAGTGATAGAAATATTGTGAATCAAAGTTGTTTTTAATATTTGCATAAACTCTTTATATATTAATATTCATCAAAATTTACTTTCATAGAAGATATAGAAGATATTGCACCAAACAAATCCTTCGCTCTGTTGGAGGCAATCAAGTTCATTCAAAATCCATACATTATATGCGGCTATTTGTATGATACAATTAAAAAATTAGTGGAAGTTGTTAGGGTAATTATATTTTAACTGTAAATATTTGCTTACTTCTAGTATATGAAATACGAAAATTTTTATACTAAAACAAAAAAAAAATTTTTTTAAAGAAATTTTGTTGATTTTTTGCTTCTTTCGTTTTGTACATCTATACTCGATCTTTAAACGGATTATAGCTCGAGCTGAAAATGCTGAAATGAAATGGAATGATAAAATATTTCACCATTTTATAAATATAATCTGTCATTCTGATAGCATCGTAAATTGGATTATTATTTTTCTGCCCCACTCAATCATTTTCAGGTATTTTTCTTGTGAATTACCTAAAATTCTTGTTATTTCGGAGAATCTATATATGTTTATAGAACCTTTCTTGATTTTATAACCTCAAAGTCAACATAAATCTTCAATTTATTTTTTTAAAGAATTTTTTTTCTGTAGAAAAGTTAACTCTATTTGACTCATCATAGTAATACTATACTTTGATTTTGCTAATTAAAAAAATCGTTATTTTTATGTGAATAAGTTAGTCCGTCACATGCTATTCCTGGCATCTATATTTTGTAACCTTTTTTTACTTTTATAAATAATAAAATATCATTCTTTTTCTAAAAATAGGCTCAGGAATTTATTCACCATATGATAATAGGAATAAAAAGATGGATAACAAATGCTCATTGTTATTTAATATTGCATCTTAAATTTTACTTGTGTTATTAATTCCTTGATCAAATGTACAAGTTTCAGAAATTATCTTGTTGATTTTTTCTTCCTAAATTAGACAATTTTTGGCCAAAATTTTGAAACGTAAAAATATTGAGTTTTATAAGGAATAATTTCTTGTTTGCCACAATTTGAAATTTAAATCGCACTCAAAAATAAATTTAAGGACACCTATTTTTACTTGTATTGGTTGGTACGGATTTTATATATAAGGTCGTTTAAGCTACGAATATATTAGGGCTCAATAGTATTATTAAATTCTTTCCTGAAAAACAATATTAGTTGGGTGGATGTCACCATTTAAATATCTTTCTAACAGGTTCCAACAATATGCATACTTGTCTAATAGATGCCTTTTACAACATTCAACAACACATAATATGTTTAATGCATACATATTAAAAATATAAATATTTCCTTATACATGAAAATATAATATTTTTACATTGAGACTGAAGGGCTGTCTTATATATTACAAAATATAAAGGAGGAATACAGTACACTTGTATGGTGTATCTTTATTAAAAAAATATTTCGTTTCTCCTTTTTCAATTTAAGTCAAGCAGAAAGGGGAGGTGCGTTCCCTTTTCCTTTCTGCTTGATTTAGGTGGAAAAGTTTCATAGAGTCGAAATATTCTTTTTAATACTATTCTGCTATATATTTGGGTTATATTGTTACATTATGTTTCGATTTCACATCAATCCGAAAACCAGGATCTATCTAAAAACTTTTTTAAAGAAGTTCTAGCCAGTTTCTCATTTTGTCATTATTAGAAGCCTATAAATTAAGCATTTTAGAAGATTGTTCATTGCACAGAACACAATTCCTAAGCCTATCTATCATCTAGTGCCATGTGTCTGTTTCTATATTCTGCTTTCATATTGTTTCTTTTTTATTAGCGTAAAAAATAATGCAAAAGAGAAACTTATTTTGAAAAAAAGGGAAAATTTTAAACAAAAAAAAAGGCCTCATGTTTTTACTTTCTGGAGAATTTTTTTAAACTTTTTTCGTTAATTAAATATTTAATACTTTCAAAAGATTTAGAGTAGTAAAATGATATAATTTGATCCTTAATCTTATATATGTTTAAAAAATCTAATTTTTTAGCTTCACATGGAGAATGATTTTCATCTAAATGTTTTATTATACCACGAAGAAACTTGGGACCTAATGTACAGAAGATGGTCAAAACTACTCTATGATTTCAAACCGAAAAAAAAGAAAAATGAATTATATGAATTTGATATAAGCAAAATCCCAGATATATTTGATAATGCCAAATATGACTTTTTGCACAATGCTGAAAGACTCACTTTTCCAAATTTGCAAGATTTATACACGTGTAGCAAGGCGATGGCAGATATCGTTGTTCCGCAGGTATATAAATGCTTTAAAAATCTTATTATATGTCTATTTCATAAAGTCTTGACTTTAAAATTTTAAAACCAAAGAAACGTATTCATTAATATCAATTAGTGGCATCTCTGCTTAAAGTTGATAAAATGGAATATGTTGCTTATAGTCTGACGACAAAGCTGATTTTATCCCTACCCACTTTAACCCTAAGAATTTTCATTCATGCATGCCTATAAATAGAATATGTTGTCCTCTCTCTTCTTACTAAGTATCTGTTAAGGAATATGGAATAACAGATGATGAAAAACTCAAAATTGCTATTGGAATATGCTCTCCTCTGCTCAAAAAAATCTTCTCTGACTTGAATCGAACAATGGAACCTGTTTCCGATACTTTTGATCGAATAGAAAGCTGTACCCGTTTGCATGCTAGGTTTCAATCCTTCTTTGCATTTATTTTTATCCATTTATATTTGTTGAGTGTAAGACATTTGCCCAATTAATAATAATTAGATACTAATTGGGTTGTTGATTCTTTTGCATGTGTAATAATTGTTATATTTTATTTTGGCCAATCATGCCACATGAACTATACTTATACAAATTGGTGTTCAAAAATGCTCTAAAATACACTTTCTCGAAGATTCAATTATGATTTAAACACAGCTTAGCTTTAAATTCAATTAAAGAGATTCATGTAAGTTAGTCAATAATTTATTTATATAATAATTGCTTACTCTTTTTTGATTTAATTAGCAAAAAATTAATCATGTTAGTTAGATAGTCAATCAATAGTTAATGTAAATTATTCAATAGTTATTATGTAATTTAGTTAGTCTCTAGTTAAAGTTAAGTTAACTCTTTGAAGACCAAAATTTTCAGGACTTATCATTTGCTTTCTTTAAATGGAATTTTACATATTTAAAGCAGGCCATTTTCATTTTTTGGTACACCGGTGTCATAGTGGTCCTTAAAATGTTTAGTTAGTTTCTACTTTTTCCACAAGCTATTACTTCGTTCTTTAGTTAATTTGTTCGCTTTTTTCGAAGCAAAATTTTTTAGGAATTGTATCTTTGAATACTTTTACAAATAATTTTGCTCTAGTCGCATTCATATCATATTTTAATTGTATTTGTGTTGTGAAGAGCATTCATGTTTCTTGATTTTTTTCTTTTTTAAGTTATTCTCAGGGTGTTTTGACTCCTGAAAGAAATGTTAGAACTCGTTTGTATTTTACATCTGAATCTCACCTTCAAGGAATCATTACTCTTTTAAAGCTTGGAGAGTTCTCAAATGTAAATCTTATCCTATATTATCTTTTACATCTATACATGTGTGTAAAACTTGAGGCTGTGCTAAGGATATTTAATTTTTTCTCGTTGAACATAAACCATGACACTAAAAACTTTGAAATTGCATCTTGTTTTTGGAGTGCTTTTAACGTATTTGGATGGCAGTGTCACATTTAAAATATAAATAAGTGTGGCACGATTCTAATATTTCTTAACCTCGTCTTTTTCTTATGAGATCAAATGGGTTAAAACAATTGCAATATTTAAAGCTTATATATAAGGTTAGTTTTAAATAGCATTCTAAAATATGCGACTTTGAGGTGGGTCCAAATCATTTATAACAATACTACATGTTGGCAAATGTGGGCACCGTTAAAGAAAACATTAACTTCTCTAATTATTATTATAGAACAATTAATATAAAATTAAGCGATTTTGTTAATTTTCTTGAATATTAAAGGAATGTATCGTTAAACCGTTAACTCATTATTAAAAAATTAACATTGAATTTTTTTTATCAAATACTCTGAATTTGAGGCTTTTATTTTAAATAAAAAAATTTTAATCATTTTATTATTATTTTTTCTTTTTATTCATTTCTTCTACGGAATGCTTATTATTTTCTTTAAAAAAAAGTTTCTCAAAGTTGACATCAGAGAGTGATACTCTTTTAGCTCTATTTTTCCAATGGTCCGCTTGAAAGAATTGTTATCTTGTTTTTGATGAACAAATTAATTAAAACCTTTTCACCCAGAAAAACATCATATGTCATCAAGTATTTAGATTTGATCCAAGTGTTTACTAAATTTTGAGCTTTATCTTTAACTAACTTCTGACTGAAATTCATTGCTTCTTTTTCATATTATATTTAAAAATCATCTTCTTTCCCTTTTGTGCGCTCTTCACTTGAAAATCAACCAAATTTCCCATTTTTTATATTTATAATGTCAAAGTTTTCCAACTATATAAGACGAAACTTGGGATGAAAATCAGCAGCTAACTAGCACTCTTTATCTTAAAAAAATAGAGCATACTTGTCAAAAGAGCATCAATTAGCGAACTACAGTAAAAAAAATTAGTCTGTCTTCTAATTTAAAGATTGTAAGCAACAAAGTCCCGAACTTGTTCATCTGTTTGGAGTCTGTTAAGCGCTTTAGCCAAAGATGCGATAACATAAAAATTTCATAAAAATTATCGCAGTTGCTTTCAATATTTTCAGAAGCTATCAGAATAGGCAAAACATCTATTTGCGCTCCAAATAGAATGAAAGCTTTTAAAAAGTTGCTGCCATTGTCTGTAGTTATCCTCTAATGTATAAATTCTTTATTATAAATTGATCCTATTGATAGTATCGTAGTGAACTTTTGCAATTGCTTCTGCAATTATAGTTCTTAACGTTTAACTTTTTTAAAATCTATTAACGGAAGTTAATTGATTCGTTAAGCACTTATGAAATTAATTTAAAAGTCTAAAAAAAGAATTAGATTTGCACTTTGGCTATTATTTGAAGCACTAGGACTAGCATTCCTTTAATATAATTTCGTATATAATTTTTGATGGATGTTTTTTGTATGTAAAGTTGCGAAGCTCTCTAAAGATTGAACATGGTAAGAAACCTTTATGATTCGCTTTTGCGTAGTTAGTTCGCATATAATCCTTATGACAAAGGATGAGACAAGATTTGTTCATCTTCTATAATATAATTCTCAATGAAAGAATACGTATTTCAAATACCTTTTTATACATTGATATATTTGTGATTTCAAATATCAAGCCAAAAATTAGAATTATTTAACAGTCTGAGAACCATAGTAACCTCTTTGTAACATGAAATGAAAATTGTCTGCTTTAAGTATATAAAATTCTATTGAAAAAGAAGGCAGGCGATTAGTCCTAAAATTCTGGTTCTCAAAGGGTTAATTTATTTTACATATATGATATATAAAAAGAAGCACTTTATTTGACGCTTTTGTAGTTAATTTTGTTTATTATAATGGATATATAGGACATGCTATTATAATTGCGTGTTACTTTTGTCTTTTTTTCAATGCCTTTTTTTTACATACTTATTTGATTTTAACCCATTTACGACCAATGTTCCCAAAGGGAACGCAGACGAATTCCTACTTTAAATGGAATTAAATAGGAATTACTAAATCGCCTGCTTTGCTTGGTTGTAAATGGGTTTAAAAGATGTTTTAACTAGATATTATTGGATTCATGTATATAATGCATTTAAATGATATAATACCTAGCGGACTCAATTATTTTTATCTGTATAATTATATTAATGTTGGCCTTTATTTAAACTTATAACGTTGGAATTTTTTAATATTTTTAACACATTAAATTTGTTTAAACTCTTTAACAATGAATTATAGCTTTTTTACTAAATATTAATTCAAACATTTGTTTTAATTGAAGCTGTAATTCAATAAAAAATGACGACATTGTGTTCTTATCTGTTTTTTGAGTAGTATTAAGTAAGTTTTTTCATTTCATTTCAATATCCATAAAATGTCTTACTGTCTTTGAAAAAATCTAAAATAAATCAAAATTTAGATTTAAATAATCCAAATTGGGAGCTGTGTGTATAGGGTTTTTTAAACCCGTTTGATGACCAGTATGGCGTCAGTCATGAAATGAAAAGCGTCTGCTTTTGCTATATAAAATTTCATTGAAAAAGAAACGAGACGATAAGTTTTCAAAAACTCTCTTGCCAAGATGTTTTCATCCCCATTTTGTACAATATGTTATCCTAATTTTGATATCTTGCTCATAGTGTTGGGTTCTATTAAATGCTCATCAAGTTTTGGGATTTTTATAGGGCCAAACTGTTAAAAATGAATATTTTATTAATATAGAGTAGTAATTTATCTACGCCATATGTAACATATGCAGAGAGTGATGAAAATATGCAAAAAATACTCTTCTCAGATCATATCCTTTACAATACGGTACAAATACTTTTCTCAGCCGGTATGTATTTTATTGATCACCTATCGAAGGCTCATCAGACAAGGGTTGAATCAAACACACTTGTATCTGTATAAAATGTAATGATAAATACAAGACTATGAGAGATAAAATGCTTTTATCAGTGAAGTAATGCTATAATAACTATTGTGTATATCGAATTGATGAAAATATATTTTAAAGATAAATTTGATACGCTGAGCTTATATATAAGCATCTTTAAGTTTATGAAAAAAGTATTGTAATTGTATTTTCAAATTAAGAAATCTAATATTTGTATTTTTGATTTAGCTGATAGAAGTATTTGTATTGTGTTTTATTGCTAAATTTGGTAGCTAGATCATTATTTGTATTTGAGACTAGAAACACCCAACCTTGCATCAGACATGCTTTGCACATACGACCCTAAAACGTTTTATTAATTCGAGTCCGTATAAAAGCATGAGATTGCCAAAAATCTTTAGAAAATGTAACAATAAAAGATAACATAGATTCATTTTACATTCAACGAACGATGCCTTCAGAATATCCTGAATAGATAACTAATTTACCATGGTGACCCTCAATTTTCACATTCCTTCTCCCCTCTAGAAAGTGTCTGCTTCAGAGAACAGCTTTACTGCGGATGACACTTATAGCAGAGAGTAAAGCAAAAAATTTTAACTTGGATGCCAGATTTTTCATACCTTTTAACTAGACTTGTTCGAAACAAAAATGAAGGCCTTTTTAAGTAAATTAACTCATTTTACATTAACATTTGTATTAACATTTTGTGATCCATCTACGATAATACTAATAATAATACTAAAAAACTGTCAACCAGAGACTAACAAAAAGTGACCATCCCTCTCTCTCTCTCACACAAACCTCTAAAAAAAACCGTTGACACTAGAACTACTAAAATATAGTTATACCAATAAATACAAACAGTGAAATTGGCTTTGGACATTATAAACATATATTTAGGTGTATTTTAATCTTTAAGGACCACGTTGATCTTCTTCTTTCTTTTTTAATGGAATTTTATATATTTGAAGCAGATGATTTTCATTTCTTGAGACACTAATGTATCACTGGTCGTCAACGGATTAAGTATTATATCACACAAAACGTTATACTTAATATTTATCACAAATATTCAATTAAACTCCATAACTTAAATTTTATATAATTTTTCTAATTAAATTAATTGAATAGAATATAACGACAAATTTTTTTATAAAATTTTTAATTTTTTTAACCCTTTCATGCTTTGGTTTTCTATCGTCTGCTCTCTTTCTCAATTACTTTTTATATTAATAAGCAGCTTATTTTTGGGACACTGGTGTCCCAGGGATAATTTCATTTTGACAGCACAGTAAAGTAAGGTACTTTAATTTAATTCAATTTTTCTTGAAAAGTTAAATACGCAAATAATAATATTCATCAAAAATATAAAAATTTAAAAAATTCATGTTTTTGAAATGTTAATCTAGAGAAGTCTCTTTGCATTTGACTTTATCAAATATAACTTATCGCTCAAATTCTCTGCTTAATTTTTTAATACTTTTTCATAACTAAAAAATATATTCTTTGTTAAATGTTTCTTAAACAAAGTTCACCATCTAAATTTGTGTCGTGAGATAAAATCTCTACGTTTCCATAAGAATCTACTAATTCAATTTTTCATTTCATTATTTTTTTGTATTAATTTTTTATATATAATTTCCCTTTTTATACAGCCTGAGACGGATCAACAATGGAAGCGTTCTCTAGAATATCTAGATGCTGTTTCAGAACTTAATTACATGACCCAGTTTGTTATCATGCTCTACGAAGATCCTTCTAAGGTAGTTCAAGTATTCAACTAATATCCTATGTATTTGAGTCCGGCCCGTCGATAAGTAGGGGCTGATCGCCCCTTCCAGAATTTATTTTTCCCCGCCCCCTGGAACTTTCTTGAAATATATAAATGTATACACTTCCTTATAGTCCATGCCACATTAAAATCTGTTTTATCCCCGCCACCCCCTCTCTTTGTACTTAGAGCATGGCGATGGGCCTGACTTGTGTCCTGATAGAAAAGAAATCCTACACACAAATCCTCCTTATACCCCCAAAAACTTACCAAGACTACCCCGCACGCAAAATAATAATGCAGCCACCATCTTATTAAACAGTATTGATTTTGCATTTATTATTAGTTAACCTGTTAACAACCAGAATAATCGGACGATATCTAATGTAAAGCAGAAGATTTGTATTAAAGAGCATTGCCAAACGCAGACGATTTTATTTTTGTAAAGTCGACATATGTTAACTGTGGTCGTTAACGGGTTAAATTTCTTTCTTTTTTTAAAATTTTTTTGTTAAATATATAGAATATATGTTTCGTGTCTTTTTTTGTAGAAAATTCACATACAAACATACGTAAAAGATCATTTTTAAAATTATTCATTTTTAATTCACTTTGCCTAGAATTTATAAATAAAATATTATTCATGGTAGCACGTTTCAGAGTTCTTCTCTTTTATTTAATGTTTTTATCAAGTTAGGCTAACATTTTTTCACTTGGTTTGGTATGTTGCTTAACATGCTTCTAACCAACAGTCTGTTTAAGGAGTTAACGAAGAGAGTTTGCTTTTTTTTAATGCTTTACAATAGATATCGCCTTATTATTGTGATCGTCAACCGGTTTAGATTAAACTTGTGAGTATATCATACCTTATTTTATAATTCCAAACGCCTGCAATATGACTTAAAATTATGAAAACGCAAAATAAAAATTGTAAACATTTTGAAGTAATGACTTTTTTTAATAAAAGTGCTTTTATGCTTATGTAGCTTTATATTTCTACATTAACTTAAAAAAAAGGCCGACTTCATGAAATGGTCAAGATGGTTGCCCACTCCGGGACTTAACATATATATATATATATAATATAGAATATACAATCATTCGTGGAACCAAGTGCGTCGATTTTTATCTTCTGAAAGTGCATTTCTTTTTTTGTAAGTGTATTTTGTTGTTTTTGTTTTATAATTTAACAGTAGGTAGTAGTTTAACAGTAGATCGTTTATTACCCGAATGGTGATGGCTAAGTTGTGGAACCGTGTTTTAAATGGTCCGTCTGTATATTTTACCATGCTGTATTATATCCCACTACGTGTGCAATGAAATTCTAAATAGAGAAGTGCTATGAAGCAAAATGACATAGAGGAAAGTTAAATTAGTATTTACTTAATATAAAATTGTCGATATATTGACGATAAAAATGGGAGCCCCCACCTCATCCCCGTTATATTGGCTTCCACATTATGATGCCTCTACTGTGTAAATCAATTGCAAATACTGACAATTTCTGACTATTAAATAAAGAAACGATATCCGACCAAATTGCCTTACGTCTTGTCTGTTGAAATAAATCATAGGGATACGTCGCTGAATTATGGCACGGTATAATCTCTCAATACTGATATAGGGACTGGAATAAGTTTTATTTTATTTTTTCAAATTGTTTACTTTTTACTTTAAGGATATAAAATCAGTGTATAGATGGCATGTAGAAATTCATTTTAGTCCTGGAGCTAAAAATGGTTTACCACATGTAAAATCCGCTCCGCAATCTCTCGGCTTTCGTACTAAACGAAACAAAAAGTCTTGCAACACTACACCCAATGTAAATTCTATTGATGATGTAAGCCTTTCATGCAAAATTTTTTTTACCAATTTGATATCTTTTTATCATTCAATAATTAACATATTTATTCAGTGTTGCATATTTGTGTCTTTCAGGAATTGATTATTATCAAAAATTAATCATCTGATTTTCCTTTTGCGCTTTTGCATGAAGGGTTAAACGAAGTTAGTCACCCAAATCTAAGTCGCACGATAAAATCTGTTTTTTTTGCATTTCACTACTTTTTTCTCAACCATTTAAACTCCTAGAAAATTGTGTATGTAATCAGACGTAGTTGACCTTTTAACGTTGAGAACTTTATAAAAACAAAATTGTATGCTTCTATTAATTCTTTTTCGCCTGATTACTCTGGCATGATCTATCATTTCCTTTTTGTATTAAATACTTTGCAAAGCAAGCCATGCAAAAAATATATTAAAAGTTATGTTTTTTGATTTTTTATGTATATAGAGCTGATAAATTAAATAAAATTATTCTGAATTTGTCTTTTATCGATGCATTTTCACGCTTGATGCTTTCAGTGCATCTAATTTTTGAGTGTCATAAAAAGATTTTTGATAACTATTGAACCCTAAAAAGCTTTGTTTAACGACAAGGTAAGACGTGCTTCACACACTCAAATTTGTTGGATTTTTAATTAAAATTTTAAATTAAAAATTGCCATATCTTTAGGTATCTTCCTGTTTATTCCTGTAAAAAGTCTGCCCCATTTCACTTTGCAATGCGAGCCCTTAAAGGAGTATCGCGAAAAACGTTGCCCAGCTATGTCTTAAACTCATATCTAACATGAATTTGCTTTCTCTAGTGTAGTAGTTCCCAAGTATTTCGACAGAAGACACGATTGGCATAACCTTGATTTGGCCTTTTCGGTTTCGTTACGTGATTGTCAAATCGCTGCCATATTTTCAATTTTATGAGAATATTCTTCTCTTGAATGCTATACTGTAAACTATCAACTCCGTTTTCAACATCCCATTTTCAGCAGCCCATTTTGTTAGGATTGTGAAGACAAAAAATAATAATGAGTGTCACCAGACTATATCTAGGGAAATACAGGCGATTTGTATTAAAAAGAATTTACATAAGCAGACTAAAAGTTATTAACCCAGTTTGGGTTATAACTTCCCCCCTCCCCCTGCCTAAGGTAATATCTAAAATGATCTAAAGATAACTTAATTTTTTAGCTTGAATAATTTTGTTAGATAAATATGTGGAAAGTAAAAAATATGAATTACTTATTTTCCTTTTAATTTAAAAACATTAATCTCAGTCGCAAAGATCAATCGCTTATAAACACAACACACTCCATTAGCCTATACACACAAGGTGTATACATCATCATAAAGATGGGAAAAATACATACAGAGAGAAGTAGGACACACAATGATTAAGATGTCAAACACACATAAAATGAAATATTTTAATCAAATCCGATTTGATATCAATTTTGTTTATCCTTATTTGATTCGATAAAAAAAGTTTAAGCTTATTTTGGTTTTTTGATGTAGATATATTATTTGCATAAATAACTCAATATGTATTTAACACTGTCATGACTGACAGCGTTGTCAATCCTTTTCACTCGTTTGATCGACGAATTATTGTATTTCCGATCGTTATCGCCGAATTGAGACGTGAAAGGCAGAAGTCGTCTATCACTAAAAAAATAAACAACTTAATAACTTAAATCATAAGACTTGGAAACCTACACATTGATGAGATAATGTAAATATGCTGAAGCGTTTGTATGAACTCAAAAGTTAAATAAATTTTTTGCAATATCAAAAAAAAGAAAATTTATATGAGGCTTTATAAAAAAAATTTCAACATAGATCAGCCTTTTTGTAGATTTTTTTGAAACATGGCAAAATTTCTTAATTTAAAATTTGAAGATAGAAATGCAAGCAGTAATGCAAACTACGATATGATCAGCGCTTTTGATAAAAAAAATTAACTGTGGAGACAGAAAATCAACTTTGAAAACTTCTATTATTTTTTCATCTTAATGAACCTAATCTAAATTATATCTATTCTAATCTTAATTATATCGGAGAAGTAATTCGGTCTTGTAATATTTGGATTCTCTTTATGAAGAATTTTTACAATATATTCCACATGTTTCAATGCATAAAGTTATTTGGAAACTGACTTGAAACGCGTTCAATATTGATGTTGATTCATTGGACATTTGAAAATTTTGGATAAATATCATTCTACTTACTCAAAATTAGAAAAAAAGGATCTTCGATTTTTGATTTTTTTTTGTTGACCCATCTTTGTGAAGTAGATTTTCCAGCCTTGTTGTATTAAAAACAAAACAACTAAATCAACTTGGTGTTCAAAGCGATTTGCCTTGTTCATTTTTTCCTTGAGGCCTAGAATTGTTAATCTTGTGAAAACTAATCTGCTTTGCGTGAACCAAAATGTGTTGACTAACTAATTAATTAATTAACTGATTAAAATTATTTTTTGGTCAATTGTATTTAGGTGAGTTCAGCAGCATGCACACAATATTTTTAGATGTTTTCTCTTTTTAGAAAGAAAAAAAAATATCAAAATCAATGGATAAGTTTATTTTTGACTCTCCCAGTTCTAGCACGTCTTCATCTCTGCGTGATTCATTAAATTCAAAGTCGATAACACTCTCTGCTTCTTTCAATGGCAACTACTATTTCTCTAAACTCAAAAGTGCTCTCAGTTTTGACAAATTATCAGTAAGTAGGTTATCCTTTATTGAAAACTTGTCCTATCATTTTTATTTACGTGTTTTTACTGTTATAGTTAACACTGCAATACTTCAATACATAATTTGTCCTGCCTTTGATTATCATCACTGACCATACACTTTGCCCAAGCCTGCACTCTGTTATTGAACATGGGAATATAGGGGCGTACTTGCAATCCCACTATTTGATCAATGAACATTCGTCTACTTACCTATTTAACGTATTCGTTTGTGCTTATACACTGACTAGATGCTTCAGAAGAATAGCTTATTTTTATGCTTAAATAATTTATCAGTTATAACTTATAACTTGATATATTTTAAATTTATGATATTTCAAAGTCTAACCCATGAGGCCTAAATAGCCGAGACGGGATTTCCACAAAGTATATCCTTTATCGATGGTGATTAAAATAGGAGATAATTTATGTATTGCAGTGTTAATTAGATAGTTTGAAAAGTTTATGATAAAAGTTCAAACAAAAAGATTTTATCCTTTTTAAAAGATGTATATAATTAATCACATGCAAATGTTTTATAATGAATTTTATATTAAACTACGTGTGTGTAAGAATCTCTAGGTGTTTGCTTTTTAAGCCATATATCGCGATTTTTGGCGTGATTATACTGATTTAGACACTTCAACCCAATTCTCGTATTTCGGGACAAAAATGTTAGTCAAGATTTCAATTTTAAAATTATTGTAAAAAAAAGTTTTTCTATTTTATAACTTTTATTTTATAAAAATCTATTTCTGGCTTAAATACTAAGTGTGAAATAAGTATGATAAAAAGATCCAAACTGAACGCCGAACAATGATAAATAAGTGTATACTCCGTGTGTTTTACGCACAACAAACGGTGATCCAACTTGTTGACAAATATGTTCACGGCTTCTAAAAATCATATTTTCCTCTGAATAAAGAAATTTTTAAAAAAGCTGTAAGCTGTGTTGTTGTTAGCCCCTTGATTACACTATCCCATTATCAGTTTATCAATCAGTTCATTGCAGAGAAAAAAATTTTAAAAATTTCCTATAATGAGCTGAGGAAGTATTACTACTACGAGTAAATACTCTCATGGAAAGGTATAGAATTTTGTTACACTTTCGTAGCAGCAACGATGAGTAGGTGTATTTTCAGCCAACCTACATCAAAGTCACCGTTAGGTGCTGCTGGCTTTGTTTGTAGGCTTCTACTTATATATAAATAATTTAAATCCAAGTTTTGGCCATGTAGTTTCCCCACTTAATAAGTAGGTTAACTATTTCGCATGGCTTGGACCACAAACGAATGAGCTTGCGTGCTGTATGAATCTGAGTGCATTCGTACAACAACAACAACCATTCCAGCCATTGAATGAGGCGCTGATGTTCAAAGCCGGTCCCAAGCCCGGATAAATGGTGTTGGTTGGTGTCAGGAAAGGCATCCAGCCGTAAATTTTTTTCTGCCAAAACCTCATTTTCTTTTTTTGATTTATGGCTACAAACATCTCTTGATGGAAATGAAGTATGGGATAGACAATAATTGACCAAAACATCAACCCCATAGAAAATGAGAAAAGATGAAGAAAAAGAAGATGATGAAGTTGTATGAATGTGAGTGCCGTTGAAAAGATGGTGTGTGTCATGTCTGTGTTGATTACAAAGTTGACAGCGCGAATTTGTGCGTGTTTTGGGATCGATTTTAGGAAGATATGCACTAAGTAATGGTGATTTATTAGCTCTAAGTTATGCAAGTGTGTGTACAGTTTTAATGGGGTAGTTTATGTTCTATTGGATCAATTTTTGGAGGACAAATATTTATTATTTTGTTTGGTTTAAGTGTAGAGAGATAGTTCGTTACTGCTTGTTTATGGAATGACTTTATTAATGTTCGCTTGTTTTTGGCTATCTTCTCTTTTTTAACATGTGTTGTAGGGAACGAGATCATTGTTTTCAAATATTGTCTTTTCTAGGTGTCTTTGTGGTTTTTTGGCGTCGTAAAAGTCGTTGAGTGGATGTTTTTTTTATTCGGAATCTTTGCTCTTAAGTTTGATGCGTGTTGTGTTCTTCAAGAGGTAGTATAGAAGTATCTGTGTTCAGATGTTGTGTTTTGGTATCTAAAGTGTTTTCTTAGAGTAATTATTTCATTTTATTATAAAAAATAATATGATATTCTATCTATATGCTTTTTTTAGGCTTCTTTTTTGATAAACTTTGTCAGAAATATAAGCATAGATTTACGTATTATATAAAACTTAATCATTATTCTATTTCCAATAAAATAGTAACTATTTAATATTATTATTTATTCTGTATAAAACTTATAAACAATATATATGCATGAACCACACTTTTTGCAGAAAAATACTAATAATAATGTAAACAATAAGATAGAGTAACTTAGAAGTCTCGTTTTTCAATGAAATAAATGGGAAAATCTCCCATTATGACTCTAAAAAGTTGGAAAGTACGATATATGAATTTGATCGAATTAAGGCACACTGAGAATAGACAGAAGGATTAGGGCGGTTTAAAAATAAAATATCATTGAGGATTTGTCTTTTAAAAAGGTTATCTTCCCGCAGGAATAAGATGTACAGCACGACGGTAGTTACGCTCGTAGCAGCACTTGTTGCCATAAAACATTACGCGCAAAAACAGAAAGTATTTGAAAATTGCTTCAATATGATATAATGTATCGTATATGTAATAAAGATGTACTTTATCTAAAGAAACAAATGGAGCTTTGTGTGTGAGTGTGTGCGATGCATGCAATGGGATGCACTTACTGATGTTACATGTTATGCAAGCAGATATGAGCTATGAAGTCATATCTTATAAATTATACCATTTTTTTAGAATTAATTAGCAAAGTCCAGCAATTTTACTAGTTAACCCGCAGTACTAATATTCAACCCACTCCCCCCCCCCCCAAATTAAGTTTTGAACAAATTATCTGCGTGTCCGCAAACCCACACGAATGGTCTGCCCGGCTACCTATAATATGTATATAAATTATTATATGTTGCATGTAAGGGGACCATCCTTGTCCGTTATTAGCTACCTGGCGATATTCAAATTTTAGTTAATCTCTTTCATCATAATATTTTATGATATCCTTTTATCTACAACTTTCTCTTCTCTTCTTTAGACTGATACTTCGCCCAAAGGCGAGAATTTGAGTTCCTCAACTGATTCATCCGAAGATCCTTTTCGTAATTTACTTTCATACATATTTTTTTCTCTATTGTCCAAATTGTGGCTTGCGTCCCACATGATCCGCTTAATTTGTCAAGCTTAGCCGCTTTTCAATTTTATAAATTTAATATGTTGCCAAATTTTTGGACTTTTCTTTACTTTTTTATTTATTTTGCATGATGACAAGTTTATTCTATTTGATATGATGGAACTATATTTGTAATTGACAAAAAAAATTGATTTTTATATATAAAAATAGTTATGTTTTTTTGGATTCAAGTAAGAAGAAAGAAGAAGAAGAAGTTTATTTGAAACAAAACATGAGTGACACAATGATTACATAATGTATTAATGATTATAATTTAAGTGAATGGAATCAAACTCCATCAAAGCTGTTTGAATTTTTAAAAAAAGTAGAAGAATAACTCGAAATATAGAAAAATCAAAATGTGACACATTAAAATTACCATAACATAAAGACACACAACAATAATAAAAAAATATATAAAAAAAATAGAAAACTAGAAAAAAAATTAATACAATGTTAGATAATTCATAATATTCACATTAGGATTAGAAGATTTTATAGTTGCAAAAAAAAGCATTCGTTCATTAATAAAAATATACACAAAATTTCACAATAAGCAGTTCGAAACATCAAGAATCCAATTGGATTTAAAATTTACAAGAAAAACAGTTACTTAGAGAGTATTTAACTTTATAATTTTCAATGTATCTTTCCTTGATTTTGGATTCAAGTAATATAAAGCAAGGCAGAGCTCCCACTGATGAATTCCACTTTTCAATTATATTAATAAATGTAGAAGCAAAAAAGGTATATTTTAGGGATTTATACTTAATTCCTTATTTACTCTTTTATAATAATAATAAATAAGAATAGTAATTTGTAACTCACAAATCTCAATTATTTTCTGAGTGAGGAAGACCGTTCTCAAAAAAGCCTGCATTAAGTTTCTTCAAATCCTTGTATAGCATTGTTTGTAATTCACTTTTTTTTAAAGAATTTTATGAAGCAAAAATTGAGAAATATTACAAACAGTAAAGATAAAGTTCTATCCGAATGCAAAATTGATTGTGAAAGAAATTTTGCGTATAAATTCTCATACATTCTGAAAAAAATGGTGAAATTATATTAATCAAATTTTTACAAAAATAAAAATTTGCGCTCAGTAATAGGAGAATTAAAAGATTTGCTAAATTTTTAAGGAATCTAGTTCTGACGACTGTAAATACAATTTTCATTGCATAACATCTGCTGGAATAGGCCTTAACCCTTTCAAGTTATGGCCAGTTTTATATTCCTTATAAAAGTACAAAGTTATAAATTTTCGCTTTTTGAATGTATACTCTTTGATGGAAAGGAATCAATCTTCAGTAAATGATGATTATTTCCTTTTAACCATAATTTGAATTGACTTTTAAGAAATGTGGTGATTAAAATGAGAAAATTGAACTAGTTTATATATCGATAATTTTTATATAAATTATTTAAAAAATAACTTTATGTTTACAACATTTCTTAGAAAATTGATTTAATTTTGGTGAAAATATTTTAAAATTTAGAAATGTTTATTTTTATTTTTAACTTAACCCGAGAACGACCAAACTGCGTTATGACCCAATTTCACTTTTTAACAATAAATAGAAAAGTGTTTTAATTTAAAACATTTGAAATTCCTGACACGTTTCTCATACAAATATTTTGTTCCAACTTTCTTACTCGAAAAATCGTCAAAACCTTTTTATCTTTTTTATTTTACTGAAAGCTTTGAAATTTTATTTTGTCCCACTTCCTCCTCAATTGAAATTTAACTTTTAATTCCTTCACTTTGCGTTTATCACTTTTTACGTCATCGCTTTTCTCAGGAATAAATTTCCATCATTAGATATAAAAACTTATTTACTCAAAAAAAGATACATTTTTTTTGTGAAAATAAGAGTTATACAGTTTGTGGTTTGAATTCTTTCTTTTCTCTCAAAAGTAAAAAGAATAAGAACAGGTAGCAGATGACAATACTTGCTCTATTTGTCTAAAATACTCTCACAGAAAAATATAACCTTACCATGACTGTTTCAATTAGTTGATTAATTAAGTTTAATTCTTCAGAGAATTATTTCTTAATGGCACATATGTAAATGAGTTCTAAAACATGCTTGCTTCACTTGTGTTGGGTATATAGAAATTATGTGTACATTAGAGATGTATCGGATATCGCCAAACATTTTTACATCCTCTTAACATCCTATTCCACCGATTATTTATGCTTCAACATCCGCAATAACATCCGTATGCTCAATTTTCAAACATTTTTCTTTATATACCGCAAAGTTTTTTTCAGAATTTTTTAATTTTTACTTTATCTAAAATTTTTATGATAAGTACGCTTTAAATCTCTTTAAATTACTTGCGTTTGCTTAGAATAGTAATTATGATACTCATATCCGCAATGATGTCAATTTTGATATCCGCATTTAAACAAGTTCACATCCAATACATATGTAGTGTATATGGGTTGTTTTAGTGTATGAAGATAAATAAAATGTAAAATAGTTCAGGATTCATTGCAAATGATTCTTTTACGATATTCACATTTGTTATTCACTTTTGCATTTTATCTTAGTTAGCTCCTCCTATCATAACACCATCACACCGCTCTATCCGTTGGATTATGGAAGCAATACTGGAATATTGGCAGAAATCCTGCAAAACAAAAAACGTAAAACAAAATATTTTTTTTGTGTTTTCCAATTTGTTTTTCAGAAGTGTTCAAAATGTTGAGATAACGAATCTTTTAAATGTAATTCCTTAAAAGTATTTTTGAATAGAATTGGAAGAAATTTTGTAAAACAAAAAACGCAAAATAATATTTAAAGAAAGTAAAATAGTATATGATGAAAATTTAATGACATATTTAGGTTGAAAATGATAACTGTTATCTCTAAATTCTAAAAGTCCTTTTTTTTGATGAAAATTGCGTATATAAAAGATATATAGGTTAAATTTCTTTTTAAATTGTAGCTATACCTGGTAACTCACTTTACTCATATCTATCGAATATAAAAATGATAACCGTTGAAAATGATTGAATTTTAGCCAATCAGATCCAATGTTTTTGCATCATTCATTTGAATTAAAATAATTAGTTCACTTCTATCTTATTTGATTGGTTTAAACTAAAAAATAATTCAAAAATTCTTAATCGATACATCATATGTTTAATCTCAGGGCCGGCCCTAGTGTTCGCGGGGCCCTATGCAAAATGGATTGCGCGGGGCCCAGTGTGAGTAGGAAAAAAGATTAAAAGTGAGAAAAGGGATTTGTTTCGTTACTTTTTCATTAACACAAAATGACGATCAAAGTAACTTTACTTTGCGAACCTTGCGTTTAGCAAAATCATACAATATATCATCAAAATGAAAAATGAGAAGCGAGGGGCCCATTGCGGGCGCATAGGTTGCAGTGGCCTAAGGCCTGCCCTGTTTAATCTAATTTCTTTATTTTTACAGTCCTCAAAATAATTTATATCTTTACTATTATAAGAATTAGGGATGTACTACCGAATAGTAATATAACCGAATAGCGTGCCTTTGAAAAGATCAGTATTCGAATATACTATTAGATTTACCGGATATCCTCGCGGATATTAAATTAAACAATACATATAATTATTTTGTTTAACGATTTAATTCTAGTTGCATTTATTTAAATTTCACAAGAAATTAAAAAATCTTTTATTAAAAAATCAAAAATATGCAAATTCGAAATGTTTACAGAGAGAGAGTTCATATTTTTACTAAAGAAATGATTTTTTTTGATTTTTTTAACTCTGTAAATTTAAACTTTATTTCATTTTGGAAAAACTTTAAAATTTTTAAGTTAAATTGTTGTACAACGAATACCCTTATTTTAAATAAGGTAATAAAAAAATCAAATAAAAAAAAGAACTGAACATTTTAAATGAATTGATTTTGAAAAAAAATTTAACATTTTTTTTATTTTCAAGTTAATTAACATTTGAAGTATATTTATTTTGAATTGGTAGATACTAAAATTGAAGAAAAAAAATATTTGACAAAAGTTTTATAATTTTTTTAAATATAGAAAGAGAAAAATTTTGGAGTTGTTATTTTTAATTTCTCTCTAATTGTAATGAAGTTAAACATACTTTTATAAATCTTTCTGTTATTGGTCAAAATAATCGTAATTCCTAATTTAATACTAGATTCCGGTTAGTAAGATTTTAGCCGGATATCCTGACAAAATATTTTTTGGCAACGTTGAAGTAAAATGATCCAAAAGTGTGGACAAGTCAAAATAAAATTCAAAAGTTTTTAACGAAAATTTTTTAGCGCTATCTGTCTCATAGATTTTAATGCTTCGTATTGAAATGTTGTGGGAACCGTTGAATTTAAACTTTCGACTCAATAAACTTCATTTTTAAAATATTAAATATGAAACGTTTTTTGTTGATATAGGAGTGTCAAGTTCTCTCTTTAGCACTGCAGTCATTTCAGGTGGGCAAAACATTCCTCATGATGATTGTAAGTGTGTTTTTAACTTCTATAGTTAATTTCCTTTAACATTCTTTCTATGAATCTTTTTTTTTATTTCTCCCTTTTCTCTTCCATTTTTGCAGACGAAATATTATTTTTCAAAATCTCAGCCTAAGCATTCTTCAGGTGCAATATAATTTTAAAAAGGTTTTTTTGGGATTAAAGACATCCTTGGTATAAATATAAAGTGAATCTTCAAAATAAATAATTAATCCAAGGGAATATTCAGGCACATTTTTCAGAAACAAAAAATATTGAAAGTCTAAGTTAACCCATTTACGACCAATGTTCCTATTTTGGAACATAAGTAATTTCATCTTCGTCTTCTTTTTTCAATGACTTTGAATATAAATCGTCTGCGTTTTTTTTTAGATATCGTCTGCTTTGCTTGGTCTTAAATGGGTTAAAGGAATATATTAATTTGGATTTTGATCGTAAAAATATTTGGTTATGTTTAATAGAGTGATTATTCTCTATATCACATTTATTCATTAAAAAGATGGGATATTTTAAATTGATTACTATTGTTATTAACAAATGAAAATCATTATGTTTTTCCAATATGATAGAAAAATGGAAGTATGCATAATCAAATCAAATCAGCCATTAATAGAAGACTAATTTTAGATTTTGGAAACTCTCTCACGAAATTTTTGTAATTAAGGGAATTTTAAATTATAATTAAGAAATCGCAAAAATTAAATAATTCTAATTAATATTTGTAATATGTACTATTTGATTTTTACCCCATATATAACAAATTGATTTTTTTAACTAAGTTTTATTTTTTTATACTTTTAATTTGATAATAATAATAATCTTTGAACAAATAGTTTTTGGAATGAATAAATAGAGTGTTTATTATTATTATTATTTATTTCTAATAAATAAATAGTTTTTGACGTCTAAAATGTAAAAGAGATATCTTTCAAAGGACCTTGCTATACGACCCATGAAACGATTCAAGGTATTTCAAATTACCCTTGATATTTCACACTTTTTTTCCGAAAAACGAATTCTAAAGTCACCTTACTTTTTATATTCCTAGAAGATAACATTTATAAGTATTTATTATATTTTTCAAATCAATCAAATATTTGTCATTTTGCTTTATCCAATTAATTTGTTTGATTTAATTGTGTTAAGCATTGCGAGTAGGGTTGGCTCCCGGTTCTGAAATACCGGGACGTTCCCGCTTCTAAAAATTTGGGAATCGTCTCGGAACCGAAAAGTATTCCCGGTTCCGAGAATAACTAAGTTATAATTGATTTATTTCACTATGCAATTCTTTGCATAAAACTTTACTGCACTTCATTCATATAAAATCTTTTTTTCATTGTCATCTCATTTTAATGGTAAACGGAGAAAAGTGTGCAAACGACAAAAGAGTTTATTTTTCTTTTTTTTCTCTGCTGCACACTTTTATCGTTTGCACACTTTTCTTATAGAACCATTTTAATGATAATGATATAGAAAGAAAAGTGTACATCTGTTTATAATAAATCATAAACGGCAATTTCATTGCATCTTTTTGCTGTCTATATATCTCCATAAGGAACCGTTTGGAACCGGGATTTCTCGGTTTTGTATATTTTTTCGCTATCGGTCCCAGTTCCTAATTTCCAATACTTATGCAAACCCTAATTGCGGGTAAGTGAGCATAGTTTTTTTCATGCATTTTTGCTTCGAAAGACACATTCGTCTTATTTTATTTACGTGTATTTTAAATTACTTTAATTACTAAATCCATTTGCTTTGACTTAGAATGTGATTTTCGTTAAGCCTATCGATACAATGAATTTTTTAATGTCTAGATGCCTTATTGCTTTTGTAACACGTTTCCAGCTAATTGACAGGAAAGAATTGATTAAAACAAAAATCATTTAAACAAGACTTTGTCGCTTTACCTACAATTGTTACTTTTTTGGTCAAAAGAGTAAAAAACTTAATCCAATTTTGTGTGGTATGTTGTTTATCAAGGTCAGTTATAAGTAAAAACATTGTAAAAGAGAGGAGTTTAAGGGCAATGGTAATGGTAACACGAAATTGAAAAAAACTATCATTATATCTCTTTGAATTTCAAGCAACATTAGAATTCCTACACATCTCGTCCTTATAACATCTAGCTCTTGTTTTAATATACGATTAAAATTAATCAAGTCTGAAGGATTATGGAGAATTTTTGGAGCTATCTTTAATTGCTTTTGGAGAAATGCGTGAAATAGGCATACATTTTACATCGCCAGAAGCATGTCACATTCTGATGCGGATGGCTAGAATGATATAATCTGTAAAAATGGATCTTTTTCGTTCACAGATATATTCAAAGACGCTTAAATATTTTTATACTATGTTTCTATCTTAATGCTGGTTCACAGCTCAAGATTCGATTAATTTTGATTTGAAGACTATAAAATGGTTGATGAAGTAATTTATACTGCTGCAATGAAAAAGTTTAAATCTCATTTTTGCTCAAGAAATTTTTTTTTTGCAAAAAAAAGAAGGAGAATTTTTAATCTCGTTTTTCTCAAGAAGACAAAAAATAAAATGATGAAAGCATTGGAGAGAGAAAACGTTAGTAGGGACAGCAAACAATAATAGTAAAGAGATTTCTTCGTTTGAAGAAATAAACTTTTCAGATTTTATTGCCCTTTGCTCCCATATCGTACTTAAAATGGAGGTTCGCGCGTATATATGATTCTGGGCAACCTTTTGCGTAAAAACTAAGAATGCTTAATCAAGCTTTTAATAGAGGAAGTTAAGGGGTGCATTTTTAATGCTTTCATGTTGCTAGAACACCATTTAAATTTCATATTTGTTTAATTCATAAGCGCCTCCAGGTGTGCCTTCAATCAAACCCTTAGAAACACTGCACAATAGTTTAACACTAAAGTTTATTTCCGACTTTTTGTCAAGACTGATATCAAGTGTTTATTCTGACTAGGTAAGCTCTTTTTTTTCTATTTCTTCTTTGTTAGCCACTGAAAGATGAATTTTTGACAAATAATAAAATAAAAATATACATGTGTGTGCGTCCATGAGAAAATACCTTCTCTTGCATGTAGCCTTTATAAATTTTACTTCATTATTGATAAGTGGAAGATCTACCATTTTCACTTTTTTTCATTTTAAATTAAATTAAATTTTTTACTCCCTCAGGATTATAAACTAACTATCTATAAAATAAAAGTAAAAAAATAATTGATGGGAATGTCTACAAAAAATTACTTAAAAATGATCATCACATATGATCGAAGCATTCAATACACGCTTTTACTCCATGATATCTTACGTTTTGCATACGTTATCTCATATTTTATTCTTTAAAACGAATTGTGTGGTTGTTTATTACAAAATGTAGACAAAAGAAATAATTTGATATTCACTCAACTTTGCTAATCTATGATACCGTATGTTAAAAAAGTCGGATATAAGTCCTAATTCACCGTTGATCCTTAAACACTCCATGTGACAAAATTATGAAATAAATCATTTGAAAATACAGAAAGAAATTTTTAAGACTAGTCAAATCTTGTTTCTTACAAGGACAGACGTTCGGCTTCCAATAATGAATTACAGATGACATATTTCTAGGAAAACAATTATGTTCTATGTCTTTGGGTCTAAAAGACACGGTTGCGTGTATGGGGTAAGGTCTCTTCTTCCAGTAAATTTTGTTTCGATACCCTTTACAAGATGATATTTACAAGAATGCCTTTTCTTTCCGTGTGTATTCGCTTCTACAATAATTACAGTTTTAGTAATAAAGCGTTTTCTTTTGTATGAAATATGTGCAGATATTAAACTATTTGATTTTTTAGATGACCCAAGTTTTCATTTATGAAACGTTTGAAAAGCTTCTCCTTTCATTCTAAGTCATTTTATCTCAAACGTTTATCTCATGATGTTCTGAATATCAAAAATTTGCTAGTCATATTTCCAGTTCTTAAATTTGTTGTTATAGAGCTTATTTAATCTAATTTATTATTGTAACATATATTTATATTTTCATTTATTTTTGAATAAATGAAATTTTAATTTTTTTGCAATAATTTTAATTCTATTTCGCTATTCAAATGGATTTTAATTTAAATTTCCACGTTAACTTGTTAATGATTCTGATCGTTAAAAGACTAATTGGACTAGTAGAAACTAGTTTTCGGAGTCGGAAGTTGGTGGAGTCCAAAATTTTTGAAGGATATGATGCAGTACTGTTAATTTAGACAAAAAGTTGCAAAATTTAGCGACTTTTAGTTTATTTATTTATTTTGCTTTTTGCGACTAAGATTTTTTTAACGCTTTTTTTGTTTCTAGTTTTTTTTGGCGTATATGAAAATATAAAATAGATTAAAACCATATGTTTCTCTAATCTTAAAAAGCATCACCGTTTTAATTAGATAAATTTTCGGCATTTATAGGGACGTGAGTAAAGTTGGCTAGATACTTGACTTCGATACCCCAATGTCTTTGCTTCAAATGTCTTCAACAAACCGCGCCATTGCGTCTTGCGATGAAAACACTCAAATTAGGATGTTTTAATAAAAATGGATTTTCATTCGAAAAACTTCATATAGAAAGAAGAACTTTAAAATTTTTCAAAAAAGTTCATCAATTTCAGCATGCTGTTACATAAAACACTGTTCAAGATTTAATAAACCTTATTCAAAAAGTATTCTGTGTTTGCCAGGTTCGAATGCAGAAGTAGAGAACTCATTTGTTCAACTCACTATTATTATTATTAAAAGAGAACCAATGAATCAAATGTATACATTAAAAAGTATATTTATGTTTATTAAGTGTGCTTTGAAAAATAGCAAGACAAGTTGTTATGAATACCGATTGCCTTCTGAAGTTATTGCGAATATAGGTAGTGGGGGTGATATTTTTGTTCAAATGTAGCTACTTTTATTTTTGAGAGTTGGCAGCCCTAGATAGGATTCAGGATCGGCATCTAATAAAATTTAGGATTGGAATCCGGTTTTTTAAGTATTAATCCATTATCGATCAGAATAATCAGACAATATCTAATGTAAAGCAGAAGAGTTGTATTAAAATGTATTAATAAACGCGTATTCTAAAGTCGACTATGGTCGATAACCGGTTAAAAAATGTTTTTTTGGTATTTTAAATAATATTGATAATAATTAAAAGGTCGCTTACCACTTGTTGCAATATGGAGTGGCCATTCTCTAGTCAAAGTCGAAAGTGAAGAGTTAGCGTAAAATTTATGAAGTTTTAAGTACTTGGAAATGGAGGAAAAAGCAACATTTATTTTTGGTAGATTTAAAAATGAATTGTCACTTTCTTTAGTGCAAGCGTTGCAAAAACTCAATGTAAACAATGTTTTTACCATTTTGGTATAAGATTGGGTTTTTGTAAAATGCTGAAAAATTCAATAAAATTAATAAAGAATGAAATTTTTTATTACACAAATAAGCTACGTTTATGCGTAAAAAGTTTTTGGAAAAAAATTTAAACGAAATACTTTCGAAAAAAATTTTTTATCTTTTGTTTTGTTTTTGGTAAAAAAGTTATAGACAATAATTTAAATATCTTTTTGAAGACAATGTAAGAAAGTCATTAAACTGCAAATCATGTTGAAGAAAATAGGTCAAGAAGCATTTTGCGTTGCAACATAAAGTAGAATCACTATCAAAAATGCAGATTCAGAAAGGACCTTGAAATATGGAGGGACATGTCATCACAATGGTAGCATTAGTTATATATTGAGAACTATCTATCGTAATTTATAACTGATGTTTCTAAGACAATTTTACATAATTTGAAAACAATCACATAAATACAGGAGTCATCGGCGTTAAAAATTATGCATAAATGGAGTTTCAGTCGAAAAATTTCAAACACCATGTGGGGGTTGGAGTAGAAAAATTATAAATGTTCAAGTGTGCCTCGCTATATATTTTTCCGCCTCTACAACCCTGGTAGCAAAGGGTGAAATTAAACAGCGTATTCGTTGGAAGACTTTTTGCATGATGGCTCATGGCGAAGGCAGAGAATGATATTTTAGCTTAGCTGCTCTAATAGCAATTAAAAAATGGGCGCACCCTTGAAACTTTCCCACATGAACATTTATTTGATCGAATGATAAATAGTGAATACGCGTGGATTGATTTTTAAAAATATTTTTATTATAGTTTAGCGATAACAAGTTGTCTATCGCATAAATTTTACATAGGCAAAGCATTTTTATTTTAACAAAAAATAATGGATTTAGCAGAAAATCCGCTTATAATTTTGTGTTGGTGGTTCAAATGTGGTTATTTTTTAGTCGGTATAGTCTGCGTGTAACGAGGGAATTTCTTGTACTCAAGAAGGAATAAAGATATCGATTAACTGTTCTTGTTAGTCATAATATATATTATATCTAGGATCTGTAAATGATTGGTTAAGTGTACATTCATTTTTGTAAATTTTAAGTTTAATTAAAATTTATTAATTAACTATTTTCCAGGATTTAATTAAAATATTTTTTTAATTTATAATCTTATTATTGTTTTTTATTGAAAAGGATTAATGTCTTAATTTTTAAGTTAAAATATTTGGTAACTGTTTAACTTTCATAAAGCGATTACAAAATAATAAACATTCTTTACTATACTTAATCACAAGAATCAATAATGCAAATGCAGCTAATTAGTTTGTCAAATTCAAAGACATTAACACTTCGCATTAAACAAACTCTAAAGCCTTGTTGACAGATCCTGCTTTTTAAAGTACAAAAGTTTTCCAAGATTTCTTCATCAACTTAAACACGTGCATTCCTTACCGTTCTTCTGCAACTGAACGTCAATTTTATATGGGAAAAAGCTATCCTGATAGCAAAGCTTGCCTTTTCTGATAAAAGTGATGAAATGCTACTTATAAAAGGAAATATAATCAATCATGTCGTAAGGAGAATAAGAATAAAAGAAAGAAAAAGAAGAATAGGATGTTTGTTTACATTACTAGGCCCATAATAACACAACTTTTTGGTATTGTCAAGTAATTCACTTTTTGAATATGATAAAAAGGGATTGATAACTTTTAAAATTAAAAATGAATTTTCCATTTTTGGATTAAGCGTTTAACTTCAGTTAAACAGTCAAAAAAGTTTTGAAGTATTGGTACTAACGATGTTAGTAAGGTGTATTTTATAATTAAGGAATTTAATTTTTTGGTTCATCCTGTCCACCTCTGCTAGTAATGGCATCGTGTATAGAAGTAGAAGAATTTATTAAGTTACATGCAACATATTTGTATCTAAAAAGCGTACATATACACATTTGAGATCGTCAACGAAATCAAAATAGTGAAATTTCAAAAGAGCAGAAACCCTCTAAACTCAAAACTCCAGTGAATGAGACAAATTAGCATATATAAATACAAATACTAATTGATAAGATATTAATTTGCAAAGATAAATTTTTACCTCAAAAAAAACTACCATAAAAAAGAAAAAGAGAGAAAAAATGAGCAATTTAGAGCAGGTTAATTGCTCAAATTAGCGAGAAATTTTTCTTTAACAAAACAAAACTTTAATAATAATCTAGAGGAAATTTTTTAGCTATTAGTTGAATAAATTAAAAAAAACTGCTATCACTCATCATGGTTAAAATTTGAGCAATTTGAATTCACTATTACAAAGTTTTTAAGTAAAAAATATAGAGAATAACTAAAAGCACATAAGTTTATTTGTTTGGTTTAAAACAAGAAGTATAAGCTGTTTGCATAAATTTTATCGATGTGTTTTTTTGCATTCTTGAGAAAAGAAGTTCTTTGTTGAAGGAATCTGGTTAAAAAAGCTTAAAAAATAGTTTAGAGAAAACTAGTTTACCTACAATAAAAACAACTAATTGGGAAAAGCGATTATTATTATTATAGAATAAATTGTTTAGAGCGATTTTTTTGAAAATAAAGTCAGCTTTTTAAAGTCGTTAGGTCAATTTTTGATGAATTTATAGGCCTACTTTTGCTGGCCCTGGTAATAAGGGTCAAGGAGTTTGTTTTTCCTAAAGGATCTTTAATCATTTCAAAATTGAAGATCCATTTCACGGTATATTTCGGCTTAATTTATTTTATAAAGTAATTTTATTTTTCATTATGCCATGAAACTGTCCTTTGTTTCGCAAATTATATTTTGGAATGTTTTCTATGTAGTTTTCCATGCCACCCAAGAGGTACTACATCAGGCACGTTTTTTTTATTGTGGTCTCGCCTATAGCCCTACTCCACCCTTTATAAAAATTAAAGAACGATACATTCAAATTACTCATCATTTTTATGATCGAAGCAGTCAAAATAGTGGCATTCTTCATCATCATCATCATCATCATCATCATCATCATCATCATCATCATCATCATCATCATCATCATCATCATCATCATCATCATCATCATCATCATCATCATCATCATCATCATCATCATCATCATCATCATCATCATCATCATCATCATCATCATCATCATCATCATCATCATCATCATCATCATCATCATCATCATCATCATCATCATCATCATCATCATCAGCTAAATCAATATGGAAGCATTCTAAATATTCCAGATCTTCTTCCCCTCCATCATCATCTGTTTTATTGAAATTTGTTTGTAGGCGGCAGTCAAAATATTGGCATTCTCATCATCATCATCATCATCATCATCATCAGCTAAATCAATATGGAAGCATTCTAAATATTCCAGATCTTCTTCCCCTCCATCATCATCTGTTTTATTGAAATTTGTTTGTAGGCGGCAGTCAAAATATTGGCATTCTTCATCATCATCATCATCATCATCATCATCAGCTAAATCAATATGGAAGCATTCTAAATATTCCAGATCTTCTTCCCCTCCATCATCATCTGTTTTATTGAAATTTGTTTGTAAGCGGCAGTCAAAATATTGGCATTCTTCATCATCATCACCATATTCTGACTCCTCCACTTCTTGAACATCATCATCTACTTCATTCATTTCTTCACTCATATTCTCTTCTGTTTTTACGGCTTCAGCATGCCATTTGTGAAACCTGATGCCGCTCATAACTTCTCTATACTTCTCCAAGGTGCCTGTTGGCGGAATATATTTTATCAGGTCGTTCAATAACAGGTGATCCATTCCATGACTCTCTTTGTAGCTGCAGGCTCTCTGCATCGTCACCAAGACATAGCGGTAGAAAACCAGATCTGTGAAAAACGCGCACTTTTCTTTCAATGCCTCCTCTTCCTTGTGCATAATTTTTGAAATACCGAAGTCAATCACTTTGACTCTATGATTTGGCTTTACTATGATATTTTTAGTGTGTAAGTCATTGTGAAGTATGTTTTTGCTGTGGAGATATCGGATTGCCTGAAATAGCTGTGCACTGTAATACTTTGCCACGCCGATATCCAGGCCAAACCGGCACTTTTTTAGTAGCGTTTTTCCTCCCAAATACTCTTGCAGGATGAAAACGCTTTCTTTGCTGATGTAGCAGTCTTTCATCTTTACCACGTACCTGCTCTTCAACCTCTTAAGCACCTCCACTTCCTTTACAATCGCTACGATATTCACTTTCTCACTTATAAGGTTGTGGTTAATCTCTTTTATAGCATACACTCTTTCGCTAGTAATCTCTTTGGCCTTGAAGACCGAACCAAATTTTCCCCCTGCTATATAATCCAAAATGGCATATGTGTCTTTAACTTCGTTGATTTTAGGATTTATACGACATAATAGATATTCATATGACATTAAATTTATTTTATCACTACGAAGCGACGACTTTTCACTAGAACTTGAAGAAAACGTGTTAGGTGTTGTTTTTAAAAATGACTTCGTATCACGTTTGCCTTGCATATTATTGGATGAAAGTTTTTCTTCTTCTGAATTTATTAAACAATAAAGCAGTATACTCTTTTTTAATCGTCTACAACCACCTAAAATGTTGTCTTTAAAATGTTTATATCTTCTTTTGAGAGTTGTAAGTTTCCTTTTTATATTACTTTTTTCAATATTATGTTTATTCTTCTCGGTAAATGAAAAGAATTTTGTTATTTCTTTTTTTATTTTATCAGAGTTATTGACATTTGACGAGTTAGAATCAATATTATTATTTTTTAGATTAATTTTATCCTCTACTTTTTTAAATATATTTTCGACAAATGCTCTTTTATCAGTTTTTATTTTGGAAGTTTTTTCGTCAACTTCTTTGTGGCAAGAATTTTCTTTCAAATTTTCCTTAAAAATTAAATTATCTTGGTATTGAACCTTCTTTTTTGCAGAGGGCCCACATGACCTTGATATATGTGTGTCTCTTTCAAATATCTCCATTTTGTTTCTACTGCTTTTAGAAACTTTTATATTATGTAGTAAAGTTGCAATGTAGTACAACAAAAATGATTGAATGAAAGCATGTTAAAAAATTGTTAACTGGGTGTGATAAATGATAGGTCGTTGTTTTGATTGATTTATCCAAAATAGCCAATTAAAAACACGCACGAAAATTTATGTCTCTCACGCAATGAAAAATACATACATATTGTAGTGCACGTAAACAAAAATATACGTGTGATGCATGTAATCTTCATAACGAATATGTATATTATATATATGGTGTGTGAAGTAGTGATTTGTATGAAGAAGGGACATAGTAACCACATCTATTAAAATTGACCAATCATATTCGAGTTCATCATACCGCCCAAAAATGCATAGAAAAGATACAATAATGGTAAAACCAAGAACTCATCATCACAGGATAAGCAACTCACTACTGTCAAATCAAATCCTGTCAAAAAGCGATTTAAATATTCTGATTTTCTCAAATTCTCAAGTTTTGCAAATAAATAAAAGCTTTCAAATGTTATATTTTGTTTTTGTGTGTACCTAACTATAATACGAAATACTAGCCTGTCGCGTCTTCGTTTCGATGTTGACTTGGTAAATTTTATTTCTCTTCGATAAGTGTCTCACATCAATCTTCCTTTGTTTGGAGCGAAGAGAGAAACAAACACTCCACCTGTGATCCTGTTTTGAGCGAAGCGAGAAACGACCACGTGACCCGCTATTTTACAATATTAGTGGTCTGGCAAGCCTACGGGAAACAAGCAAAAAAATTATATTAGTTATTTGAAAGCCATATAGATAGAAATATTTTTAGATACAGTACCATTATTTTAATACAAGATTTTTTCCTAATTTATAAAAATAAACGATTCATTCAGTCTATTTTATTTATTGTAATTTTCCAGTCTATTTTATTTGATACAGTTTTATAATAAAGTTTGCATCGTGCTTGATTTGAAATAATAAAAATGTGGAAACAACTGTGTAAAAATCATTGTATTTTCGAAAAAAAATCGCTTTCTAATGATGTCGTTTTAGTGAATTATAACGCAGTATTAGAGTGTTAGTTATCTAGTGTTTTTGACTATAAATAAAATTGGACTAATTTCTACACATCTATCTAATATATATATAAATATACGTTTTAGTGCAATGGCTCTCATCCTTTTTACCATCACGCCAGGCCCCGCGGACTCTATTTATTTTGGGGGCTTAGCCCTCCCCCCCCTCCCCCCCTTCTCCAGTCCTCACCCCCACTTAATTTTCTAAGCCTCTTCACTCAATTTTTCAAGCTTAAATAAGTTTTAAATGAATCACATCCGATAAAGTGCGCTTGTGAAGAAGTCTTTTCTTTGTACATTGGTAGTTTCAATAAACATATTATAAAATTGTCTAGAGTATTTTTTTGAGTATATGAATATAAGTAATTATTTAAAAATAATTCAAGCTGCTCTAACAATAAGAATCAGCACTGCATCCCGTGAGAGAAGTTTTTCGACCCTTAAAAGAGTTTTCAAGTTTTTAAACTATTTCAACAAAAAGTCAAGAAGGCTGAATGTTTGACATGTAAATTGCTTTATTACTCTAAAAATGATATATTGTTAACAAAATGCTTTTCTTCTTTAATTTTTGTTTTATAATAGTTAATTATACTTGTCAATTCTCATCACCTTACTTTTATGACCTTCTTTAGCTCTTGTTTCCGATGTTGATCGAATTTGCTTCTAGAAAAGAAAATTTTATTGTGTGTATTTTTTTGTGTAGCAGGGATGGGTTTCAAATTTCGTTTGAGACTACTCGGAAAAAATTTTTAAGTTTTCCAACCTACTCGATCGAAAACCACATGTAAATTTATATTTTTAGGCTTTCCTACTACCCATTTTAATTGTATCTATCCAACTCTTATACAAAGAAAAATTTCATGTTTTAAAGTGAAAAAAGCTTGTACGCAAAACTTGTTTATACTTCAAAAATATTTTGAAAAAATAAAAAATAAAAAAAACAGAATTATAATCTCAATCGAAGTATTTCCAGATTGCCTCTTGATTTTGATTGACTTCATTTTCTTGCTTTCTTTTTACTCTTGTGTCATCTGCTGAATGATTCTTTCTCAACCATGTTATAACTGTATCTTTTGCCTTCCAATTTTTTTAGCGGCATGCCAATTAAATTTATTATCATCAGGTTTGAGATGTTATGGACTGACAATCGGTTTCTTTTTTCGGAACATATATTGTTCGTCATTGAAAAGCCTCTCTCTGCTTCCGCTGTACTAACAGCCACGACAGTCAATATATTTTTAGCCGTTTTTATGCTCTCTGGTAAGTCGCATGCATGTAAAGTTTTCGTTTGAATTAATGAGTTTTCAATATAATCTCTATATTCATTGAGATCGATTCGATGAAAAAAAAATCTTTCGAAATAAATGAGGCTTTCCTCGCCTTCTTTCCATGGAATGATCACCTCTTCGATCTGCCATGAATTTGGATCTAAAAAATATGAAAACTCGAGGATTTTGTGGTCAATCTCAGTCGAAAAAGATGATGCTTTGATAAAGTCATTGCTCATCATACGCTTTTCAATGTTTTCAATCACTTAAAATATAACTCAATTTCTTTCAACTCTTCCATAATTTTTTTATCTGCTTCCTTTTCGTAAACACCCTTACTTTCAATGATCAAGTTAAAACTTTGATCAATCTTTTAACGAGTTTATCTGTTTTTTGAATCGTTATATTTCTCGCTTGTAAACCGTTGGACAATATTGAGATTTCTTGAAGAATATCACTCATCAAAGCCAAATCATAGAGAACAACTTTTGTTCGATAATCGTGATGCTATCCCCGAAAAGCCTTCCTTTGAAAAAAACTTATAAAGAGAAATGTAGCCACGCCAAACAGCATTAGTAGTCCTCAAACTACAAGCTGCCCACCTGGGACCCCAAAACCCTACCTATTTTTAAAATGTGCTGCCCTAGCTACGATGAAATTTTAAAAAGATCATTTTGATTTTTGTTTGACTGATGAAAATTTTTATAGATCTTATCAATGAATATTTTAAAATGATTACCTGCTTTACATCATTCATGGAGTCATTTAGTACCAACTGTAAGTGGTGATTAGTGTGTCCACTTTAAGGTCTTTTTTTCATTCCCCGGGGAACAAGGACCTTGTAATTTTTGAAAATTTCCCCGGGGAGCGATTTTTTTACAGTAAAAACTGTTCAGAAAAGAAAATTTAAAAGTCTCATATAAGATTTTTATTGAAAAAAATTAAAATGCATAAAAGATTTATGTTTTAAAAAAATATCTAAGAAAAATTAGAGCGTTCAAAGTTTCATCATTCAACTGGTTTCTTATTTTTGTAGAAAAATAACCCATTGACGAAAACACTCTTTCGGCATCCACAGAAGTTGGTTTTATGCTCTTTAAATTTTTGAATAAAGTTTCTAAAACTTTGGGCCTCCTATTTGTTTCTAAATAAAGGTCAAATGTTTTTTTCATTATTTCCTCTATGCTTGAAATCTTGCTTTTAGTTTCACGTTCTTCATTTTCATTAATCTTCAGAAATTCGTCCAATTCCTCCTTCACGCTTTTCTTCTCTGTTTTTTGGTGCTAACGATTAATCTTTCATCTTTCTTCTCCGTTACTTCGATATTTTTGTCGTCGGATTCGACAAAATTTTTTTTCAAAAATTCCCCGAGGAAATTTAAAATTTTTTTTCGAGGACGAGGATTTTGAAATTTCACGATTCCCCGGGGATTCGAGGACGAGGAATCCCGGGGTGCACACCCTAGTGGTGATTAAGGCAATGCCAAAGAACAATATTGGGAAAACCTTTTCTGAATCGAACACCTACGCCTGAATGACGTCCAAGCATGACACTGGCTCCATCTGAGCAAAACGCAACTAAATTTTCTCTCAAAGAATCCTCGTTAATACCACCATTCTTTAAACTTGATAAAAGCGATGAAAAAAGGTTTTCTGCACCCTGATCCTCAAATTCAACCAAATCAAAAAATATAACTGGTGAAACTTCAGTGCCCTTTACCTTCAAAAAAATGATGAGCACTCATTTGTTGGATATGGTGGAAGCTTCGTCTACTATTATGCAAAATTTCCGTTTTTTTCAATAATTTTGGTGAAAACTTTTTTTTTAAGATTTGTTGAAATGTGGTCAACAATCTTTACGGCCGTTTTACGAGAGTGAGCTAAGCCAAATACTCGATATCATAAAAGGGTCTGGAGTTATTTGCCATACTGTAAACGGTATCAAAAACTTTGATTGTTGAGTCTAAAAACTTTTCATTGATTTTATCAAAACTTTCGCTAATTGTGGTCTTCGAGACTTCAGTGCTTTCAAATTGAATGCGCCTTGGATGAAAAATGATCTCGATTTTTTTTCCTGAAAGAAGCCTCACGAGAAGTTTTTGTATTTCCAGATGGCTCAACGCTGCAGCTGGCCTACTTGGAAGAAATGCGATGTCCATTTTTTATCAAAATCAATCAAACCTGTCGAAAAATTGATTTATATTTGACAGCACATCTCAAAAAGGAACTTTTTATTTAAATAATTATATAAAGTTTTTTACACATGTATGTATACCCATTTTCAAATATGCTGAATTCAGTGGTGATATTCATTTTTTATGAAAATCAATCAAACCTGTCAAAAAATTGATCTAAATGTGACAGCTCATCTCAAAAAGAAACTTTTTATCTAAATAATTATATAAAGTTTTTTACACATGTATACCCATTTTCAAATATGCTGAATTCAATAGTGATATTCATTTTTTATGAAAATCAATCAAATCTGTCAAAAAAAGTGATTTACATATGACATCTCATCTCAAATAAGAAACTTTTTATCTTAATCATATAATGTTTTTTACACATATACACCCATTTTTAAGCATGCTGAATTCACCGGTGATATTCATTTTTTTTATAAAAATCAATTAAAGTTATCAAAGCATTGATTTATATATGACAGCTCATCTTAAAAAGAAACTTTTTATCTAAGTAATAATATAAAGTTTTTTACACATATATACCCATTTTTAAGCATGCGTAATTCAGTGGTAATTCATTTTTTTAATGAAAATCAATCAAAACTGTCAAAAAATTGATTTATCCCAAAAAGAAAGGATCAGGCACGGTTTTTTGAATTAGGGAATTACGTTTAATAGAAAGTATAGGGAGGTGATGAAGTTTACCGTGTATGACATTTTACACACATATATCCATTTTCAAGTAGGCTGTGTTTACTGGTTATATTCATTTTTTTTTATAAATATTAGTCAAACCTGACAAAATAATTTAAATATGACAGCCCATATCAAAATTAAAATTTTTATTCTTTTAATGTTTTTTTATACATTTCAAGTATGTATAATTTAATGATGATGTTTATTTTTTTTATGAAATCAATAAAACCTGTCAAAAAATCGATTAAACCTGTAAATCAATCTCAAATATATAAACAAAAAATAACTTCTACTTGCAGTATTTCTCTGGTAATTATTTTCTTAATTTATTTAATAAACCAACTTTAGGTGTTTAATTCACTCAAAATATTTCATTCTACATTAACTTATGTAACTCGATAGGACCTCTATCTTTTTGGCTACAAATTCGTTATCGGCTCGTAGTCTCTAAGTCATATTATAACTTACAGTATGGCTATTCATTCCATGATGATCCTTTCTTTGTAGCTCTTTTTTCATTAGAAATTTATATTCTTCAATGTTTGTTCGAAAAATTTTTTATAATGATAAAATTACTTTTTTCCTCTCTCAAAGCATTCCGATTAAAGAATCTTCTTGATGATCTTAGACTTTTTTTTATCAGGCCTGAATATTTGTCAACCAATCTCATTTTTTTCTGATAAATCATTCATGATGTTCATTGTTCAATTACAAAAAGTTGTCCACATTCTTCATCTAAAAAATTATCTCTTTGACGCAAAAGGAAAAAGATGGACAAATTCAATTTAAATTAAAAATATCTTGATAGTGACTAAATTCTCACATATTGGCATCTGAGCCATTTTTGATAAATCTGACCTATTCTAAATTTTCAGATTGCCTACCATCTTAGATAAATGTTAATTGTAATCCTTGATGATAAGCCATAGAATTAAATATTTTCCATTTTGTAAAAGAAGAACTTCTTTTTCACAGTCAAAATCTTTTTTGAAGCATCTAATATTATATAATTAAACCACTTCCTAGTTCATTAGAACATGGTAGATCTTCCATTTAGTCAAGATACATATTTTTTTTAATTATTTGTTTTGATCACATGTTCTCTTTTCAATTAGTTTTCAACTTGGTTCCTTCTCCCATACAAATTTTCAAAAGATTTTATAATACGTTTTGTTTTTTTTAAATAAATATTTCATACTCAAGATGATTGTAGAAAGTATTATAAGCCAAAATATACAAAAAAAAAGTATATTTTTACTATATACCTAATATGCAGCCATTTTTTGAAAATTTTTACAGAACTGATTTTCAGGCATACATTACTAATTCAATTGCCACTTCGAGATATTTTTTAACCGTATTATCCAAAATCCAGTACAGAAATAAAATAAGCATAGTCGATTTGGTATAAAACAGATATTTTATTTTTTTGAAAATATTATTGAAGGCAGTATCTAAAAGTAAACCGCAAATCTGATTGAAGCTTTCAGATATTTTAAAACCATAAATGCCAAACCTGAGTCCAAAAATCAAACCAGCATCTTCCATTTGGCATAAAAACAGATATTTTATTTAAATTTCAAAAATATTTCTGTAGACATTAGACGTAAATCGAACATTTGATTGACACTTTCAGACATTTAAAACCTCTAAATGCAAAAAATAATTTCAGAAATTAAAATTATCATGGTCGAATTGGTATAAAAACATATATTTCATGTAAAATTAAAGAGAATATTTTGAGATATAGTTTTCAGACATAAACCGCAAATTAGATTGACACTAGCAGTAAAACCTCTAAATGCGAAAACTGTGTTCAGAAATGAAATCATCATGATCTATTTGCTATAAAAACATATATTTCATTGTAAAATTTGAATGAATGTTTTTGGAGACAATTTTTAGAAGTAAACCGCAAATTTGATTGACACTTATAGGTATTTTCACATCCTAAACGTAAAAAATGAGTCCAGAAATGAAACCAGCATGGCCGATTTAGTATAACATATATTTCATTGTAAAATTTGAATGAATGTTTTCGGAGATAATTTTTAGAAGTAAACCGCAAATTTGATTACACATATAGGTATTTTCACATCCTAAACGTAAAAAATGAGTTTAGAAATGAAACCAGAATGGCCGATTTAGTATAACACATATATTTTATGTAAAATTTGAAGGAATGTTTTGGAGACAATTTTCAGAAGTAAACCGCAAATTTGATTAACACTTATAGGTATTTTGAGATCCTAAATGTTAAAAATGAGTCCAGAAATGAAAACAGCATGACCGATTTAGTATAAAAACATATATTTTATGTAAAATTTGAAGGTATATTTTATTAGATATATTTTTGATCAATCAAAATTTTGATTGACATTTTCTGAAAAGTAGCCATGATTATTGAAAAAATTAAATATATAAAGTGTTATGCGTTCCAAACTGTATATAATTATAAATGTTCAATATATTATATAATATAGATCCTAAGTTATAAGGTTAAGTACAGATAATGTCAAAATTTTGCTGAAAAATTTTAAATTTTGATTTTGATTGACAGTTTTGGACATGAAAGGGTCATTCAACTACCATGAAAATAGTTTCAAAAGATGCAGCTAGCGATTTTAGGAAAAGTCACAAAATTTAAAGGAATATGATTCAGCCAATTTTCTATAATTAATTTTTTAGTGAAGTTTTACGTATGGTTTTTAACTAATAGGGTTAAGCAAGACGATTCTAAAATGCAAAAAATCATTATAAATTAGTTTTAAAAAGTTTTCATTATACGAATTAAAATGAATTATGGAAATTTTTTCAATCGAAAATTTTTTCAAAATTTTTTTTTTAAATCCTGAAGGCAAAATGAAAATTTTGAAAAAAAAATTTTTTGATTTTTTTTATTTTCGTCAAAATTTTAAAAGTAACTTCAAAAAGGTAAATTTTAAATGTTTCACCAATTTTAAAACTAAAGATTTTCATACCAAAAGTGAAAGAATTTGCAAAAACTATGAAAAGAAGTGATTTTTCGCGGTGAGGTTATATAAGGTTAAATTGAAAAACAACAGTTCAAATGATATTCAGTGTTAGTTTCAGTATTGAAAGTCAAAGATTTTTTTTTCATTATTTGATTTCGAATATTTTCATGCCTCTGAAACATTCATATTGCAAGTGATAAAATTTGGAATATTGTTTTTCGAAAGACAATGATGAAACAGTCTTTTATGTAATTGAGAAGTGTAATAAGAAGAACTTGGACAGAGGAGACTGGGAAGTTTGCTTTTGATGTATATGATATTTTTCATGATAAGATAAGTGAAAGAATGTACAGAATCAAAACATATATATATATATTTAATCATAAACATACAATAAACACATGCACTATACCGAAAAGATTTCAAACTTCTAATAATAAATAAAAACAATTAACGAGATGAAAATACAAATATAAATTTGAAATTTGTAACTCTTTTGAGACTACTCGCTAAAAATCTTTTTTGAAACTACTCCATCGAGTAGGAGCGAGCCGGCTGAATCCCACCGCTGCCTTTGAGCAGTTTACATAAGAGTTTTGAGCAGTTTGTTCACGTATCAAGTTAATAAAAAATCATGTACAGTGGTACCTAAGTTTTCGACCACAATTCGTTCCTCCGAATCACTTATTCCCATAAGAATTAATGTAAAAGCAAATAATCCGTTCTCAAACACCAAATCAACTGTACTGTTCATGTATGTAGGACTTTGTACAAAAAAATCATGGTCAAAAACCAAAGTACCACTGTAAAAAGGAAAAAATGTTTATTCATAACGTACGAGTGAATAACAGAGCAAGTTACTACTCAGAAGTAGAGCCCTCTTCTATAGTAACTTTTTCGGAATCACAGTTTTCATTTTGTTCTACAACTAATCTTTGTTTTTTCAGCTGAGGTAGGATCTACTTTGGAGTATCTGTCCTTTCCATAAAAATTTTTCCATGCGTTTGTTGTTTTTGTGGGCTCTTTAAATATTTTTTTAAATGAGTCTTCACATTGTCACTGAACATGTTTACTGTTCTGTTTGTAGTCACCGTGTTTCCACACATCAAAAGAGTCAACCTGTCTTTCATAGGTTTATGACCTGGTAGCGCTTTTTCCTCTTTTGTTATATAAGTGCGGTTTGGCAACTTTTTCCAAAATAAACAAACCTGTTTCGCCTCCATTAAAAACCTGTTCTAGGAGAGAAAACCTTCCGCTTTTATGAAATCATTCATTTTCTTTTTCAAACTTCTTTGCTCTCTCCTTCTTTGAACTTAAAATTCCACTTCTTTTTTAAAACTTTTCGAACCATCTGCTTGCTTTAAAATCCAACTTTTCAAAACTTGCACCATGGATTTTATTAACTAGATCTCCATAAATATTTAAAACTTTTTCACAGATAAATGCTTCACTCATACGATCCCCTTTCAACAGTTTCTCATTAATAAACACGAGCAATAACTTTTCAACTTCTTCAATTATTATCCGTGCTCTTTGTTTACTAATCACTTTAGATCCTTTTGCAACATGGAGCCCCTTTAATAATCTCTCTATTTTTCAAAAACGTTGATAATGTAGATTTGGTATGTATTGGGTCTGACGCAAGATTGGAAACACGAAGTCCATTTTCATATTTTGCTATTATTTCCTTCCTTATTTCTAGGGTTACTCTCTTAGTTTTTCGCTTTCCTTTGTCACCGTCACTTACATTTTCTTTAGAAGACATGAGTAGCACTGTATCTAAATAATAAATATGTCATAAAAATGTCATTTTATAAGCTCTTACCTACTAAGAGAAAAAGAAAGAAAACGCAACTGACAAGTGTAAATTATAAAAGATGAGAGTATGATTTGTTATGTGCACTGTTAGTATATATAACGTGTAAATGTTATCAATTCTTAAGAGCTTTTAATTTGGGGTTTCTATTTTGTATATTCCACAAAGTTTCTTGACTATAAAATATTTTCTAAATAAATTTTGTTCATAGGGGATTATGTCTAGATAAAATTTGTCATGCCGGATATTTTGATCTAGTACGCATCAGGAGCCATAGATTCAAAAGATATACAATACTATACCTAAAATATGAGAATTACATATTTAAATCATTTACTCCAAACGTCGCCAAGATATGGTATGTGCACCAGTACAATGGCATACAAGCCCGTAAGCTGAATACAAATGTACATTTTACTTTTAACTATATTTCAAGCAACATTTTCAAATGTTCTATTTCTAGCGTAAAATATGAAGTTACCTATAATCGGTGGTAATACATTTTTCCTTAAAATATTTTCCTACTGAACACAAATAATTTTAACGATGTCAAATTACAAATGTTAGCTCACTGAAATGGGTGTTGTTTGCAAGCTGACGTTGCAAACGCATACTTTTTGAAACTAGTTGTATACTTAGCAGGAAGAGAATTTTACTTAAGTAAAATTAGTCAGGCAACCTTGCTTCTTGCAGTCAGTCTAATATATCGTCCTTCCCAAAAAAGCGTAACGTCGTGTGTCTGTTTGTGTTCATTTCTTTTGATTCGTTGATTCTCAATAAGTGTGAATGTTATTGTTGCTACTCTATTCAACCCTAAATGATCATTATGTTTCGATTGAACTTAGAAACGATCGGGCATCGATTCACATACACCATTCTTTAGCCTTATTATATCAATTTTATATAAATTTGATTTTCTTACCTCTATGATGGTAGAATTTTCCATGGTGAAATTTACCTAACATAGTTCCGAAAATTTCACCAATACAAATTAACTTTATTAAATCAGCTCTCGCACTGTCGTCCCCGTGAGTAAAATGTGTTGGACAGCATTAAACTATGCTGTAAGCTTTCATAGTGACAACAAGACTAATGAATTTGGAAAATGCTTTAGTCAGTGTCAAGAAGAGAAGTCTGTGCCTTTTGAAAATAATGTTTAGTCCATTTGCCCAATATCCAGTTTATAAGGATCGCTACATTATAAACAAGTGTTAGAAGAAAAAAAGAAATAAATTATAGATTTTATTTAAAAAGAGAAATTTTTAATGAAAAACAAAATGAAAGTTCACAACTGACTATCATAGATATGTAACAAAAATCAACATAAACAATGACTTTTAAAAAGCGCTTACATTGTGAAAAGTGATTGTACGTAAGATGAGAGAGATGATAAAGAAAACATGAAAAAAGAGAGGAAAGAAATTGATTGGAGTCGCATCACTGGATACAAACATACTTGATCTTAATGTCTCCAGAAATGACCAAAGTGTCAATCGCTGACAGAGGCTTCAAATAGTAAGGATACTCCCAAAAGTCTTGCCCGTCAACGCCAATATAATATCCATCACTCTAAAAAAACAAACATGAGAGATTTTGTCGAAAAATTAACATAAATTAAATATACTCCACCCACATGTGTCGTTTATCAGCGCATACACCATATTATGAAATACACTCATCATACCTCCTAATGAAATAAGCTTGATAATTTAATTGTCGATGTAATTTCCCTATGTAGACACTTTATCATACAATATATTATTATACTACACCAGTCGCTTTATTATTTAACCTTTTTATTAAAAAAAAATTGGTTAAAAATGCATAAAACATTATTTATTTATAAATTAGTTTTATATAAATGCTTATAATATGAAAATAAAAAAAAATGGAAAATTTATTTAATTACATACAAATATTCATTTTCAACTTTTTATAGATGAACTTTTCTAGCTTTTTGTTAGCAAACTCTTCAATAACTTCGTCAAAAACTTTTTTCAGGCCTCAGATTTGTTGTGTATGCATGTTTTTTTGTGTTTGTCAAATGAAAATATCTTACAACACAAACGGTTATAAAGATCTTAACATCATATTGATTGCAATATATGAGTGATTTCAAAATATGCCGCCCGGGGCGGACCGCCCCCACCTAGTTACGTCACTGTACTACACATATCTGGAGATCAATGCTTAATAATTACATATATTTTACCATCCAAGAGAAATTGAATTTTAAAAGGAATGAAAATCAAAACTTGAGCGTATATCACCTATAGTTTCGAGATTTCTTAGATTATAATCCAGAATATAGTATAAAAGCTTCAAACACGTATAATGACGCATAAAAAGAAAAGCTAATCCATTAAAAACTCTTAAAAAATTGTTTCAAAAAGATGAGGCCTTTTAAATGCATTTTTACTGTTTTTGTGATAAAACATTGTATACAATTAAAAAATCTCCCTCTCTGTAGATTGTATAGATAGCAAAGCATTTGGAAAGCATTTTGCAAGGGGTTCTCGTGGTTTACAAGTTTCAATCATGTTAAAAATAGAAAAATAAAGGCAATAATTTTGGTGAGGATCAAGAAAGAGGATAAACCTTGAAGTCTCGAAAAATCTCGAGACACAAACTCTGCGTATATTCAAAGTTTAAAGAATTACTGTTAAACAGTTTTCATTTTAAAGCAGTGTTCCTTTGCATAATCCGAGCTGGAGTCACATAAGTTTTTAAATGAGTTGACAGTGATTATAAGTACACTCTATTTTTAATTTTTATAGCTGTACTCCCATACTAAAGTTAATGTAATCAATCATATAGAGTTGATACAAATATTTCATATGGTAAATTTTAATAAATATAAAGATTATATTTCAAACAAAAGCATTCAATAATAATATACGTAACTTTAAAAATTATGGAACATAAAAGAATTTCAATAAAGTAGCGCTTTTCATTTGAACAAATATTTGGATCGATCCAAAAAAGGTTTGAAAAAACTACTGTCGAATCATTTGAAAAACTTGGTCGGTTTAGGACATTCTTTCCCAAACTGTAGGCCATCACCCCCCTGGGGGCCATAAAGCAAAATTTAAGGGGCCATAATCTGAGGCTATGCATAAATAAAACCAGAGGAGTTTAGTGGGTAGATAGCCAGTGGAGGGAAGGCTTCTTAGCAACCTCACCCTTCACACTGAGTAGAATTGTCTCCAAACTTGAGTTCTTAATTGTTACAATGTCATCAAATTTGTAAGATTCAAAGATTAAATCCCATAGCGTAGGATTAATAAACCTTTTCCATCTAGTGGATTTTCTGTTTCCTTCTTCTTGAAACACCTTTTGGCATAATGCCCTTTTTAATTAATCTTATGATTATAATTGTTAGATACTAGTAGACAGTCACGGTATTCACCGGCTATGATTGTTGTGGGGGCCATAGACAAGGATCATGTATGAAAAGTGGGTAACGATCAGAAAAAGTTAGGAAACCACTGGTTTAGGAGGACCAAGCGAAAAAATGTCATAATTGTACACATAATGTTCTTTATTATTGACATATTTAGAAAACGGTATAAAATAATTTTAGTAGAGCATAAATAGTAAACCAAAATCTACTTTTCAAAAAATTTATCTTTGGCCCAGATAGATGTCAATTAAATGATGCTACCTTTGAAACTTTAAAGTTTATTATCATATGCAACCCTAAGAATAGCATAAGCCATTAGATGTGATGAAAGAAGCTGAATAAAATTGAAATTTGTATTAGATGTACTAAAATATAAAAATGTGATAACTATGATTGATAAATTATGAGCATTGTATTTTGTTTTGTCTTACCTGTAAAAATAAAATGTATTTTTGAAAGTATGCCGAATACTTTTTATAGTATATCTGTATTTGTAATTGAAATATTCTTATAAAAAAATATTTGGATTTGTATTAAAAACACTCCCAAATGTATTTGACCCAAGTCTCGTTTGTTCCTTATTATTGGTAAACTCTTCTTCAGATCTCATATTTATATGACTGAATCAGCTAGTTTTTCTAGAACCTTATTTATTTTAAACTAAGTTTAACCATGATTCTTAACTATATAAAATCTCAAATAAAAAATTTATTCAAAAATTAAGAATAAAATGACTTATTTTTAATTCCAAGTAGTTCAAAACATTCAAGTACATCGTATTATTGTTGATTTGTTTGGAAAAAAAATTTAGATTTCCAAAAGTTTTGAGAAGCTTTCGGTTATTTCAGTTTTTTGAACTTAAAATAAAAAAATTTCATTCTTAAAAACATAGGGTACATCTTATTTTTTTTAATTGCCCGAAAAAAATATTTCAAAAAGTTTTTGGATTTGGATTTATTTTTCCGAAATAAACTTCATTGTGAAAAATTGTGAAAGTTTTGATTGATATGACGCAATTGCATCGGATGTGTCAAACTTACTATGAGCAAAGACGACTTAATTATGGATCAAATGCAAGACCACACGGTATTTAATGCTACCCCTTACTCACGCTTCCATCTTTTATACGCGGATGTTAAAAAAGATAGAGAATGCGGCTTCAATAAAAAATATTCTTCTGATTAATATTACAAAAGGAGGCTTTACAACACACTTCTACTCAAAGCAAAGCTCAATGATGTCATTAAATTAGAACAGGCGTGGCCAATCGTTTATGGGGTATGCGTCAAATATGTTTTCTGATGATGACGCGCAAAAATTTATTATTCTTTATCAGCCGGTTAACCATCAGAATAATCCGGGATTTGCGTTTAAAAAGGCCGACCGCTTTTACTCCTCTAAAGTGCATTTAAGTCGTTAACCCGTTTAAATATAAAATTGAAAATTTTTATACTTCAAAAATTAACATTATTTTTATTATTATTAATGTAAAAACTCTGTTTTTTAGCCTTAGGTTTCCTCGGTATCAAATACTTCAAAAAATTACTGATTTTTAACATAGAAAGTGATCAGTGCGACATTTCAGTTGGCTACCTACTGAGTTGGACAATATGATAGCTAAGAAAAGTTTCAAGATTTGATTACTTGACAAAAAATGACCAAATCAAACACATTTTTGTTTTTAAATGGAAAGAAGGGCGTTTTGACGTGCTTCTCAGTTTCGGCATCCCACTCGCCCTTCAATCGATAACTTCGCACCACAACTTCCTTTCTTTCCCCATCCTTCAAGCGAACACTCAAGCCAAGGCCAACATCAGGATACGGCTTAGCAGTTGATTCTCTAAAAGAAAAAGCAAGTATAAACTCCAAAGCTATGCAAATACATGCCCTCTAGTACTAACACGAATGCTAATTCTACAACTATACTAACTCCAACAATAAGCCTCCAAAATTTTACACATTAAGGCCCATTTAGAGATTGGTTGAGCACTTGTCAATCAACTATTATGCAAATTGACAACAAAAAAAATTGAATGGTCAAAATCGGCGGTGGAGTGGAAAATGTGCTTTATTATATTATATCCTATTGAGAAAGAAAGAAGCCAATCATCAGTCTTTAAAATTTTGTTTAAATAATCAATCAAAATGATTTTGCAAGTCTGCTTTTAGTTTGATATGGGAGATAGTTAACATATTTCCGTTTCTTTCCAACTTATTTTCTTTGGTCAAGGGCTTGTAATTATTTACCATATACCGTCTATCTTGTCAAGGTTCATTTTTGCTCATTCACATCATATGACACATTTTTTTGCCGTAATTCTTTTTGCGCGAATATCACTTAAAAAAGACATTCTTGATGTTTGTGGATATCAAGAAAACAGAAATGAGTAGGACAAATCTTACCGAAAATAAATAATAACAGGATAACGTTTTAAAATAAAGAAAAACACACCATTAAAGGATACGCGACCGGAAAATTACTTCATGCTTTAATCTGAACATTTTTCTTTCCTAATTTTGAAAAACTTTACTGTAATATTGCATATAAAAAATTTAATTAAAATTTTATATCACTATAAAATACTACTTGTAGTGAAGTATATGCAAAGAAAGTTTGATGCTGCGTTCAACATCCTTTAAATATGGAAGCCAAGTATTCAACCAACCTTAGTCATGTCTTCTTTGGTGGTATTCTTAGTAAGAATTATATGCTTTTGTTTTCAATAGATGACATAACTCAAACATTTTTTATGTTATCTAATTTTTTGATTACATTTGTTGCCTTTTCTCCTTTCAAACTTATTTCATTAAGATAGGAAGGCTTTGTTATTCGATACGTTTACTCTTTTAATTACAAATTTGTCTGCTAAGCTTCTTTTTCTGAACTTTGTTCTTGAGTCATGCATTTAGAAGTTTCTTCTCTGAACCATAATGTTAAATAGATGAATCTTGCCGTTTGAGAGTTTTATTCACAAATTTTGTAATAAATATTTTTAAAATATAGAAATTGGGTAAAAAAAAATTTTTTGAAACATTTATTTCCAAAATTGTGGAGATTAGAATAAAAAAAGAATTAGATTTTTCGAATTAACAAAGAAAAATTTTCATGAGAAATGGCATTTATCGAACGGGGAATATTCCCAATGGAAATTTTCTAAGATGCAATTTTCCTAGCTCCAAAGTATAAAAGAGTAATCTATCTTGCTACATTAGTTGCAAACTTTTTAAAAGAAAAGAAATTATTTACACATTTTGAGAGTGTGTTTATTAAAATATTTATAACACTGAACTTTTTCACGGAAACCTAAATACTCTTTTGCGGAATCGACATTGAAAAATTCTCTTCTAGGAGCAACGGTGAAAAACTTACTTACCTAATAAATATTTATTGACAGAGTGATTTGTTCATCTCATTTAAAATATTTCTGTATTTCTTCTTACATTCTTGGCTCAGGAATTCAAATTGCGAAGAAAAACAAAGTAATTATTATAAGAAACAAAGTCTAGAATACTTTTTATTTAAGAAAATATGTCCCTCTACTAAAGCTTTTCAGAAATTTTAGACAAGGCGTTTCAAAACTGTAAGTAAACTTTATAAAATTGCAAATTCTAGAGCGCAAACAAAAAAAATAAAAAAATATATGTACATGACTATTTTATGTTTAATTAATAGCAAGGGTTAGGAAGGCTGGTAAATTTACCCCATAAATAATATAAGACTTATCAATAAAAAAAAGCCTTCTCAACGGTGCTTTAGACAAAGATGTCTGTCAGATGTGAGATTCTTAAATCATATAAAAAGTAGACTTTGGAAATGATACCGATCGGTTTGTAGATTAACTTCAAACTTTTCTCCAAACTTCTGTTCTGCCTGAATAACGATCAATCTTCCCGGAGCTATGCCTCCGGGAATGTGCATGGCGAAGGGCTCACACGGTTCGTATACGGGAGGCGTCAAAGCGACGGAGCGTGGAGAGAAGTTGTACTTTTCCGGGATTTTGACGTCGTAGCAAAAGCACTCCATGCAACCCGAATCCGCGGAAAAGGTATTTGAAGCAACCGTTATCTATGCAATAATAAAATGTAATGAGAAAATAATAAGCCTTAACCGCCGCAAGACGGATATCATTCAACACCAACTCAAAAGAGCCGTAAAACTCTCAATTTTTTTACATGAGAAAAAGCATAAATTTTTACTTTTTTGTGAAATACTTCCTTTAAATATTATCAAAAAAATTATTTTTTAGTGTGTTTTGTCTTTTATTGCAATCAGAACGTAAAATTTTGTAAAAAAAAATTAACGCCATCTACACTTCCAAATACCACTAAACATCAAGAATTAAACTGCTCATGTTCTTCCCAGCAATACTAATATATTATGGCCTAAATATTCTTTTTTTATATATAATTTCTAACACAAAAATGAACGATAGGCTTCTGACCTTAGAACATTTTCAGAATCTAGAAATAAATCCAAAATTTAGATGAACTCTATATGTTGGATTTATTACTTTGTTCTAATCACAAAGCTAGTTAGCACGAATACGTTCAAACAAGAAAAATATGAGCGGTTCATGGTAAAATTTTTCTTTCTTCAATTCAACATATGGCGCATGATTTAACCGTGAAGCAGAGAACGAATAAATACATAAATCCGCATAAAATAAATCAATATATGAAGAGTTGTTATGTGCGTGGAGATTAATATAACCTTGTAGAATTTTTCAAACATGGCTCCAAGTGGAAACATAAGTTTGTAAAATGTATTGATTGCTCGCTGTACTTGTGAACACTGCTTTTGTTCCATTTTGCTTTTCAATTGTTCCAATCTTCACTCCTACATCATCATCACTATTATGTCTCCAACTAACTCTTCTTCAAACGTTACATCTAGTAGTGATCCTTCTGACTACTTTAATACTGAAAGCTACTCTGATGAAAGCTCAAGTTCTTCTGAAAACATTGATCTTTCATTTTGTCACAATCTTTCTGCTCCAGACGGTACAATTGATCAATGGGAACCTTTTTGCAACGTTGGGAGGATTTTTACTCAAAGTATAAAAAGTTATTTTCCGATCCTATTGGTCCCAAAGGAGAGACAAAAGAACTGACAGACTCTCTTCAAATTTTTCCTGCACCAAAGCAAAAATGGATCACTATTATCAGTAATTTTTCTAACATTTTCAACAAGTTTATACTTAGTTGTAACTAATACAAGTTTCTTTTTCCGAAATTTAACTCTTAGGGCAAGGGAAAAGTGTTCAAATATTGAAATTTTGTGTTTGGATTTACTTTGATTATACCATTCTCACTTTAAGTTTGTCCTTTTGCATTTTAATTTCATCCTTTTCCGTTTAAGTTCTTCTCTTCTCAGTTTAAGTTTGTCTTTTTCCAATTCTATTTGAAAGTTGCATTAAACTTAAAGTGAAAAGGATGAACTTAAATTGGGAAAGACGAAATTAAAACAGGAGAAGACAAACTTGAAGTAGAAATGGTGTTAGTCTAAAAAGAAGTTTAACATTAATTATTATACGTAGTTTGAGTTTCATTCTCAATATCTAAAAATTTAGTTTTTAAAAGTTAAAAAGTATAAATTTGTTGAAAAGATTACACTTTTTATTTACAAACTTTTTGACGATAACTATTTTTAGAAATGGACTTATGTCTTCTGAAAGTTTACTTTCAGGATTTCTTCGCATACATTGATTGCTTGCTTCATATTGGCCAGTGTAGAGATCAACACTTGAAAATAAATATCTTTTTTCTCACAAAAATGGTGAGCCTTTTCTCAAAGCAGCTTTGAATAGAGACATGTTTCTTTTGATTCACAAATTCATTTGTTTCGACAACAAAAGTCAAAGAAGTTCAACCGATAAAATTTCTGATATCCTCAAGACTTCATCACAATTGACGAGCAACTTGCAAAATTCAAAGAACGAACTTTATTGGAAACTTTGATCAATCAAAGCCTGGCCACTATGGCATCAAATGTTATCATTGTAACGATGCTCGAACTTTTATATTTTCAAGCCTGAAATCGATATACTTGGGTTAGCTGAAAGACTCAAATAGCAAGGGTCAACCAGTTACCTGCAGCTAGTAAATATGGAGCAAAGGTTTTGCCGCCGGGTGAACAATAAAAAAATAATACTTATTATAATTGTGCACACAAGGTGCTGTTTAGATATAACTAGAAATTGTAAGTTCTCTTGTATTTTGATCATCATCACTAAGCGTACACTGTGTGAAAGACCGGTCTCGGCTATTGAAGCCTCATCAGTGCAAGAACACAAGTAGATAATGATCATAAAAGCTAAGTGTTGACGACTAGTTGGTCAACTAGTGGCTAGTTTGAACACCAGTGAAACTGATGAGAGTCTTCAATAGCTATTCAAATTATGGCGCGAGACAGAAGTGTTAAATACAAGAATTCAGCTTACAAGAAGTTTTTAGAGTTTGAAATCATTATGGTTCAATTGGTATACGTATTATATCCAAAATAAAATAGATTAAGAATCAGATAGGTAGATGTGTGTTTAGACCTAGATCTGCCTACCTTTCGATGGGAATCGAAATCGAATCAATAGAGAATTTGTTAGGCGTGTGAAATATCGATTTTCAAAAAACGTATAAAACATGATTTTATTTAGTTTTATTTGTCTGCAGATAGCCTAGTGGTGGGAGTGTAGGATCTCGACCCCGTTGGCCGGGATTTGATCCCTCATTGCGACTATCCTTAACATCTGTCCAGCTAAGGAAGATTATTATTCTTCCTTTGGATGCGGTACCCACAAAAATGATGCTACTATTACTTGGTATATAAAAATAGTCTGAAAAAACAATAATAATAATAATAGTTGTTTTCAAGTTTTTGAATAAGGTAACTGTATTTAGACAAAAAATCTATACAATAAATGTAATGATAGATGTTTAAAATTGAATGCATCAATGTAAATGATTCCAAAAACTGCTTCTAATAAAATATTTTGTTTACTTGTGGAGGCTTGAACCAGACATTCAGGAGTCTAACATCACCTTCAACATGCAAGTACTTCACAAGTTCTGGTTTCATTCGGTACAAAAATTCAAGAACTGGCTTTCCATTGAGACTAACCTACAAAGCATGCGTGCGTCAAGATGGATGTGCGAATGTTTACAATGCATAGTCTAAAAAGCGTACCCTGTAGTGATCATCGTTGAGAAGGTATTCAATTTCAAAGGATTGTCCCTTTATGAAAGGAAAATAAAAAACTTCTTCTTCTCTGCCCCATGTCGAATTTTCATACGAATTGATAACAAGAGAGTCTTTTGGGAACCGCGGATTGAAATGGAATGCAATGTTGTCTTCCGCTTCCAAGCCCGTTTTCAAATTGATCACAAAGCTTAAAGAGAATAGTCACCAGTAATTTGATTGGTTGACATGGACTTATCATATAGATCGCTTTATTTTATTTTATTATGCTAAAATTTATATTGTTGTCTTACATAAACCAATCGTCTTGAAAAGGATATTTCGTTTTTTGTACACGTGTATTAACTTTTTTTTGTAATTTTTTTATTCTTTGACTCATGGTGGAAAAGTTTGGCCATTACAATTTTGCCAATTTTACTTTAAGTTCTTCTTCTTCCAATTTAAACTTGCCCTTTTCCAAATTAAGTTCGTTCCTTTTTTAAATATTAAACTCTTACTTCACTTATTTCAATTTGGGTTTTAAAGAACTATGTTCTATTAATGTGATTTTTAAATTTAAGTTCATAATAGAACATTTTAAAATTCTTAATACATATATAGAAAATTTAGTTTAATCCAAGCCCACGCTAAAGTTGGAAGAAATAGAGCAAAAAATCCAGCAAAGATATTGTCTTCAAATTTCAAAAAGTACCCTTCACATTTATCTGGTTAATATACCTCAGTTCACTCCAAAAGCCGCAAATAGAAAGATCAATGCTGTCAACAGTGAGGATATCGTGGCTAAGAGAAAAGCCTATGTTTTGAAATCCCAAGTTTTTGATCTTTGTTGATGAAAGTTAATTTAACACCTTCATTTAACTCTATGCTAGGCTTGTTCAAAAAAGGTAGAACAGATCATAACCAAACGTGGAAGATATTGCTCTAATTTTGGTGGTGAATCGCTTTTTTAAAGTTCTCCATTTTGAATTGATAGAAAATGGAAGTTGCATTAGCAAAAAGTTTTTGAAATTTATGGGCAACCTTGTCAGCAAAATGGAAGAAGATGAAACAATTAGAAAAGGGGATTGGGTTGTTTTGCATAACGACGTATTCAAAAGTCTGAGGACCTTCAACCCCTTCTTGAATGCCAACATGACTACATTTTGTAGTGGCTTTCTTTCGTCTTAATCCTATGATAAATTACTGCGAAGATCTTTTTTCAAAAATAAAATCAAAAGTAAAAGAGGTTTGCATCCAATGAGTGAAGATTCTTCTGTTTTCGATTTGTTTGTTGAAGATATCAAAGCTATTTCAACTCTAGTTTAAAGCAACTTTTACCGATATATGGTGAATAATATAAATAATGTTGTTGTGGGCCATTTCTTCAACAAGATTCTTGACACAACTCATTATATTCTTTGAAAAATTTTTTTCTCATCTTTAATTTATAATTATAATAAAGTTCAAATGTCACAAAACCAATTTTTTTTAATTGATTCCAAGTTGTCTCAAGATTGTAATGTTGAATAGAGCCAATTAATAATCCGATTTAGCTTTCAAATTTAACAATTTAAAAACAGCTTTTCAAAAAGCCTGTTTAAGAAGATATTAAACTTAAATTGGAAAAGGACGAACTTATTAGGCATGTTTAGGATAATGGCATCCTAAGAGACTTGTGATAAAACGATCAAAACACCGTGGTAGTGTTGAGAAAGAAGTAGAGTTAATACAAAATATATTAATAATCAGCATTAGACATCGTTTTTATGACATATTGTACTCTATATGTTTTTTTCTAAGAAAATTGAAGCAATACTTCATTAATGTAGGTATACGATGTAGCACTTATTTTCGATTTAAAAGATGAATTGGCGATTTTTGACGAAAATAAACGAAAAAGGTTGAAATATAGTAACATTAGTCAAAGATATATGTATTATAATGCTAACTATGTAGTTAAGTATGTGATGTACAGCGTACACATATGTATGTTCAATATTGTCAATGAAACGTATTTTGTTACCACGTTCAAATTATGAATCATATAAATTTTGTTACATAAAAACATAATAAGATTCTTTTAACTTCAGCACAACAGAGCAATTCAAATACTTAAAATTAGCTAAAAATTAAAACACTTTTTACATCTTTTTAAGTATTTGAATTGTTCTGCTGTACTGAAGAAGAGCATCTGCTCAAAAATTAGACATATGCAAGAAATATTCCGTGTTACTTTTGATAATAATTCAAATAAAAAACATAATGTTCGGCAATTGCCTCACAAAAGCCATGACAAAAGTTTTGTTTATTTTGTCTTTGAATTTGTTCCAATGGGATTTTATATGTTAGCTGTGAACGCCTTTTAAACAATAGGCCGTTTCAGGTCTTCTCTAAATAATAATAGGACGATCAAATCAAAAGGCTAATCTGTTTTTCAAAAGCCCGGTGGTATTTAACTTTAACAGCAAAGCCTTTTTCCTGTTGCTTAGATTTTATTACGAGAATGACATACGTCCAAATTTAATTTAATTACAGATGCTATTAAAAGATATACTCAGCATTCGCGTTCAGTAGAGCAGTTTGAAAAATAAAGTGATAAAAAGCAACAAACTTTTTGCCTTTTTCTTCAACTTCACCTTGAATGTAAATGGTACTTCCCGGTGTCAAGTGTCCAGTTCCGATTGGAGTTGTAAATGGAACTTTCTAATAAAAAATATGGCGATGGCTTTTAGCTAACAGAATAAAATGATGAATATAAAACAAATCAAATTCAATAACTATAACTTCGGCTTACTATGTATTATGTATTTATGTATATTAAGCATATATCTTACTATATATACTTACTATGCCTCACTCCCTACACATTAAGCCTTTGAGGGTCAGCGTGACACCGGTGCACAGAGAAATGAAAATCATCCTTAAAAATATCAAATTTACAAATGGAAAAGGAATTTGACGATTTTATTCCTAACAATTGTGATCATCAAAAAGATAGCCATTCAATTGGACACAAATGTCGCATATAAAAATCCCCTGCTTAAAGTTATATAAACATTCATTGAAAAAGGTGAGGAAACCCTATTAGACACAAGGAAATACAGTGTCTAATGGGATAAAAAAATGGTCTGTTTCAAGTAATATTCCTTGAAAAAGATAGCCAGATCATTTATTCCAAGAAACCTGTGCCGAAAAGAGGTAAGCGGTTAATGACCCATTTGATCCCATGGCCATCTTTAAATAATGCAGACGATTTCTAGATTTTATGCTAGTTTCATATATCAGGGTATTACTTTTTCAGGGAACAAATGGTTAAGAAGATGCATACACATTTTATGCTCAGTGTTTTATTGCCAATATGAATGTAGACTGAGTGTCTCATGTTATAACGGATGTTTACCCAAGTGCATTATACTCGTATAAAATTGGATACACCAAGGAAAATATAGCATTTAACCCTTTCGTGACTAGTGTATCATATATGACAATTTTACCTTCGCCTGCTTTTTCAAATAGTTTTGTATATGAATCTTCTGCTTTTTAATAAATATCGTCTGATTTTTCTGGTCACGAAAGGTTTATAACATGGAATTAACAAGAATCGTTAGTGTTATTGCGTGTTTGTTATTTGAATGAACCCTTTGACGACCAGTGGGACACCAGTGTCCCAAGAATTGGAAATGGTAGGATCTAAATACTCGAAAATGCATTAAAAAAGAAATCAGGAGATTAATCTTTAAAATTATGGCCCTCAGCGGGTTAATAATATGAAATAAATCAAAGAACATATATAAAGAAAATTCTCAAGGTTGAAGAAGCTAAGATGAGGGGAAGCTAGCCAGGAAGAAAGACCAGGCCTTATAACGGGCAAAGGAAAGATGATGATAAATCAAAGAACATTTTAAAAATGGTTTTGCGATTTTGCCTCTATTCTGTTACTTCTACTCATGAAAATGACTTGAATTAATTTTGTCATTGCCATAAGAAATACTCTGAGTTCAAGCAAAGTAGATGGTAAAGGAATCATGGAATCAGGTAAGGATGATTCGGCTTGTAATCAAGATGGTGATTAAGGTAACGCTGCTAAAGAAGCAATCAATTTTTTGTGAGCGAAGACAGTGAAGATAACTTCATGTCAACGGACTATTGTGTATGTATATGAGAAGTTGGGATCAGAGGTATATTCTTTGGGCGAAAATAGTAAATACAAAGATCGTTTGTGCATAGAGTAGGGGTTGGCAAGAATAGTTATAGAACAATTAAAAAAGAAAGCTATGTCAGAGAAATCGTGAGTGGAAAAAGAGAGAGAAGGAAAAACTAACTTACTGGTCTAATGATGGGAGGAGGAGCAACTTGCCAATTTTCATCATTACCAACTGCACCACTTGGCTATAATCAAAATTTAAGTGAGACAAATTTGGAAAACAGAAAACATAGAGCAAAATTTTAAGTAAAAGAAAAAAACCAAATTGGTTTTGAGGAAGCGAATTTGACTGAGAGAAACATCTCCATAGACATTGAGTCGTTTAACATCTCTGAATGGCAGGCGATGAGAAAAGGTAATGTATGGTAAACCATTGATAGCAACCTGAAATCAAAAGTAAAAAAAAAGTTATTATCAAAAAAGGATAATAATCAATTCAATATTTTCACTAAATATAAGTGATATAACAAGAAGCGGAGGCAAGAATAGTGGAAAATCTTAAAGGAACATCGAGCACTTCATAAAAATTGAGATAAACTGTTAACATCAATAGACAACACCAATTTCGTCACATTCTACTAGATCTTTTTTCATGTGAAACTGAAAAAAATTATGAATTTCTTAGGTATAACTGATTTGTTGAGATAAATTTTGCACAGAAATTTTAAATGGCCTATAAGTAAAGATTTCTTATGCCAAATAGCTTTAATTTAAATGTCCATCTTAAAAATTGGCTTTGTAAAGCGAACTTAAACAATACAAATTTTGAATATATAATAAGATTCAATATATATACAAGTTATTGATATTGAAAGACAATTAGAAGAAGAATACCGGCTGGATACATTAGTTGAGGGCATCTTGAAAGAATGGATGTACAAAACTTGACAAAAAGAATTACAAATAAAAATGATAATGGAAAAGTCAAGAGAGGTGGATCAAAGAAGACGTGGAAAGATGTCGTTAAAGAAGATATAAAGGAAAAAAATCTCAAGGTTGAAGAAGCTAAGGTGAGGGGAAGTATTAATAGTCGATTATTCAATGTCCTCTTTGTTTATTTTAGAAATTATCTAGAAAAAGGTTGAATACTTCCAATTCTATTGTGATTACGCACCCAAAACCCCTGAAAATTGAATTCAATTAACACATTTCTAGAAATTTTAGATCAAAATTTAGACAGAGATCTATCTTTTTGGGACAGAAATGTAATCCTTATTGCTACATTGATTATAACAAGGTGATGCATTCAAAACGTATTGAACATTCTACTTGTAACCGTGAAAAATTGATCGCATTCATAAAAGAGTTGAAGTTAGAGTAATTCAGAATACAAAAACGCTTGGCTAATTATGGATAACGCAGCAATTCATAAAAAAAAAAAGCATGGGAAACTTTTGTCTCAACACCAACAACTATAGAGTGGTTTTTTTATCGCCTTGTAGTTTTGTGTTGAATCCAATAGAGAATATATTTTCAATTATAAAGACAAAAGTCAAAGAAAAGTTGACTTCACGCCATAGTGAATGCTTAAGGCCATCATTGAGGAATTTGTTAGAAGGATCAATTTTCAAAATTAGCTCCACATGATGAAGCACTAATTCTCAAAAATTTCAATAAAATTTTCAGTTTTAATTAGCTATTTCATTTTTTTAATTTTTTTGTATGGCATAAGCAAGTTTTTTAAAGGGTGTAGATACGTCATTAAATAAAAATAAGTATACTTGAAAAAAAGGAAATTATAAAAAGGGGTTATAAAAACAAATTCTAAATACAAAGAGAAGCATTTGAAGTAAAATGAGCAAAATCAAAATAAAAACTCAGACGAATTTAAAATGAAAAAGGACGAATTAGTGAAAATAGTATATATATATATATAACGAATCCAAGAAGAGATTTTATTGGTTCCCCAAAACTATATAGCAAATTTTCTCAAGACTCTGACTATAACAAAATTTCCTCACAGAGAAGAAATTTTTGGAGGAATATTTTATTAACTGAAAATTTTAATTATCGTAAAAAATTAAAGCAAAAATTTTGAAACATTTATGAAGTCGAAGAAAATATGGAAGTTTCTATTTGATGCAACTTTTTTGTTGAAATGAGATGGGTATACGGAAAGTGAAGAATCAGTTCATTCTTTTCTTACTTCTTTTGAAATTGGTTTGGGTAGAAAAAATTTCAAAAATAAAAAGTCCCCAAAAATTCGTTATATCAGGGTTTTCAGTATATATATATATATATATAATTTTCATTCAATAAAAACCTTCTAGTTTCAAAACACATATGGCAAAAAATATGTCTTCATGAATGTCAAAAATTTATTGAAAATTATTAACGATGATAATAATCTATATTTGATTAATTTAGTTTATTAGTTGATAGCATTTTATGAAACGCTAGAACATTTGGATTGTTTTCAAATTTTTTTTTAAAGAAAGTACAATGATGTTAAGAAAACGATACTAAAATTTCAAATGATTCCGGTTTTCAAAAAAAGAGCTGATACTTTCCATTTTGAAAAATGACACTTATTTGGCGCATTAAGTGTTCATAAAAGTTTATGAGAGAAAAGTGTTGTTACGCGCTTAAATTTGAAAAAAAAGATCTACTAGAGTTGAGCGATTCACTCAAAGAGAGATGGCAACTTTAAGCAAAATTTCACTTGTCTTGACGTACAGAAATAAACTAAAGTATCTTTGCAATTTCAAATACCAGAGTAGAAAAAATAACTTCTGCGCACAAAAATTCAAGGAAACAATTTATATGCAAAATGAGATAGAATTTTTTTAGATTTTAGACATGTGTATATTTGACTTCTAAGATCCGTTATCCTCTTTGGAAGAATCGGAAAAATATAATAAATCTTTGAGATACGATACCGATACTTCAAAAAAAAAATCACTACCTATGCTTTCTGATTACGACGTCCCGTCATAATGATACGGTGGTGCTCAACTCCACATAAACACACCTGACTACAAAAACAAACATCATATCCTCTTACCAAGAAACAGATAATCAAAACTTTCACAGTTGCCATGTGTGAAGTTTGAACTTAAAGTGTAATCATTGAAAGAGGGAGCGAGAATAAAAAAATATAATCAATATATGGATATAGAATTCGCGTGTAATGATAATTTTATTCAAATGTTTCCTTTCAGGTTCAATACTTTTTTTCATTATCACCAAGAGATGATTATAATAATACGAGCGAGGTGGTAATGTTTGAAAATCGTTGATAAAATCATCATATAGCAATTTTAAATGCCAACATATGTTACCAGAAAATATATAATACCAGTAGTAGTGAATGTTTTTAATTGAGCATATAATATATACACTCAAAACAAAAAAGATTATGATAAGACCATGAGAAAAGATGATGAGGTAGATATTAGCGATTACAAGGTTGAAAGCTATTTGTAAAAAAAAAGTTAATACATTTCTGTGGACCTCTTTACTGAGTGCTGTTTAAAAGTCCGCCCTTCAAAAACGCTAACTTTATACTTACTAGTTAATTAATTAATTAATTAATCAATCAAGCAATCAGTTTCCGTGGTTTCCAAACTTTTCCTGATCGTTAGCCACTTTTCATACATGATCCTTATCTATGGCCCTCACAACAATCATAACCGGTGAATACCGTGACTGTCTACTAGTATCTAATGATTATAATCATAAGATTAATTAAAAAGGGCATTTTGCTAAAAAGCTGTTTCAAGAATAAGCAAAAAAAGAAGGAAACAGAAAGTCCACTAGATAGAAAAAGTTTATTAATCCTACTCTATGTGATATCTTTGAATCTTACAAATTTGATAACATTGTAACAATTAAGTGCTCTAGTTGCGAGACAATTCTACTCAGTGTGAAGGGTGATGCTGCAGATTATCGACAAGCTTCTTGATTCTTGGTTTTGTTTCACTTAAAGCCTCAGATTATGGCCCCCTAATTTTTGCTTTATGGCCCCAGGGGGCCATGGCCCACAGTTTGGGAACCAATGAGTTAGATGGTTGAATAGATATTTAATATTGTAAAGTGTAAAGTACTTTCAATTTGCGGAAACCAAATAATCATTTCTTCTAAAAGTTTAGACATTCAGCTTAAAAAAATCTAGTTTTTTACTTCGTGAACTTAATATCGAAATTACAGTGATTTTTAATTTTATATGCAAAGGATTTCAGAGCTTATAAAAAATTTATGTGTACAAAAAACTTGAAAATGTGAAAATTTAAATTCCTCGAAAAAAATCCTTACTTCTTTACAACGTCTTATCTAGCCCGTTGAGTGTCTCTCTAAGAATCGGTGATATTGATTTTATCGACCGATCCATTGTCAATACCAAATCTCTCAAAACAATTTCAAAATTGACTATACAAGGTTTTTATGTTTGCTTTAGATATATATTGGTTAACTTAAAAAAATCTGTGTATTTTTCACCAAGTCTTAACCAAAGGGCTAAATTTTTCGGCAATAGACCGCCAAAAAGGCTTAGGAAAAACGCTGACTCCTCCCCCAGTAATATTCGAGCATATCAGTGTATAGTTGCATTTTTCAGATCAGTCAAGATGATATGAGTAAATTATGTAGTTCACAGAATGTAGTTTCCGGGACTTTTCATGAAAACAGTATTTGGGGTTCCGTGAAAAGCTCAAAGTTGGAAAATAACTTCTAAAAAAATTGTTGTGAGTAGATTACTATATGATATGCTATTAAGAATTTATCCTTTGAACCTAAAAAATGAGGATATCAATCCATAGCCGATAAAATATTAAACTCAGAAAATTTATGGAGATTCATCATCGCATTCCGTCCAAATAAGGGCACCAAAATCTAGGGTTTAAAAATTTTATTTGAAGCAAACTGGGTTAAGCGTGTGAAAAAGTTTTGCAACGCTGCACAAGATGGGCATTCATTCTCAATGTTAATGCAAATTGAATATCCAGAAAATTTATTCTGAAAAAAATATATAAAATCAACAAGAATAATTCTTAGAGGTATCTATATCGATGACCCTTTCTACACCAGCCACTTAAAAAAGATAATTAAGCCTGAGGTGGAATTTTTTTTATTTTTTATTTAAACGTTGGAAATCCAAATAAGTTAAGAGTCCGAAAAAGTTGGAAAAATGATCGCCTCTATATTAAATAGGTAAGGGAGAAAGGAGGAAAACATAAAGAAAATGAACAAGTACCTTGTAGTTATCTTCTTCAACAAGGATAAAGACATCAAAAGGAGCGGCTTTGGCGAAGGGCATCACACCATGCCTCTCTTCAGGGCCCCATTTAGCTTCCTTTTCTTCCACAACCATGTGATTCCTAACGACAACACTTTCTTCAGGCCGAACATCAAAGTGAAACACCACTCCATCTTTTTCCTTTTCGCCGTTGAGCAAGTTGATGGTGAAGCTTGAATGAAAAAATCAACTTCATAAAATTCAGTAAAACATCCGTAAATCAACATCTATAATAATAATTAGTTAAAAAATTTTCCTCAATATGCATAATAGTTCATTGACAAGTGCTCAACCAATTTCTAAATGGACACCTCGCTTGACGGACTCTATGCTTTTTTTCGCATTCAGAAAAAAATTCATAGATGGCGTTAAAACTAAAAATTTATTGTAATTTAAAAGAGCAAAGTTATACAAGCAACTTCAACAAATAACTTTAGAATGAATTTTGCAAATCATAATCTTGCATTTTATGCAGTGTTTTGATGTGTTTCGTTTTAAAACACATATGGAACAATAGCTCTCTTTGCATATTTGTTCGCATTCGACATGATTTTCAAAATCATAAGACAATAGGTATTTTATCTAAGATCTAGACTTCATTGACTCTTCTGATAGTCAACTTTTTTAAGTAAATTTTCCTTCCTCTTTGTTTGGTATTGGGAAAGGCGTCAGGAGAGTTAAACTTTGCTATGACCCATGAATTTAAAACACTAATATCAAGATAATTGAAAAATGCGGCAAAACGCTCTCAGAATTATATTGGCTACATCTATCCCACCTTTGAATTTATTATAAGAAAGAAAACTGTCAAGATTTGATGCAACGCTGCTATTCTCACATTTTCATGTTGGAAGGACATATGTAAATAGTAACTTTAACCCTTTGAGGATTAGTGTGACACCGATGTACCAAGAAATAATAATCGTCTGCAAAACATACAAAAATGAATGGAAAAAGAAAGCAGACGATTATTCTTCAAGATTCTGGTCCTCAAAGGGTTAAAGTTCAACGTTGCATGTCGGAATATATGCGCTCAATGAAACATAGTTTAAATAAATAATTCTTTTCAAATATTTCTTTTATTACACCAAACAGCGAGAGCATAAAAAATATATCAGTGTAAACACCACAACCAGCAGGAATATTGTAAATCTTCAAAAAGACGCTTGGATATATTTAATCCTGAAAAATAATTTGAGCCTTCAAGTTCGCTTACAACAAGCTTCAAATAATAAAAAAAATTTTCCTTTTTTATATGAGTTTTTTCCCCTTTTTGGCGGGGGGGGACCCTTTTTTTTTTAAAAAAATTTCCGGGGAATACTTCTTTTTTTTTTTAAAAAAAAAAAAATTTCTTCTTACGTGAAAAATTTTTTTTTTAGAAAGAAAAAATAAACTCAGTAAATAAAAAAAAATTTAAAAAATTCATTTTTTTTTTATTTTTTCGGTATTGATCTTGATGTTTCTGGCACAAGGTATCATAATCAATTCTTATGAAGTCATTCTGTATTAGTGTCATAGTTCCTCTCTTGTTGAGATCTAATTTATTTAAATTTCTAATGCAAAAATTCAACAGGAGATGAACATCCAGATTAAGAAATTATGCTTGCATCTAGATGTTGAAAAATATTTGGATTCGAGGCTTTTATCGATATGTGGGCAAAAACAACGTCTTCTTTGTCAACTCCTCTTCTCAACTTCATATTCTCTTTCAAGTCCAACGACATTTCAGACAACTTAACATTTTCATCTCAAGACTCATAATTTTCTAGGTATACACACCAGAGTAATAATGAATTAATGAGGCTCAAAATTTTATTGAATTATTAAATTGAAAAAAAACAATATCTAGGAATATTACTTTTTTTCTGTTCTATGTTCGATAAAATAATTTAATCGATATACTTAAAATTTATTATTTGGAAAAAATAGCAAAAGATATAGTTGGAGCAGGGCGAGATTTGCCCCACTTTGGTCTCTGGGTAAAGAAGAGCAAAAAGAATTTTTCAGGGCTGTCGAGACGAGGTAGGGAATTCCAATTTTTTACTTCGATTAAAAAAAGGCTCTTCTATATGCTTACAAAAAATAAATTCATTTTCCCATTTTTTAAAATACTACTACCACTTTAAAATTTCCTGCTTCACCAGTTAGGTGACATTTCATGTCATTTAGTTGATTGATATGAGACACATTTAGTGTAGTTTTTGATAATTTGAAAAACTTGGCTAAAAGTTTATATTGTATATACTTCAGAAAAAAAGCTTTTTACTGTTTTTTATTTTCATAAATGAGGGGGTGATTTTTCCTCTTTTTTTACTTTTTGGTACGCTCCCAAAGTTTATTAAAATAAATATATTCAATAAATATACGAAATGTTAAAAAGAAAAAAAATAAAGCTTATTTTCAAAAAATTTTACAAAAAAAATATTTTAAAAAAGTTCCCATATCGGAACGTCTTCATATTTTGACTGGAGTTTTAAAACAATAAAAAAAAATTTAAGCATTTTTTTCTTTCTCTTATAGCTAAAAAATAAAATAATATATTTTTTCAAAATAAATCTCACTATCATTATTATTAGTGGCATCAAAAAGGTTAATCACTCGTTGTTTCATCCCACAATGTTTTATCACACGACACTTAATCAAAAAGAATTTTTCCACCACTCAACGTTTCATCACTAATTATTTATATTGAAGTAATAGACGTAGATGTGAAATTGAATAATAATAATAATAGCAGCATGTAATACAGTGAAAACTTTGAAAACAGGATCCATTATGAAAAATTTTCTATAAACGAAAGACACTGTCCGTCCCAACTTTTGTCTTTCAAATCATTGGTATAATATCCTTGTCAAACCGAATACTCCCTAATGTGAAAATGGAATCTAAATTTTTGTGAAAACGCAATTGAATTTAAAACGCAAAGAATTTCCTGATAACAAAGAGGCATGGCAAAATTTTGGTCATCATCAACCCCTCACACACACTTTTATACATTCACATAAACCCTAAACAGTAAATAATCTACTAATAATAATTGTTTTTTGATCGGTCTTAACTTCTAAAGGCAAAGAAACATTTTTTCAATAATTTTGAATATAACAAGCATAAAGAAAATAAAGACACCTCTATACGTTGGTGATGAAGAGATCATCAGAAAAAAATGTAATACATTTATTACAACTACGGGTAATCGTGTGATTTCACTCCCTAAATTATACCACCCACACTTTTCAGGTGAGAAGAGTATTAAAGCAAGAATAGCCGTAGCAAAGATGAAAAATTCAATGATTGGCAACAAACATGAAAGTTGTTGGAAGACAAAGCCAAACATTATCGAATGAAACTATGGTGAGATTACCAAAAAACTAAGTCTTTATCCAACTCTACAACGTGTTAAAAAAGCTAGGATGTTGCTAATAGTTTACTAAATTCATTGGATTTTGAAATTCCTCATAAACATCGGGCAAAATCCTTTTGTACAATTCTGGTATTCATGATCCAGAGAGATTTATTTTATTTGGTGATGGTGAAATGATAGCAGCTTTGTCCCGTGCAAGTATTTGGTTTGCAGATGGAATATTCAAAGTTTTACTCTCTATATTTTTTCAATTATATACATTACATGTTCATTTTGGAGAAGATTGTAATTCAGATACAATATACGCGCTTGTAAAAAACAGAAACTTATAGAAGAATGAAAGATGCTATTCAAGAAATAGTTCTTGGAAGCAAATCCCAAGTAAATTCTCTTAGATTTTGGAATGACACCATTTGACTGAGTTTAACTGCGCATGTCGAAACACAGAAATTAAAGACTGCTTTTTTCATCGTAGGTTATAGAATTGGGGAATGAAAACCACGATGAAATTCAATCGAGAACTCAGGGCGGTAATACCGTGTTTACCTGCTCTATCTTTAGTTCTTATCAGTTCTAGAGAAGAAGCATTTGATATTTTAGCACAAATTATGCCTAAACATGAGCGAAGGGATGTGCTTTTGACCTATCATTTTGAACACATATATATTAGAGGAGGATATAGAAGAAATGCAACAACAACAACAACAAGAAATCCACTATTTCCAATGGAAAAATAGAATCATTTTAAAAATGCAGAAGAAGGAATTGTTAGAACTACAAACGCAATAGAAGGTTGGTACTATGTTCTTCAATGTTTATTTCATTGTAGTCATTCGACAGCATGGACATTTTAGATGGGTTAGTCAGTTTGGCTCCACCGTTTAACCATTTGGTGACTAGTGTATCATATATGATACATAAACAATTTTACCTTCACCTGCTTTTTCAATTGTTTTGTATAAGAATCTTCTGCTTTTTAATAAATATCGCCTGATTTTTCTGATAATGAAAGGGTTAAAAACAGAATGCAATGGCTCGGTAGAGTGAACTTGCATCCAAATAAAAAATACTCACCCATAAGACAAGAATCCAACAAATTACTAGTCAGTGTTGGATGAATCTGATCTTATTTCATTTCTTAAAGCTGTTCAATATTCTACATGTAAGTAGGTTCAATAAAAAACGACTTTTCTAGCTACTGCATCCAAAAACAAGTGATTACAGATTTACTCTCTGCTTTTTTGTACATTTTATTACAATAAAAATTCTTCAGCATATCTCAAATTCCTTATTCACACATAGCGCTAAATTTAAACATAACAAAATGTATCACTATCCGGATGTGTCCAAAAAATAGAATATTAAAATTATTTTGATCAATTCTTTGTATACAAGTTTTGATGCTTGAATTTATAATTGTCGAATGATAAAACAAGCTGCTATAAAATTAGTGATGAAAAGGGTTCCTAATCAAAATCCTCAAAAATTGAAGTTACTGATACCTTAGTTTTCAGAGATTGATTTTGGTTTTAGGGAATTTGACTAGATACCGATGAAATGTCATGTGATGAAATGGCGGGTGACCGACTTTCCAACCTTGCTTTACTTGCGAGTCAAAGTAAACGTGAATATAGTAAGTAGGGAATCCTTTTATTTGATATAGTACTTGAAAACACTGCCTATTCATCATTATCGATAAAATCTCTCTCTACACTCTCAGAAACATCAAATTACAAAGAAGGAAGTTGTAAGAGTGTGTGTGTGTGTGTGTGTGTGAAGAGCGACTTTCACATTTCACAACCAAACAAATTTCTCATAAGCTCTTAAAATTCTGCGCGAGATTTACGTTCATCTATTTATTCATTCAAAAGTGTGGAAACGTCTCTTCATTTTATGCCTTTTTGAGGCAGAGTATAATAAAATTAAGTGAACAAGAAAGTGCATGTCAGCAACACATTCACATAAAAGTTATAAAAAGGCGTAACTTGAATTAAATTCAACCAACATGCACACAGCAAGCAACGTGAATATTAAAACGAAAAAAACTTTTGCCTATGTTAACAAAATAGGTAATAAATAGAGAGAGGCTGTTTGTATACGACACTAATTTACAAGATTTTTTTGCTGCTGAGAACGTCATCAAGAGTTTCTCCAAATAGAAGATATTAGGTTGAAGGATACAAAAATGGATTGATATTACGTATGAATTTTTTTAATAAAATTCATTAATAGGAACGACATAAATATATTATGAAAATTGGAGATCCCCGGGGCCTTCTCAGCCGCTTCAATCGAACAGGATTTGATTTTGGATGTGAACTTAACTCGTTATCGACCAAAATAAGCAGACGATATCTAATGTAAAGCAGAAGATTTGTATTAAAAAGCAGACGATTCATATTTTTGTAAAGTCGACATATGTCGACTGTGGTCGATAACCGGTTAAACACTTGAGCGCCAAATTTCGAATATTTACAGCTCTAGGCATGGATAAATAGCCCAGGCTTCAAAAGACAAGGATAATCATCATAATTTCAAACCAACGATAACAGAATGAAGTTTTTATTCTTAAATTTTCTTTTCCGATTTTCCAAGAACTTGACATCTATCGAAATCAGGAATAAAATTCGTAGAAGCAGAACCTGTCAAAATATCTTTTATGTGATCAGTTCTTAGTCTTGTTCTGTTCTTTAACTTATTAATAAAATCAATACTGCAAAGATAAGGCGTGCAAAACACGCAAAAAATTTTAAAAACCAATGAAGTTATTTTCGGATATTTAGAAATGGGATATTGATTAAAAAACAATTAATCACGCGTTATAATAAAATTATTTTCATCAGAAAATCAAATGATAAGTCGATGATTTCCAGCAAAAAATCTGATTGATTTTATAAAAGATGATGTAAAAATGGAAAACAAGTTTTGAATGATTGAGTCATTGTGTCACAAATATTCAGCAAAGCGTGTTGCATCTCTTGGGCAGTCGAATGCAACTTGTCCAAAGCATGGATCGTGTGACATAATCTAGCCCATTTAATCTTTTTATGGCGTTAAACTTTGAATAAAAAGCTTCGTGCTTTGAAGATGAAATGACGTGATTATTCACATGCTTACTTAAATAATGATTTTTTTTTACATTTGTATGCTAGTTTATTTTTCTAAAGTAAATGAAATGAATACAGTTTTAGAGGTTTGCCCATCTGAATAGTAGGTCAAAAGATGAGTTTACTTAAAAAGTTTAGAAAAACAAATTATTATTATTATTATTATGGGTAATGTAAGAAGGAAAGACCAAAAATAACATGGAAAGAAGTAAATTAAAATGAAATGAGAAAACGAAAGAAATAGGAGAAGAGAAAGGTGGAGAAAATAGGAAAAAAAGCTGGAAAAAAGCCGTTAAACTGATTATTTTTGTTTGGTATTCCCAAGATGGATTATTATCAAAAAATAACTTTGAAAAAGACAAAAATTAAAATTTCCTCCGTTTTCACATTAATTATTACTATTATTAAGATATTTTTGCGGCATTCTTTTTCATGAATCATAATTAAAGGTTTTTTGTGAATGAAATTTTTTTTATAATTTCACAAAAAAATCAAAGAGAAAACGTTTCTACTCTTTCGTGAAAGCAAAGAGACCGCATTAATAATATTTCTAAAGGAATTAGAAAACTTTTGCACAAAATAAGACTAAATTTGTAAATTTACACTACTCGTAAAATATCACACAGTCTTTCGTACAGATGACGAATGAAGGAAATATTAGTATAGAGATTTCGCAACCCTGTGGTTCAGGGATGGACCGAGAGAGGGGGATAGGGGGGATGCATACCCCCCCCCTCCCACCAGCAATCTATTCAAGAAAAATTAAGGTTGGAGTCCACCCTAAAATAGAAATCAAAATTGATGAAGTCATTGATCGATTTTCAAAGCAAAAAGAAAGAAGAAACGACTTTGTAATATAATTTTAATCATTTATTTTACATACGTTTTCAAATTTCTTCCCTAATAAAATGTGTAAAATATTTTGATAATATTAGTATACCCCCCCCCCCCCCCCCCACAAATGATTTCTGGATCCCCCACTGCTGTGGTTAATGTTTTTGTTTTTAGCACCTCGTAAATTTTTTTCTGGCTATGGGACCGTATGTATGTAGTCCACTTTGTTGGGAAAAATAAAATCATTTTAGGGCAACGCGAAATTTGGTTGTCTACTAAGGTAAGTGGTAAGTAATCTTTAATCTCCTTTTGGTTGCGCACTCAATCTCCAGTGGTTGAAAAAAGTTTCCATTCAATTTTGTTTATAAATTTTCCATTTAAGGCAGTGATTCTTAACATTTTTAGTTATGGCACCACTCATGTGAAAAAAATTCATCCGCTTCTCCAGAACAAAAAAATTTTTTTTTATAAAATACACCAGCATTTATTAGAATAAATGAACAATTATTATTCAAAGCTTACAATTAATGCGACATTTGTTTCGATTTAGTTTCAATTATTTTTGCGATTGAAGGCTCTTTTTAGCTAAGTGCAAGAATCATGTCATCTTGCGCATCTAGACGATTTCTCGACTTAAGGATTCAACGTCTCTTAAAACTTACATGTACCTCTGTAAACTTAATTATAAATAACCTCGTGAAATCAGCAAAATCAAAGGGTGGATTGGATGTATTTTAAACAAAAATTTTAAAACTATTTGAAAAAGCAGACGAAGGTAAAATTGTTTATGTATCATATATGATACACTGGTCACGAAAGAGTTATTAAGCTGTTTCCTCACCTTCTATAAGAATCTCTCGGTTAAGAAGCCTCAATTTCAGGCTTTTCAGCAAAGGATCACACTTATAACTTAAAATCTAGACCGATATTTCTCAAACTTTTTGCCCATGTGGATAAAGCGAATCTTTTTTAAATTCGGTGGGACATTATTTGTAAATTGTTTCAAGATTATGAATGCGAAGTGTATAAAAATTTATAAAGCTAAAATTTGATTCCAAATAAACTTCATCATATGGTATTGACGCTTCCAGTTTATCATGCAGTTGGAAAATATCGATGACTGACGTCGATATGAAACTGAACATAATAGTTCGCTCCGCAGTAATGGCAATGCGTTGTTGAGTGGCACTAATGTGGGTAAGTAACATCATTACTAACAAACACCCCCAAATTTGTATAAAGCAGTAAATAGTAAAAAACAGTACTTTTTGGCATTCTTTTTCATATCGCCTTGAATGTAAATGATTTTGTGCACATCCAACCCATCTGGTATTTCTTCATTGAAATTCGATTTCTTAAAGAGTTAATGAAAGAATGTGCAAAGACGCTCGTTTATTTTTAGTTAAAAGCAAAAAAAATGTTAGCTTATAAAATTTTTGTAATTTATTGGAAATTAAATCTAGCGCAAGAGATCTACAATAATATTAAGATTCAGCACAAATAAAACTTTCGTAAAAAAAGTAGATATCTTTTATTCATGACATGAATTCAATTTATTACATTCTTTAAAATTGGATTTCATTGCTTTTTTTCTTTGTGTGAGATAAATAAAGCGCATCTTCTTCTCCTCCTTCTTCATTTTTTTAACTTTTTTTTTAAAAAATAAAAAAATCAATTGGAAGCGAATTTGGACAAAATCATCGCAGTTTTCATGTAAATTTTTGTTTGAATGGAAGTGGTTGAGTGAGAAGTGTCATATAATTTGTATGCAAATATGCACAATAAAGAAATGATTAGAGATGCATCGGATATGCGCGCAAAATTTTTTTACGTAATCCTGTTAACATCCTCATCCGCAATTTGCAAATATTTTTCTTTTTAAGTTTTTTTTTGGAATTTTTCAATTTTTACTTTATCCAAAATTTTGACGACAAGTACGTCTTTATGATAACATTATGCATAAGCAAATGTATCTAAATTTTTAAGAACTTGCGTTTACTTAAAATAGCAAGATATACACATCCGCTTGCCAGGATACAACAAATTTCCCATCCGAAACATAGACCTTGAGATGATATAGGATTGCTTATGATAGAGATAGTAAAAATAATATTAATCTTCATTATCGATATCTTTATTCTAAATTCAACATCATAGTGGCCGAAATATAGCAAATCTCTATACAGTAAATAGCACCACTACTACTCAATCATACGCCTCAAGTAAGAATTGATTTTTCCCTTGATCAATAGAAGGGAAGTTAGATTGAGAAAGGATAAACTTGAAATCCATGAAACAATCGGAAAAGATGTCGAAGATTTGAAATAGAGGTCATGCTAAGAGATAGCCGAAAAATATTGCTTCCTGGACAATTTTCCAAAATAATTTTAAAAAATATGATTAATTTTAGAGTTGGTTTTAATTTTGGAATTAGGGTTTGTGATATGATTAATTTTAGAGTTAGTATTTCGGATGTAATTATAGTTATACTTTTTTTTATTTTTAAATGTTTTTCATATATTTTTTTATTATTAGTTAAACATTTTTTTCAATAATTTTTCATTAGTTAAAATGATTTTTTCATTTTTTTAAATAATCAAATTTTTATATCAATATATTGTGGGCAGTTCTACAGGGGCAATGATGGCGAAACTATGGGACGCGTGCCAAGGATGGCAGACAAGATCGTGATTCCTGTCATGATAGTCATTACATTTTATTATTGAAAAGTCTTTCCTATTAAATTTAGTAAATAAAATATCTTCTAGTTAATAAATAAATAATAACTTTTGAGAGCAATTAAATAACCAATCGAATGTGTTTAAATATGCACCTTAATATGGTGTATCAAGTTAACTGTCTAACGCTTAACACAGAGCGAGCTTACGTTAACTCTGGCTTTAGTAAATTTATAGCCTGGAGTAATGAATTCAATGATCTGTGTAAAACACTCGAAGGAATAGGGTGTAATAAACCAGATATCGGCAAACTACGTCTCCGAGGCAGAATGCAACCCTCTAAAGATTTTAATCCTCATTCACTGTTAGTTTACTATCATTGATGCAAAACCTTTTGATTGGCTGAAAAATTTAAATATTTATACTACCCCCATCTCTGATTGGTTCAAACTACTTTCACCAAAATGGCTTGTTTTTAAATAAATTTACCTATTTAAAATATTGTCCTTTTTACTTTTCCATACGGATTCTTTGATTTGAATTTTTAGATGCGATCTTTTCACGAAAAAGTTTTTCACCCCTGGTGTAAGAAAAAACCGATGAAGATAGAAAGCATGTTTTTGGTTATGACAATCAAATTCTAAAGCGTGAAGTTCTCGCCAAATAATTTTAGGTCAATGAAAGCACCTGGAATAGCTATTAAGTTTTTTGGATTATCTTACGCTTATGGACGACAACTATTGCCAATTTTGCTAATAGAAACGACAAAGTTAATCATTATTATAGACGCCTTCTTTGATTAAATAAGGTAGCACTCATGATTAAGAAAATGGTGGCGCGTGGGAATAAATAAAGTAATATTGGAATGCATTTGAGGCACGCAGTTCCAAAAAGGTTCGCCATCATTGTTGTAGGGGGCAAGTGTGCAGAGGACAATTGTCATAGAACCAGAAGTCTCAATAAAATTTTTTTCAATAGAGTATATATAAAAAGAAGGCAATAAAGTGAAGGAGTTTAGAAGGCAATAAAATTACATTTCAAAAATCGGTGCTTTTTTAAAAGGGTAAAAAATTTAAAACAGCGATTATTTTTATAATGTTGAAATGCTCTGAGCAAAGAAGACACTACTATGTCTAACAACTATATACCAACAAGTGTGTCCTTGAAGGCTTGCGCAGAGAGCATAAATAATTGCCCATGCAGTGTAGAAGCTATTGCAGAGGAAATTAAATTAAGTTCTTTTGTAAATAGAATTGATTGCAAAGAATAAAATCTACTTTGACTGGAAAAAGTGATATTACTTAGCAAAGCAGAAAGAAAAGCATTAAAATTATGATTGTGATCGATTCAATATATATTTGATCAATAAAAATCAATGATTTTATACGAGAAGCCTTAGTTGATTACAGAAAAAAGAAATTAAAAAATTTTTAAAATGAAAAGCAGAAAGCATGACATATGGATATTCTAAGAGGCCATCATCGCAAGGAAAACATAAAAAGAAAGATATCCTAAAATAACAATTCATCTTATCACAAATTGGATTCAATTAAGTTCAAAAAAGGGATTCCTGCTAAAAACATTAAAACATCATTGTGATTGGGTTTATGGGGAAATGTTACGAACACTTCTCAATTTCAAAAAATATATATTAACCACTTAAATAACTCATTGAGGCGAGTTGACAATAGCCCAGTTACTGAAGTAATTTATCTGCTAGTGGTGTACCACCGATGGCTATTGCGAATGTGAAGCGATACGGATACTTGAACACATTGGGAGTAATGAGTATGTGGGATTTTAAACTCGCAGGTGGTATACATTGAAAAAGGCTACTAAATGCTTCAGAAGAATGTAATGTATCAATGTTTGAACTTGTGGGTGTTCGGGTCCAGTTGCATCTGAGTGATGATTATGTAGGAATATAAACTGACAGGTAATTATTTAAAAAAGCTAGATAATGAAGTAGTGTAACAAAATTGAAATGGTAGCGAATTCTAGTATTTTTGTCTAAGTGGTATTTCAATGCAGGCGTGACTGTGTTTTAGTTTCATTCAGAGAATTCGAACACACCTCACTAGCTTACGAAATAGGCCATATTAACTAACTAATTCGCTTAACTAGCAGAGTTAAAATAATTCAGCTAAACTTTTTAGAGGAACATATTTTTTTCAAAGAAATATGACATCCTTTCAGCGGTTGATACTTGATCCAGTTGCTTGATAATTTTCAAATTAAAACATAGGATACACACACGGAATTTTATAGGCAAATTTCGGAGACTAAACAAAACGAGACAAGAACACTATTTTGTTTTTAAAAGTTCGATAAAAAAAACTAAGCAAAAAAGTAAATGTTATTCTTTTCACGAATAGGAACAACTAATTCCAAATTTAGAGATATCCAAAATTGAAATATTATTTTCTTGTACAACGCATATTATGATTAAATTTTGGATTAAATAGTCGTAAAAAACAGTTCCTACACAAAATGAAATATAAATAAAAATAGTATTAAATGCCTGCACTAAGAGTTCAAAATAAGCTTTAGTCATTTCGTACTAAATAAATTAAATTAAAACTTAAATTTAAGAGTTTTAATTTATCACTTTGAGGTTCGGTGGGACACCAGTGTTACAAGAAATGAAAATCGTCTGCCTTAGATACATTAACCCATTTAAGACCAAGCAAAGCAGACGATATCTAAAAAAACGCAGACGATTTATATTCAAAGTTATTGAAAAAAGCAGACGAAGATGAAATTACTTATGTTCCAAAATAGGAACATTGGTCGTAAATGGGTTAAATTGCATTGAAAAATAAAGCAGACGATTAGTCTTCAAAATTCTGGTCCTCAATGGATTAAAAAATATTTTAAGGCTTATCAAAGTTTGAGGCTCTCAATGGTTGTTAGGGTGTACCTCAAAGCTTAACAGTTGAAGGTCAGGGGTTCGATCCCCAAGGCCCCCGACACTTATAAACAAAATCACAAAACTGTGATTAATCATCTCAAGCATAATGCGAGCATATCGCTCTAAGAATGAAAGTGCTTTGATATCTCCAACCAATCAATCAACTAACCAACCATCAGTTTGGCGAATCATTTTGAAATCTACGAGTACACCTTAGAATTTGGGTGCGAAATGTTATAAGTAAAAATCACAAGTATGTTTTTTTCATGCAATCCCCACACAGTCTACCTTATTTTTTCAATCCTGTATGGCAGGGGTCGGGAACCTATGGCTCTTTTGATGACTGCATCTGGTTCTCAGATAAATTAGGTGGCCTTCAGGAAAAAGGGAGGTATTGCGATAATGCTTATCCTTCTTGCCAATTCTACACTCTCTTAATTTCGTCATCATTACGAATCAAGACGACACAAATAAAGCTGATGAGGATGCAGACTTTGCTTATTAATAAATAACTTCGATAAAACAATCGTGTTTAAAATAAATTCAGAGTGTTTTTATACTATAAAATTGTTGGTCTTCTTTTTCCATTTAGTTGTAATCAGTATTTAAAAATATATATGGCTCTCAGAAGATTAGATTTTAAAATATGTGTTTTTGGGCTCTTTTAGTCAAAAGGGTCCCGGCCCTCGCTGTATGGCATACTATTTTTTTTTATTATTTAAATTTGAAAGAAAAGGGGGTAAAATTCCTAACAATTTGTATTTAAAAGAGAATAATATTTCGCCTCCAAAAGTCTTTATCAAATGCCTACAATTTAAATATTACAAAATAACAATCTTTCTGTCATAAAAAGGAATTCTTATAATAGAAACTTTTAGAATTAGAGCAATCTAATTCATATCCAAGCCCAATCAATTCTCCTTTCAATCAATTAAAATTTGATGTAAGCCAAAAAAACCTTTTGGCCCTACATTTGACGATTTTAGATTTCTTATTTAATCTTTAAGAATAGTAAATTTACAATTATTGCAATTTCCGAAATCTAATGTGAGTTTCTGCCATTCCTTTTTATCACATTCCTACATAACTTAGAAATGTATACCATTTTTCCAATTTAATTGAAATTCCATATAAAAAAGGAAAAACATTTTCACTTGAGAAAATATATTCTTAATGTTAACTTTTTGAAAAAATTTTGAGGGTACTACAATAATTGTCAGCAAGCACAAATGTTCTAAGTTGAAAGGAAAAATAACAAATTAATGAAAACATTTTGTAGACTAAAAGGGATTGCGTTTAATAAGGTAGGCCTCGCAAAAGTTTATGCAATGGGGCCCGGAAGTTGCTCCCCTATGAGGAGGAATGTAATGGATTTGTGTGAAAAAGTTACACCCGAGATTTCATCAAAAATTACATATGGCTTTTAAATAGGAGTGAAAGTGTCTTTCAAAAGTTGAGCAAAATGTTTTAATTGTCAAATTTTGTACACATTTATAAGACACACGGCAAATGTCAACACAAATAAAATAGGACACAGATACTTCAGTCAATGGGATGGCATTGGAAAGAATTCTCTCCTAGATATACATAAATGTGTAACAAAGAGTATATACAGGATACGCGAAATTGATTGATTAGAAGTATAGATTTTTTATTTCAATTTTATGCTCTGGATTAGAAGCAGGGGGTGACTTTAGAAATTTTTTTTGGGAAAAAATGCGTTTTATATCTACGTATATTCCCTTACATAAGGTGCAGATGTGACAATAGTTAATCAATCACTACTGCTCACAAGTGTTTTTGTCTTGATTCATATAACATTATCATTTGCTGTATACATATTTGGTGATAAATGTGTATAAACAAAGCCTAAAGAATCGAGAAACTGCTTGAAGATGGAAGATAGATATTCAAGGGACAAAAAGTCAGCATAAAAAATGCTTCTGGATTATAATTTACTTTTATGTATTATTTGTGATAAAAAGCAAAAGCATTAATCAAACAACTCCAATGAATTAGTATATGAGTAAAATAACATTGCTGATATTATTATGATGTGCAGACGATGCATAAAAATTTTAAAAGGAAGAACACACACACACACACACAAACTTCATGATAATGAATCAAAAAAGTTTTGCAAAGTGAAAGAGAAAAAGTGAGATGATAAGATATGTCAATCAAACTCAACGGTTGACATAAAAGTACTGTGGGCTTTTTTGATTCATCATTATCTGCGCAAGAAATAAGGCAAATGCCCTATTTTGTTTGTTAAATGCAACAAATATCACTTCACTTTTTTTCTACCATTATTTGCTTCAGTTCAAGAATTTGTTCTATTTATATTGCAAAAAAAATCAATTCGTCGTTACGTTCAAGCTTTTTCACTACCTTCAAATTTTTTAACAAAAACGAGAGAGAAAAGGTTAATTTCATTAAAAAAATAGAACTTAATGATAATTGCTAAAAAAAATTTCAAGTGATCATTATTCAGAGCCAGATTTCAGCAGCCTTTATTAGTGCAATAATTGTTAAAAGTTGTTTGAAAGAAAGCAAAACCTTCCATGCATAATGTTTGCGCGCAAAATCATGAGATCCAAAAATTTTTAAATAAGACATCTAAAAATTAAAACTCATAAGAAACTTTCAGTACACAAAAATTAAATTTCCAAAGAAAAATTCCCACTACTACATTTCTTATGAATAAAATAGAGTGCACTATCAATTGTAGTTATGTTTTGAGTTTTATGATTGTCTGCCAAGTTTGATGAAATTTGTATTTTTCTAGAAAATATAAATAATAATACCAGTCAAAGTAACATAATAAAAATATTTGCTCTGCAAGAAACCTGGCTTAATCAAAAAGGTATAAGTGAGTTCCATATAAAAGACTACAATTTTTTTTCTCAGACTGCAATTTTATCTTCTCATACAGGCCTTGCTTATTTTACTCATAAAAATTTAAGCGTTTTTCCTCTTTCTAGTTTCTCCTCTAAGTATTTTGAAATTTTTTCTTTAGTAGTTGAGTGTGAGAAAGGTAAAAGTTTATGCGTTCATAACTTTTATAGACAGCCAAAAAATACATGTGAAAATTATGATGGATTTTTTGAGGATCTTGAGAAGTTTTTATTAACATTAAATAATAATTATTCTCATATTATTGCAGGAGATCTTAATTTGAATCTATTTAAAGCAGACAAATCAAATGAAATAAGACAATTCTTGAATTTACTGAAATCATTTTCTTTTATACCCTCTATTAACTCTACTACTCGCCCGCAACATAATACTTTAATAGACAATTTTTTCATATCTTCTAATATTAGAAATTTTAATGCAATTGTTATTGACGTCTTGATTTCAGATCATTTTCCCATTCTTTTGAGTTTTCCTTATACTACGAAGCAAAAGAGTTACAATTTGAAAAAATTTTATCCAACAAGATTTATAAGTTTTTTTGAAGCATTAGAAAAAACAATATCCTGGCATCTTTGTTGATAATCCAGATATTTACTTTTATACTTTGACTAAACTGATTGTTACGGCTCAACATATGGCCACAAAAACTTTATTGAGCAAAAGTGAGAAAAAAAGTTCTTATAGCCCTTGGATGACTCCATTTCTTTTAAAAATAATAAATAGGAAGAATAAATTATACAAAAAAATGAAAAGTAGTAATGGTTTTGTTTACTTTATTTTGAAAGCAAGGTTAAACAATCTTAATAGATTAATAAAAGATTCAATCAATTATTTGAAAAATTCATATTATAAAAAACTTTTTGAAGAAAAGAATTCTTCAAAGGATACATGGAAGATAATAAACAATGTTATAAAACAAAAGCCTATGAATAAAATTTCTTTGAAATGTGATGATAAAATTATTACTAACGATTACAGCATAGGAGAAATTCTAAATAAAAATTTTCTGGAAAAAAGCATTGTTGATGATTCAAATGACGTTTCTTTCTTGAATTTTTTATCTTGTCATTCAACTTCTTTTAAATTCAAAAAAGTTAATGTTTATGATATTATTCTTGCATTTAAATCTATAAAGCTTACATCCTCAACTGACTATTTTGGAATATCATCAAATCGCCTGAAAATTATTTTTCCATATATAGTTAAGTATCTTCTTAGTGGATATAATTCGTGTATTGAACACAGTGTTTATCCAGAAATATTCAAAGTAACCAAAGTAGTACCAATATTTAAAAAAGGAGATAAACAACTAAGAGAAAATTATAGACCTGTTTCTATTATACCAACTCTGTCTAAGATTCTTGAAAAACTTTTGTTTTTGCAACTGAACTCTTATATATCAGAAAAAAATATAATCTTCCATAATCAATTTGGTTATAGAAAAGGATATTCTACACAAATGTTACACTCTACTCTTATAAATGACATATATAAATGTAAAAATAAAGACATACATCCTTTAGTCTTTCTCCTTGATCTATCAAGTGCTTTTGACACTATTAGTCATAATAAATTATTACTAAAACTAGATAAGTATGGAATGGACAACTCTTCTCTTAATTTAATGCGCTCTTATTTGAATAGGAGACAACAGTGCATTGCCATAAATGACACTTTATCAAATCTTTCTTTGATTAGGGCAGGAGTTCCACAAGGCTCGATTTTATCGCCTCTCCTCTTTTCCCTTTACTTAAATGATCTCCCCAATGCTTGTACTCATTTTAAATATTATATCTATGCTGACGATATAACAATTCTGGACCCCATGCCCTCTTGTATGTCCTCAAGTTTTTTTCATAAAATTACATCTTGGTTATCTCAAAACTCGCTCTTTGCTAATTTAAATAAATCTAAAATTATGTTTTTTTCATCTAATAATTCAATTGTAAATTTACCGCAAAGCATTGAATGTGTATCGAGTTTTAATTTACTTGGACTCATACTTGATGAAAAGTTAAATTGGAAAAAGCATATTGAAAGAGTTGAAGAAAAGCTATCATTCATAATAGGATTATTCAGGCAACTAAGGAACAGATTTCCAATCCACATAAAGTTATTTTTATATAAAACAATATTCATACCTCATCTTACATACAGTTTGGAAAATTGGGGCTATGTCAATTGCAATAAGATTTTATCTTTACAGAAAACAGCATTAAGGCTTGTGTTTAATAAAAAAAAATACTCTCATACTAGCAATCTTTTTTGCGAAAATAATTTTCTTAAATTGCCAGATCTTTATAAATATAAAGCATGCTTGTTTCTACAAAGAATCCTAAGTTTTTGGTTTCCTTGTTTGTTTGATACTTGGATTAAATCTAATTCTAGTGTCCATAATTACTACACTCCTAGTGCTAATAAAATGCATTTAAAAAGTAGAAAAGCAATTTGTAAGCATTCACCTGAAAGTAGATTAACTAAACTTTGGAATGAACTACTTTATAACTTTGCTAACATCACACAAACTGAAAAACTTAAAAAGCATCTTATCAATACATTTGTTTCTCAATACAATCAGGATTGTGCTATTATTGATTGTTTTTCATGCAATCTTGATACCGCATAACTTACTTATAATATCTTTTAATACATATATTTTACTTCTACATGCATTATATATATATATATATAAATATATATTTCTTTTTTTTTCCCCCTTAATTCTCTACAAATTGTATATCATATTTATCTTTGCAAGAAACATTCTTTAAAACACTTTTTTTTGGAATAGTTGGAAAGATCAATCAAGCGGTGACAACCTTCTGGTCTTCCGAAGATAAATGTTGGAATGATTTATTATTTCACTTTATCAATAAAGTTCTTTCTTTCTTTCTTTCTTTCTTTATGAAGGGTATATTTGCCCCAGTAACTTTAAAATAACTTTATACTGATACCATTTTAAAACTGTAATGGCTACTCAAAAATATCTATCTTAAGTCCTTAACTTTCGGAGGAGTGAATTAAAGTTATATAACGCAAAGGAAGAATAGTTGAACATAAAAGTCTGAGACATAAAAATTAAACATAAAAGAGATATCTTAATATTAAAATCATAACAAAAATTAAAAAGAAAAATTAATTAAACATTTAAAGCATGATAAAACTTTGTTATATCTATATATAAATTAACAAGCTAAGGTGTGTGAGCGAATGAAACTTGGAATTTGGCTATTGAGCTATGCTCTTAAATCTTATGGTGTTTCTGAATATCTTCTGTATAATTCAATAAAAGGTATAACAGCTGAAAATCATTTCTTATAAAAAGTGTGAATAAACAAAATTAATTATAGAGTGGTGTACTTTAAATAATACCCCAGCCAATATAATTTTGGCATGTGAACAGGGTTGCCAGATGCTGAGTGGTATATATCGATAGCCAAATTTTATTCGAAAAAAGCCAAATACTTATTTTGCTCTACCGTTTCAAAATAATTAAATGTGATTATAATTAAATAATTAAAGGAATATTTCCCACCTGATCTTTATCCTTTTAACCCTTCTTTAATTACCAAATAGTAAAGAGTAATCGAGCAAAACTCTTCGGTTTTTAAGAGTTGAATGTATAACCTAGAATTGCTAGATATAAAAATGATGGTATAGGATTTCTATAACGTATTTTTTATGATCTCTATAAAATTATAAGTGTTGAATTAAAATAATATTAAATAACAGGAATAAAATATCAAAAAAGGACCAAAACTCAGAAGGCTAAATTTCAAATTTCATAACCAAGTGTTTCTAAAAAAGGCCAAATTTGAGATTTTTGGTTATAAAAAGATCAATATGGTAACCCTTTATGAACGTCTAAATAGAAATAGTCGAAATATTTCACGTTATATTCCTTGCATAATTTATGGATTTTTATAAAAGTGTTTAGATTTTATATTAGTAAGGGTATTGAAAATTGGATTTGAAAAAAACAAACATATTAAAAAATAACAAAGTTAAACTAAATAAATTTTAGACTTTCAATTGAAGTAAAACTAAAAAAGATTTTCAGGATACACAAAAATAAATTAAAGAGGAAAATTATATAAAGTTTACAAATAAAAATAAGTATTAACATTTATAATCAGGGTTGCAGAGTGTAGGGAAAAATATCCGACTGTAAAAAAACCAACTTGGACCCCAAAAATTTTTAATGTTTAAATACAACTCTTACATCGAGCTTAGACTAAAGAAAGGCCAATCCATTTTAATTATATACAATATTAAAGTATTTTAGTAAATATTCTAAGTCAAAACAAGACGCTTAGCAAAATAAATATTAAATTTTATTTAGAAAAAATTATATACTTTCTTGAAAATATTATAACAAGTATAAATAAAATTGTAAAAAGTGGACACTTTAGTGGTGATGTTGCTGACTAGTTTCAGAGTATAAACTCATTTTTCAAAGGAAATATATATAAATGATAAAATGGTGATAATGAGATCTAAAGGGAATGAGGATAAACAATCGTTTTTATGTTGAAAATAACTAGGATTTGAACTATTTTGGGCATTAGATATAGAGTAAAATTTTTACAATAAAAAATTATTATAAAATATAAAGTCTGACTTACTGGCTCAACAAATGTATGCCCACCAAATTCCTTAGAATGACCAAACATTTTTGGAGCACTAATTAAAATGTTTAAAACAAAACGTGGTAAAGCTTAAATAGGAAAATTTTACAATGGAATAAAACAAAATGAGAAAAATATAAAAAAAAAAAGTATCTACGAATTTAAAATAATATATTTATTTCAAAAAATTTTTATAATATAATATTGTACAATTTTTTCTTATATTTTTGAAAAATTTAGCACGTATTGATATACTTCTATCAAAATATACAGATATCTAAAATATTTAATAAGAAATAATATAATTTCTGATTACGTGAATAGATCTGATATAAAGTATTCCCATCAATTTTGTTTTCTTAAAAATTATTCAACAGAATATCTACATTCACTTTACATAGAAAAAAATTCTGCAATCTTTATAAAACTCTCAAACGGGTACTTGTAATATTTTTGTCAAAAAAACCTTCAATTGCATTTCACATTACTCTTAACAAAACTTATGCACATTGGTTTTTCTCGATCTGTTCTCAACTTTTATATATCTTATCTTGTATCTAGGTGCCAAGTAGTGAGCATCAACAACACAACTTATTTTTCTAGACGTATTTATATAGGATTACTTCACGACTCCATCTTATTGTTGCAATGGTTCTCTCTTTTCATAAATATATCAAAGTTTAACTCTATGTTCACTTTTTTACTTTTTTCTAACGACATGAAATTACTTCTTCCAATCTCAGGTGCTACTAATACTGATGAAACTATTAACAGTTCATTAGTTCAAACTTTTTAATAATTAAAAAATGGTGTAGATATTATTTTTTAACTATAAATTATGATTATGCAAAAGCGATATTTTTCAACAGAAAAAATAAAAATTTTAAAATAAATACAGATAAAATTGGTACTAATTTGTTTGGCAAATTTAAATTTTTATGTATATTCATTAATCATAGGCTAACATTGAATTATCATTTGACTTCTTTTAGGATAATAATTTAGGACATACTAATATGAATAGTGTTGAAATTTTGCAAAAAAAACACCTTAAGGGTTATTAATTGGAATTTAGCAATCCTAGAGCAAGATACTTTTTGAGCAACAATTTACATCAACTATCGTTTGATAAAAATAAATTCTTCTTCTTCTTCTATCGAAATTTATATATAAATTCATTTCTGCTGTACTAGGGAGTTTTTTTGTGAAAAATCCTTTTTTATGTTTAAAATTTTCTCAAAATGTAACGTAGAGAATTCTTATATATGTGAAGTTAATTGATTTTATAATGTTTATTATTTTTTTATTTTTCTTTTCTTTTAATAGCATCCTTCACAACTCAATAAGTCTTCGCACTTGCTTTCTTCCTTTTTATACCTTACTTTCATTTATACTATCTATTTGTGCAATTGAAAAAAAATTATTATATAATATTCCAAGAAGGTGCCGTTTATACTAACGGCCGAGATGCTTTTTAGATATATAGTTACTGTATTTTTTAATCTTTCCTTTAAAATTACATTATTTTATTATTGTTCAAAGAAAAAGATATATTGAGGCAATAAATTTTTTTCATCTCTTTATCTAGATACAAGCGGCGCAATTGTGCCTTCTCGATGAAAACACCCCAGGTACCTTTATCTAGATTTTGCTTTTGATAGTCTTGGCAGTGCCCCCGCTAAGCAGAAAATTTTTGTTCATTAGGCACTATTTTTGAACTATCAGATTTAGTATCCCATATTCATGCTATAATATATGTAAATATACTTAACATTTTATATATAAATAACTAAAAGAAACTAAAAAATAGACATAATTTATTTTTAAACAATCAACCTCCTTGAAAATTTGGAAAATTCAGATCAAAATTCTTCAAAATTAAGACTACGCAGATAATTTTTTTCTTCTGAAAGAATTATCAGCGCTTCTTTTTTTTCAGATAACCTTGACTGCGTTCGTGGAGTTAATATTCTCTTCAAAGTTGAGAATTCTCTTTCACAAGGAGAAGTGCTGCCGCCAAGGGTAAGTGCAGCTGTAAAAAAATAAATTTTTAACTATAATTTATGCTACGTACTTTAGCATTACCAATATATGAAGAGAAATCTTCTTTTACCGCTTCTTCAATTGGACTTCAGGATTTTTGATTTCATCTTCAATTTTATCTGTAGTCAAATCATTAAGTTTGCTTTTTAAAATTTTTTTAGTTACCTAAAAACGTTTTTATAAGCTGAGTATAAATGTATATACACTTTTAAAATTACTTCGCATTGAGATGAGAAAAGTTTAGCATATGTGGCTTATGTATGGTGGCGCATCAAACCAACTTACAAACTATAAAGTTTGTTTTGAAATCAAACAAATCAAAAATAGGCTTTAGCAAAAATGGATCTAAAAAATAATGAGATTTAAGTAACAAACAGTAAAATGATTGAAACAAATTTATATTTTTTTGGTTGAATCTTAAAAAGATAAAAACAACAAAAAGTTTTTTATTAAAAATTTTGAAACCCATTTGTTGTTTCATTGATAACAGAATCGAGAAAGTTATACAAAATTCTTTTCAAACGAAGCTTATCATCCGAACCATTTTGTTCATCATTATGAGTAATCAGCCATTTTTTTGCTAATTTTTTTCTTGACTCTATAATTTTCCTAATACTTGGGAATATTTATATATTTCTTAAAAAGTTGAATCCAAATTTTTTTTCCTTTGTTTAAAAATATACTAAAATTTTAATTTTATTAATTGTACCTGAAAACGTGTATTTGCATGCATGAAACCTTCGAGAATTTCTTTAGCAACGAAGGCAATAAAAACAGTCAATTTTTTTAAACTTACGTAAAATTCCCCCACATTTTATTGCTAACTCAACATTTGTGTCATTTTGTAATTTTTTCAAACGTATAAATATATCCTCATAATTAATAATAATTGTTTTGATAGTAAGGTAATGTCCATCCTATCTTTCTTACAATAACTTTTTTAAAGAATTGCCTATGGAATTTGCGAAAAAACATTACCTATATGACTTTGTTAACATAACATTTAAAAATTTACCTTTATAAACTTTACAAAAATTAATGTAACTTGTTAATTTAAACAGTTCTTTGCTTAAATCGAAATACTGCTTAATTCTTTTTAATTTGCACAAAGATTTGACAACCACTAGGTGTAGCCTGTGGTATGCATATAGGGTATACATCATCCACTTTTTCTGATATAAGCTTTTGTACACCTCCATGTTTTCATATTTAAAGGAAAAAATTTTCAAAGAAATAATTAAATTTCAAACCTGACATCACTGCTGCACCATCATAACACTGGGATAAAATAATTTTTAAATTAAGACCAAAATCATTTAAGCGATTAAGTATATTCCCAGTTATTGAATTAGTATCACAGTATTCAATTGTTGACATGCAACTAGGCATACTTCTACTTTATAATTTTTAACAAAACGTAAAACTTAAAATAATTTTGAACAATGATATATTTTGATTCAATTAGGAATGAAGTACGATTGAAATTTCTTCTTTATTCCTTTGTTCCATCAGCTTTCAAACGAAATTTTGAAATGTGAGGATTTTTAACAATATGCACAATTTTTTTAAAAAAAATTCATTTTGAGCAGAATGATGTTTGTAAGAAGCAAACTTTGGTATTTCATCAGAAATCTAAATATTTCAAAGAAAACACTTAATAAAAACATTATTAATTTTCCAACTTACTGTTTTAAATCTTTCATCCATATGCATTGTGTATTTACATACGTTCAAAAACAAAGCCCTTACAAGCTGATCATTATCTTTTGATCTTTTACCTTGAAACCGCAATTCATTCGAACATAAAAATTTTACTATTTTAAAAACTCTTTTAAGATAATATCCCGTGAAAATGATATAGCATTTTACCTTACTAAAGAATAATATAGAAAAATCTTACTTATTTTTTTCTATTTGTTTAGAAGTTAAAGAATATGATATGATTTCTTAAGTTTTTTTGGCGTTTCAAAAAAGCTCTAATTCTTTGTGCATCTCACAATTCTAAAAATGGATTTAAATGATATAACACATATGAAAAAAAAGTATGCCTATATGCTTGGCGAGTTCTCTGTTTTTTCTAACGCATGATTCCAATTTTTAAAGCCCTGTTTTACAAAAAGCGAGTTTTCTTCTTTCCCGCTTTTTCTCCAAAAAAATTGTACAATAATGACAAAATACAGGGTCTTTTTGTATAGAGTACTCCAGCCAATTTCTTCCTGAGTATTTTATCACTTCAAATTTAGTGCCTCTTCCTAAAATCGCTAGCTGCATCTTTTGAAACCATTTTCATTGTAGTTGAATGACCCTTTCATGTCCAAAACTGTCAATCAAAATCAAAAATTAAAATTTTTCAGCAAAATTTGGACATTATCTGTACTTAACATAGGATCTATATTATATAATACCTTGAAAATTTATAATTATATATAGTTTGGAACGCATAACACTTTATATATTTAATTTTTCAATAAACATGGCTACTCTTTATAAAATTTTAATCAAAATTTTGATTGATCAAAAATATATCTAATAAAATATACCTTTAAATTTTACATAAAATATATGTTTTTATGCTAAATTGGTCATGCTGTTTTCATTTCTGGACTCATTTCTTTTTGAAAATACCTATAAGTGTTAATCAAATTTGCGGTTTACTTCTGAAAATTGTCTCTAAAAACATTCCTTAACATTTTACATAAAATATATGTTTTATACCAAATCGATCATGTTGTTTTCATTTCTGGACTCAAATTTTAAGTTTAGGATGTGAAAATACCTATAAATATTAATCAAATTTGCGGTTTACTTCTGAAAATTGTCTCCAAAAACATTCCTTCAAATTTTACATACAATATATGTGTTATACTAAATCGGCCATGCTGGTTTCATTTCTGGACTCATTTTTTACGTTTAGGATGTGAAAATACCTAAAAGTGTTAATCAAATTTGCGGTTTACTTCTAAAAATTGTCTTCAAAAACAATCATTCAACTTTTACAATCAAATATATGTGTTATACTAAAGCTTCAAAAAAGATTTTGACTGTGAAAAAGAAGTTCCTCTTTTACAAATGAAAAATATTTAAATCTATAGCTTATCATCTAGGATTACAGCATTTAGCTAAGATGGGTAGGAAATCTGAAAATTTAGAATAGGTCAGATTTATCAAAAATGGCACAGATGTCAATATGTGAGAATTTAGTCACTATCAAGATATTTTTAATTTAAATTGAATTTGTCCATCTTTTTCCTTTTGCGTCAAAGAGATAATTTTTTATATGAAGAACGTGGACAACTTTTTGTAATTGAACAATGAACATCATAAATGATTCATTAGAAAAAAACCTTTGAAATGAGATTGGTTGACACATATTCAGGCCTGATAATAAAATACACGATACTGATAAAAAAGTCTAAGATCATCAAGAAGATTCTTTAATCAGAATGCTTTGAGAGAGAAAAAAAATCATTTTATCCTTATAAAATTTTCGAACACTCATTGAAGAATATAAATTTCTAAAAAAAGAGCTACCAAGAAAGGATCATCATAGAATGAATAGCAAAATTACATACTGTAAATTATAATATGACGTAGAGACTATGAGCCAATAACGAATTTTTAGCCAAAAAGATGGAGGTCCTATCGAGTTACATAAGTTACTGTAGAATGAAATATTTTGAGTGAATTAAACACCTAAATTTGATTTAAATAAATTAAGAAAATATATATATTTGACATTGATTAACAGGTTTAATCGATTTTTTGACAGTTTTGATTGATTTTCATAAAAAAATGAATATCACCACTCAATTCAGAATATATGAAAATGGGTATATATGTGTAAAAAACTTTATATAATTATTTAAATAAAAAGTTCCTTTTTGAGATGAGCTGTCAAATATAAATCAATTTTTTGACAGGTTTGATTAATTTTTATAAAAAAATGGACTCACCATTGAATTCAGCATAGTTGAAATATATATGTAACATTAAAAATATTTATAAAAACTTATTAATATCTGAGAAAAATAGGGGAGGGTGGGGCACCACTTGAGCGGACAAATTTAGCCCAGCACCAATAGGGCTAAGAGGAATAAAGAGATATATTAAAATGAAAATAAACTATAGTACCATTAGGCTTCCCTTTATCTTTTATTTTGACATCATAACAATGATCAGAGACAGACTGTGAAGTCCTTTTTTCACTAAAAAGTTGAGATAATTTTGAAATAAAAGGATTAATTTTAAAAAAAGATAAAATTAACCAAATATTTCTAATTTCCCCATAAAATTGTGGTGTCGCGTCTATCTTTTCTTTCCTTTTCTTTTTCTTCATAGTAAGAAACAGCGATTCAATCGTGTTCTATTGTACTATTTAGAAAAATATAACGAAGTTAAACAATAATATGGAGAGAGCAGGATGTCACAGCGAGAATAAGCATTTCCTAAACTTTTAATCTCAAAAAAAATCTGCAATTCCAAACTGATTTAAAACATAGTTCAAAAATTTAGGACACAAAATTTACACTGTGTTAAATAAACTAGCGCAATATGATAAAAATACAAAGTTTTGAAAGAAACATTAATTACAATTTTAAAGATGAACTTTAAAAAATGGTTTAATTATTTTTACGCTTTTTTAGTCTCTCTCCTCTTTAATTAACAAACTCTTATAATTAATTTTGAAGTTCTCAAAAAAAATAATACCTGCGAAAAAGTGAAGTTGTTGAATGTGGATTTTCAAAAAGAAATGAAGTGGTTGAGCAACAACAACAGTCTGTGTAAAGAGAAAATGCGTTGTCTTGTCAACTAATGCTGATGTAAAGAGGCAGATAGATTGAATGGTGGAAAAGCTGGCGAGAAAGTATCACGGATAAATGATAAACGGAGGAGCTTTGAATGTCAAGAAGGATTGTACATTTTTTAGTGTTTTGATCTTACCGCTTATCTGCGTTCATCTTTGCCACATCTGGGGTTCTACTAGCGGCTCAGGGTTTCTTAAACTGTGGGAATTTTAGTCGTGATGAAAACCTTCGAACAAATCAAAGTGTTTATATCTCAGAGCAAAATGATAAATCTAAAAATTTATGGGATTATGTTCAGGGATCCTTCAAACTTCATCTTGCCTACTTAACGGATATTTTTGAAGACTTGAATGTCAAGTGCAAGGACCTGAGTAAACCATTGTTATGCACACGGATGCGATCAAAGCCTTTCTCGATAAACTTGCCTTCTGGAAAAGAATAGGGAGAGTTAGCTTTTTTTCATCGCCTTAATAGGGTTTTTAATGATAACACCTTTGAGTTCTCAGATAATCGAAAAAAAAGATATTGTTGATCATTTAATCATGCTTTAAAGGGAGTTTAAGTATTATTTCTATGTGTTTCGAGAAGAAGAAAGCATACAAGTCAAACTCGCCAGAAACCCCTACCGTTGTGCTGTGGTTGTGGATGATCTTCCCGAAGGTATTCAAGAAGAATTTCTGGAACTCATCCATACCACTTCGGCAAAGGAAAAAAAAGATCTGAACATTACAAACCTTTGGGGCAAAATGTTACCCATTTTACCGAAGGTTTCCAAATTTGCCTTGAAAATCCATTCCCTTCAACTTATCTTTGTAAAACTGCTTTTTCGAGTCTATTGATCATAAAATCCAAGGCTAGGAAAAGAAATTATCATGAATGCTAGATGTTTGGCGTATTTTTTTAGGGTAATGAAAAAAATTTCAGGGGAGCTTGAAAAATAGCTGCAGGGGGGGGGGGCTTGTGCCACAAATTCAATAGGTAGCTACTGATCAAAGAGAAGAGAAGCTTATTTAATTAGAATATAAAATAATTGATTATAAGTAAAACTAAAGGACGCAATGAGTGCATCGAGATCTTTACACGATGCCGGGTCAAAACGCCCAAAAACCAAAACGCCCAAAACCAAAACGCCCGATACCAAAAGGCCCGAAAATAATAATTCGGGCGTTACTATTTTTTGATGTTTATTCTATTTGGACAGTTTTCAAAACGGTCGATTTGACACGAAATGATAGTGCTCAATTTGACTTGAAAGATAAAAGTGATCATACAAAAATACATTATTTCTTAGGTTTGAAAAACAATTAAACTACCAATTTAAGCGGAAAATCAGTTTGAAATCAGAAAAGACGTGACTAATTTAAACAGGAAAACAAGAATATAAATAATTTCTGATCTTGGTTCAAAATTTCGGGAGTAGTTCGATTCGATAAGATTGATAAATTAGGAATCTTGTATCTGTTTTTTATGCATGTAAAACAAAAAGGGTTAAATTTAACATATTCGAGCAAAAAGTGGTAAATACAAGAAAAAATCTTAAATTTTTAAATATTTTTTGTAGATTCAAGTTTCAGACGATTTTGTATCGGGTGTTTTGGTATCGGGCGTTTTGGTTTCGGGCGTTTTGGTTTTCGGGCGTTTTGACTCGAATTATTTTACACACATAACCCTGAATATAATTGACAAAATAAAACTAAGCACTCTTATTCATATTTTACTAGAGAGAGAGATTTATTGAAGACAAATGTAAAACACTAAAAAATACCATTTCGAAAGTTTTCTTTCAAAAAACAATTTCATAAGTTGTAAATAAAAAAAATATATCACATGACAGGAATCAAAAGCCAAGATGGCCGTATATTAGATTTCTATGCTCATTTGGCATATTTTACTCAATGTAAATATAATTAATTTATTGTTTAATAATAAAAATAGAAACTCGCACAAAGAGCTCTTACGATACCCTGAAAAAAATAAAAATAAATTAACCCATTTACGACCAATGTTCCTATTTTGGAACATAAGTAATTTCATCTTCATCTGCTTTTTTCAATGACTTTGAATATAAATCGTCTGCGTTTTTTTAGATATCGTCTGCTTTGCTTGGTTTTAAATGTGTTAAGCAGGTAGATGAGTTGATGTGATGGCTTAAAAAACATTATAATTTTTTAAAGCATACATATATCTTTCTGCAAAAAGTAAAGCGAGAAACTATGTTATAAATTATAAAGAAAAATTATATAAATAAAATTAAAAATATCATATAAGAACTTTAAGATTATATCAGGGCTCAAGGGTCCCCAAAGTGGTCGATATCGATGTCCCTTGGATCGATGAGGCTTTTCTAGGGGTCGATTATTAAAAGCACCATAGGGTGTTTTCATCGAGAAGGCACAATTGCGCCTCTTGTATCGAACTATAAGAAAAGCAGGCTTGATGGGGGATCGAACCCAAGACCTTGAGTTATCGAATCCAGCATCTAACCTCCCTACTCACGCTCTACTAATCAAATCTTATTACATAGAGGTTGAAAGGGGTTGTTTATGTTATGGAGAATAAATTAAATTTCTAGACATTTTCTATATTAAAAATTCTAAAATAATAAAATATTCTTTTATATACTATATTATATTAAAGGTTCATTTTCATATATTATTTTAGATTGGTGGCAGAAAAAAGGTGTCACGCTTATTTTTCTTTTAATTCGACTTATGTTCTCTACTTCTTGGTTCTGTTAAATATTACGTCCATTCAGCTGAAATTAAATTTCAGTTCTATTATAGTTCATTTGAAATCACTAGTTAAAATCTGACAAATTTATAGTTTCCCATTTTTTCATGATTTAGGCTTTCAATAGGGAACCGTATGTGGGTGCATGTATTCGGATTGTGCACAGGCTAACCTAGTATTGATTTAGGGCTCAAATAAAATAAGACCTTTAACAAAATGCTTAACTGCAAAATACCCGGCTCAACGCTTTACAATTTAAATAACTATATAAGGACACTTATATAAGAAGTCTACACACATTTCGTTCGTTATTAAAAAGAAACACCGTTACGCACGTCCATCTAAATCAGTTCTTCAAAGTTATGATTTCTAAAGATTTTCAGTTTTCCAGAAATATGCTTAACAAGTATATAAAAAAAAGCAAATTTTTTATTCTAAATATATCCAAAAATTTGGAAATGTTTATTTGCGAATACTCGTTCTCATGATGAGGCGTTTAAACGATGAGCCAATCACACCTTGAATCGCAACAATGCATGAACTAGGATGTAAGCCCGGTGGAAAAGATAGGCATCAAGGTGTAGGGTGTTGTAAAAAGCGCTCTGTTGAGCGCAATCTTAATCATGAATATGGTTAGTGAACAGAAATTCGGTAGAAAAGCCAGTCTTAATAATTTTAAAGGATTCATTCATTGGCAGAAATTATAAAAAAATATTTGGTAATTTTGCTACATCAAGATTTACGAAAAAAATTTAGATATGAAATATCAAAGTTCAGTTTACTGAGCTCCTATTCGAGTTAAAAACTCTAAAATTCCTCAAAAACATACAAGAAACAATGAGTGTGCAGGATGATCACGTTAAAGCGAGAATATTCTAAGCCCCGAAAAAACAATATTGAACTCAATAACATTTTGCTATTTTAAAATTGAAGAAAACACCAAATATATTTGATTTGAGCTTAAATGACCTTTAAAGTTTGGAAGTACTCAATTTTTTACCACCCAAAGTGGGAAAATACTTTTAAAGTATCAACAGTTTATATTGACTTAAATTAACACCTAAAAAGTTGTTTTCTTTCTGTCAAATCTATGCGCATAAGTATTATTATCTGTGTATATAATATGGCATAATAAGTATCCAATATCTCGCAAAACCTCAAAAGGTTAGACACAGAAGACAACCTGTTATGATTTATAGTCCCCATACTGTACAAAACTTGTAGCGATAAGTTCTATATAAATAATGGTTCCTTCTCTAACTTTCGTATTCTCCCATTTTTCGTGTAAAACCTAAGATAGCTTACTTTTAAGCATACTCATCATTCACTGCTCCAAGGTTTATGCGTTGTATACGATATTCCTAGAAAAATGAAAACAGATAGATGTTTTTTGAGACAACCTGCTTTTTGATATCATGATGAGGAATGACTTCGACTTTCACTTGAATTTGTCTTACTGTTTAAGAATACACATTTTACGCTTAAGTTTAATTATGTTCTCCTTTATTTCTAATCGTTTATCAGAGACATGAAAATGTTCTTAACATCAAGAACGTGCAAATTAATCTCAATCGAATTAGGATTATGTGAAAATCATCTTATTAGAAATGAAGATGTTACTCAAGTTCATATGAATCCCAATTTAAATTTTAAAAAAACTTATGATAACTCCTTATTCTGCGAAAATTCTTTTGCCGATATTTAAAATCATTTCAAATCGGTTCCTTTCTGATGAAAAAAAATTTAGTTCCAAAATGTTCAACCTAAACCTCCTTTTTTCTGCATCGTCCGTTATTAAATGTGAAAATTTGAAGGAATATATTTGCAAGGAAAATAATATTAAAATATTTGGTAAATCTAATTCTTGATATAATGTTGGAATTAAGTTTGAACAAAAATGCGTAAAATCTATCTAAATAGTCTAAATGTTGGCGATTGTAATGTTATATTACGGAGGATTTGCTATTAATATGGATCTCGGCATACTCTACTAAAATGAAAAGGCGCTTTCGAAGTACTATCTTATTTTTCTAACTTTTTATACCACATCGTACTTTTATACGAATGCTCTTGAGAACACATTTACTAATGTCACTCAAAGTGTTTAACCTTAAAAGAGGACTAAAACAAATCGAAAATGGCGATGTGAACTTTTCATGCATGACATAGAGATGTTATTTTCCAAAGTTTTAATAACACGCCAAAAGGCATAAAGTGGAAAATAAAAAGACAAACTGCAAAATGATTACAACGTTAGGATATTTGAATTGCATTTATAAATGAGTTGTTATTGGATATTAGACTTGACATGATGATGATTAAAAAGGACTTCGTTGTAGTTGTCATTACTTTGAACAAAAAGCGCTTCGTTATCTTTATCGTTAAATGAAAACAAATTTGTAAGTATAAATTTAATTTGAAAAAATTACAGTCTTATAAAATTATTAGTTTCAGATTTTACGCTCTGGAAGGAAGTGGCTTTTAGAAGTTCCTTATCCAGGTTTTTTGCGTTGAATATCGAAGATTTTTCGCAATCTTAAGTGGAAGTATGCATCAATTGGAATACTCAAAAAGTAGAAAAAGTTGATAGTTATTTGCCGAATAATAGAACTTATGAATAAACATATTTCGCGCATTGGTTTTATGCTCCTTTTTAACACTGCATGTGAAAATATAGGTAACGAAATCAACACAATCGTTAAGATAAAAATACGCTATCGATATCGTTAGTTTAACTTCGTTTTCGTTATTAACCCATTAAGTACCATCGAAATCAGACGATATTTAAAAAACGCAGACGATTTATATTCAAAGTCATTGAAAAAAGCAGACGAAGATGAAATTACTTATGTTCTCAAATGGGAACATTGGGACTTAATGGGTTAAAAACTATTAACAAAAACCACATGTACAGCACTGGTAGAGAATGAGATGAAAAATTTATGCACACAAACGAGAAAATTATGTTTATTGAACGGATCATAGACGACATGCTATACTTTAGAGCTTGATCTGGTAAAGGATTCGGGTACACACCTGGACCTCACAACAAAGTCTTTATCTCGAATCAGTTTTTATTGTTCGCCAGGAAAGGCTTCCTGTTTGAAAAAGGCCTTCGGCTTCAGCACGTCATGGAAATAATGGTGTCCTCGTCTTGCTGAGAGGGGAGTGTGCAAATTTAAAGCACATACTCATCACAGCTCCCTCTCTGTCTTGATTCATGGGTGGGTGTATGATGGGGAGAAAGAGACGAAAAAATAAAGATGCGCTTTCGTGGAATTTGTCTTAACCTTCGCTTTACGGACTCTATGCATTTTTTACACTAAAAATTTTTGAGGCGTTTTTTATCAATGTGCCTCCATAGAAACCTATTATGAAAGTTGCATGTAAATTTTCTATTTCACACACTTTACACAATGTGACATTAAAATTTAAATTTTATCGAATAATTTTTGAAAAAAATAGAAATAACTTCTCAACATGACGTTTTATAAAATAGTGGCGTTAAAAATAAAAACATGAACTTGAAGAATTCCCAAAATTTATTTACAGTTGATGCACAAAATTGAAGAATGAGTTTACAGATAAACAAAGAACACTTTTCACATTGTCTGGATGTTTTGTTCTTCTTAGATACGCAAAAGAACAAGAAGCTCTTTTTTACTAGCTTGGCTCCAAAGGTTCAGCACACACTCTCTAATGCCATAAAATGGAAAAGTGCTTGATGTTCATCTGCAATTCAGTATGTAGAGCGAGCTTTCTACATTCTTCAGCCAAGTAAAAGCTAGGCTTTTTATAAAGCTTTTCTTCCACTGTCTTTTGGAGAGGTAATCTTGAGGTGCATTGAACTTAGCAACAATCCAAGTGTTCAAGGTGCATATATCTAGGTAATTACAAAAAGCCACTAAGGGCCATCGTCTTGTAGGTTTATATGCACGGTATGCTTTTATCATTTGCCAACTCAACCCACTTTGTGTTCTTGTAGCGAATACTTTCGGGTTTTGAATCAATATTGTTTTGAATTTTTATGTGAAGAGAGTAAGTAGCACTTGAAGTTCGAGCTTCTTAGGAATATAGGCAATGGACATATCTGAGTATATAATACCTTTGCACTCATTAAAAGTTCTTTGAGATGAAGGGGAAAACACATTGGCAAAAACTCTTGTTGGACATAATTGTTCCACAAGAGATAAACACTTGTTATGTGCCCATACAGCAAGTTCATGAGTGGTAAAAAAACATCCGTAAACAGCCACAACCTTTTGGAACATTGCTATTTTCAACCAGTCTCTTTACAATTGATGATCCAGAAAATATGTGGAGTCTTGCAATCCAGCACATAAACTTCAGAGAGCATAAAGTAATTGTATATTGAATCGCAAATATGTAAAACTTCATACCGTACCTGCCAGGTTTGTGAGGGTCATAGACTTTGACTGGACAGCCCCCTCTGAATGATACGAGCTGCTCATCAATTGTCACAGAAGAATGAGCAGCCAAAACTTTGGAAAAACTTTATAGAAGTGATCGTGTATATGTCTGATAGGGCTTATCTTGTCATTTTTATCACGTTCATATTTTTTATCAAATCTGATAAAATTTGAATTAAAGTGAAATGTGGTCCAATGGCAGTTTCAAAAAGGACTTGCAAATGTTGAAAAAAATCAGAAATTTTAATTTTTTGGTCGCAATTTTGACCAATATAAAGAAGTGTGGCAAAATAAGAGAGTAGGTGATAAACCTTGAAGTTCAAGTAACAATATTTGAGATTTGAGTTTTTAGGACAATTTGATCTGAAAAAAATGAATAATAACACAAATCACATATGAAAAAAAAACTTACTCAAGTTGCTTTTAAGTTTTAACATTGTCATAGAGTATATATGCTGAACTATTTCAGGTGTCATGAAACATTTGAAAATAGATAGAGCATTAGAGTTATTTTTACATTGTCCTTTGGGGCCTGCAGGATGATTAGAAAAGTTTCGGATGTTTATTTCTCTACTCTACCACTTAAACTTGCAGGTGGATCCAGTAAAATTCCGTGGAATCAGGAGCTACTAAGTTGTCATTTATTTCTTGTGAAATTTCAAATGAAGAATTGCTGGATGATTCAGAGGAACAATTAGAAATTGAGGAAATATCTCCAGTTTCCTGTGAAGTACTAGACATTAGAAATTTGAAAGTCAAGAGAAGCTACTGAAGTCAATCGAATGCGAAAGGAATGAAGCAAATACCAAAATGTAAGGGAGCACGATGGAGTGAAAATTTATTGATTGTTCCAGTGAGCATGTCACTCACTATGGTCTTTGCGAAACATACACCACAATTGTGTTTACTACGTAATCAGCAATGAGTTCAATGATTTTCTCCTTACTCTGGTCTTTGCGAAACATACACCACAATTTTGTTTACTACGTAATAAGCAATGTTTTCAATGATTTTTTCCTTACTCTGGTCTTTGCGAAAATACACCACAATTGTGTTTACTACGTAATCAGCAATGAGTTCAATGATTTTCTCCTTACTCTGCTTCTTTGCGAAACATACACCACAATTTTGTTTATTACGTAATCAGCAATGCGTTCAATGATTTTTCTTCTTACACACGACCGTATATAAAATCTATTCAAGAGTTTCATATGATAAAAACGATAAAAAAAAGCAAAGAATAATCCTGTAATGTCGATGCATCGCAATAAAAGTACACTGCGCCTTCATTTGTAAAGCTGTGCTTTGTATGAAACATGAAACTATCAATTCCCTAGTGATGAGAAAAATGACATGCCTATGGATGATACATGTGTGTACTTATAGTACGTTTCAGAGCATGTATGCCACTACAACTAGTACAATTTTTGAAAAATTTCATAAAAAGATGTTAAAAAAATTAATATATATGATATATTTTATATCTTGATAATTAATTTATATTTTCATTGCATGAAAATACGAAATTTTGTTATAACTTATTTATCTTTTATAATTATTCTTTAAATTAGATGGCGTTAAACAAACATATCCAAATATAAATAATATTTCAATATTCAGATTTAGTGGAGTGAAATTTCATCTTTAATTCGTTCAAAATATGAAACACAAAACTATTCAACCTTCAAAATCTTTTTTTTAATGAGTAGTCACAAGTACTTGATTTAGCAATTTTTATTATAAAGTTTACAAAACGGTGTAAAAAATGCATAGAGTCCGTAAACCAAGCTATAAAGTATATGTCCGTAGAGCGAAGGTTAATAATATGCAATGCGAGAGTGAGACTTGTGATATCAACATCCGGTATGACAGTAGTAGCTTGCTGCAATTTTGTCTTCAATACAGAATATAATACCATTTTGAATTTTGAAAATATTTATTCAATCTCGAAGATTCCTTACATTTCTGTCAATGGCAAAACGCTTTTCGAGTAGTTTTGTTCTACCCAAGTTCTATCTCGTATGCTTCTTATTGTGCGCTATCTTTGGACCTAAACTATATGTGCGCTACCTTTGGACTTAATTTATAAATCTATATGTTTTTTCATACTTCAAAGATATCGATCTTGTTAGCAAAATTTACCTTTTTAAATCCTAAAATGTCTTTTTTACTTCCAAGTTATCTTTTTTAAATTCTAGATTCTCTTTTCAAATTTGTTCGCAACTATATCACAAGTGAGTATTGAAGAATGTAAAAGTTATCACAAGTGTTGATGTGTTTGCTGGTTGGATATCAAAGCACCTTTCAGGCGTATAAGGCTATATTCTCTCATTATGCTTGAAATGGCTAATCACAGTTTTGGTGATTTTGTTTTGAAGAATCTGGAGCTTTGGGTATCGAACCAGTGACATTGAAGTATTAAGCTGAGAGGTAGACCATAACAACCATTGAGGACGAATGTATATATATGCCTAATATACACAAAGGACAGATGGGAGTGATTTTAAATGAATAAATAAACTATATTTATGTGATCAATAAAATTTTGATTAATTGTTTTCATGTTGAATACAAAAAGTTTTTTGGTATAATATTTTTAACAACATTATATTAATAAATATTGTCTGCGAGGTGAGAAATGAAAGGTTTAAAATTGTAAACATCTGAAACTATAAATCCTATTAATTTAAATAATAAAATTATGAAAATTTAAAATTTTAAACTAATTCACAAAAACTAAAAAAGGACAATTTTGAAAAAAAAGAATTCAAAAGTTAAAAAAGACAATTTAAAATGTAAAGATGACAATATAGAACTTAAAATGGTTTATACACAAAACTATTAAACTACAATTATTTTATCTATTCAATATTTTATAACTATAACGCTTATATTATGTGAAAAATGAAACTGTTTATAGATTTTGTACAAGTTTTTATGTTTTCTCAGTTTTCAAAGTATTTTTTTTGTTTGGATCCCCAACTTTTTCCATTTGTATCGATTTTTATTTTTTTTCTTAAAGATCGGTTCGATTGAAAATTCTTTTTCTGAACCATACCTTTTGAAGCCACTCAATGAATCTTTGTACCTTTACGCCTTATCTTTTTAAACTGCTGAAAACGTTAGGTAAATTATTGTTATTTTCTTAAAAAATCTTTCAATGCCCTTTTAGCCAATAGATATCTTTCAAAAAGTTAGAATTTTTTACAGAGACTTAAATATCTATAGAGATCTTTAGATTTATGTGTGTAATTCGTGTTTACGCATGTCAATATCCATGAAATGGTGGTAATTTAGTAATATAGGATCCATGGAATCGGAAGTTAATAACCACATACTAAATTCAGTCGTTTATCTTTTCGAATCTTGCGTGTAGCCAGAGGGGGGTTTGAGGATACAAACTACTATTTCTACTAATAAAACAAGCAGCATGTATATGGAAACACCAGACATTTCGAGTATATAATGACGTGGAATGCCATTAGAGTATAGGAATTTTTATGATAACTATATACTTTATAGTAGAGAGAAGTGAGTTCCCCCATTTGCCTCTTGCTTCGCTCAGGACAGAACGGATTCTAGGTATCCTAAAATTGTTCCCTTCAATGATCATTGGGACTGAGATTCTAGGTTCCCTCAAAGATCATTCGTACCGGGATTCTAGGTTCCCTAAAATATCATTGATACCCGCAAAGATAATTGGTACTCTTCAAAGTCAAGGTACAAAATCATTGGTATCCCCTCAAAGTTCATTGGTACCTCTAATAATAATCATTGATATCCACCGCAAATAATCCCTATTTCAAGTATAAATTTATAATAAAAATAATTTTTTTTCTAAACAATGCAAAATAATTGAATAAAACATTGAAATTATTGAAAAGAATGATGAGATCATTCTAAAAATGTATAATGCTTGTATATTGGTTGAATATATGTGAAGTGTCATTATAACAAAACTTATAAAACTTTGCTTTAACGCCATCTTAATTTCTTTACAAATGAGGCCTTCTCTGCATCTTCATGAGTGCATGATGTGTTTGCTATTAATTCACAACATTTGTAACATTGTAGAAAATAATGGAAGCTGTTTCTGGTGTTTTATTTACTTATAACTGCGAAAATAGCATAATTTGTAGCCATAACTAACGAAGTTAGCAAAATCATCGTTAACTAATCCAAAGAACAGCTTTACTAATCTAATTAGTAAGTGCTACTAATCTTTTTTCTCAGTGGCAGGATCAAGATTCAAACCAGAGAGATTTTCAAGTGAATACCGATTAAGAGTAGGGATACCGCTTCAAACTCCCGAGTATATGCATTCTATGTTGCTAAATTACGATCATTTGATAGATATTCACAAGCATAAAGACAAATTACAAACATAAATCTAAAGGTCTCTATAGTTATTTTATATGGTTAAAGAAAACTTGTAGCGATTGATTAGGTTTTTTTACCAAACACTCATAAGTTACCTTTATTTTCAGTAAGTCCCTTTAGCATTTAAAAAGACATAATAGCTGAATTCCTTTTATATATTTTCATGCATATTAAAAATTAGTTTAGATAATTATTTTATTTTGATGAATTTTTTTGTTTTTTTATTCAATTTATTTACGTCATAAACATGGTAATGACAGACGTATCATATGTGCCGAAAAATTATTTTGTCTTTTTTAATAAATATTAATGATTATCCAACTCAAACTGTTAGTTATGTGAAGTTTTGTAAAAAAACTTTTATGAAAACTTACTAGTGAGTTTTCTGAAACGCGGTATAATTTTTAGAAAAAATGTAAAGTTGGAATAAACCATTATCCTCGAAGAGAAGATAAAAATGAGAACATATGTTTTGATTTGCATTAACTCGTTTCTATTTCTAACGATATTTTTATGTTTTTTCACTTGAATACACAAGAACTTTTTTCTTTCTAGAATCATCGAATCAACAAGTGAGCTGGACGAAAGTGGAGTTCTCATAGAGCCTTGGTATAATGTAAAATATGTGATAAACAAAATAAAAAACGATTCTATACGAGTGTGGAACGAAGCAGAGAATGAGAAATTTAAGCTTCCGAAGGCTTCAAATCTCTTACCGAAAAATTTTATAATTTTTGCCAACCGTTCCGATTTATATAAAAATGTTACTTCTCCAAATGACGACGCGCTTCCATATCTCATTAAAAATGGGACAAACCAAAAACTCTACTACAAACTGGACAGTGTTTTCAAAGTTCCAAAAGCGATTATGTTTTTTAAAGTACTGAATTCTAACATTGACTTGTCATGCCAAAGTTTGCAAAAAGCTATTCTTTATAAAAACTTGTTGATTGATGGCATTCTAAGTTACCTTGAAGAGGGGGACACTTCTTACTTGTTTTTTAATATCTACACTATTCACAAAGGATTGGAGATGATGGTCTCAGGATACAACGAGAGGCAAAACTATTTTTTTGAAAAGGTGTTCTCCATGCTAAAATCATTTGTGCCTGATGAAAATCGCTTTAATTTCATTAAACAAAGAAACGAAAATAATCTAAGGAATTTGGTTTTTGATCCACCAATCGATATCTCAGAAAATCTATTCAGTTATATCTTGCAAACCGAATTTTGCAGTTTAGCACAAATTCTTAAAGTTTATAGCGGTAAATCTTTCAAGCTAACTATTTCTATACCTTTTAAAAATGTCAAAATTTGTGTGAGGAAAACTCGGTCTCATAAAATTCTTTCATACAAAACTTTGTCTTTCAGGGGAGTACACACGTGTCGAAAACCATTATATTTGAATCGCTTCAAAATTTTTATATCCGAATTAAATGGGAATAGATTAAATACTAGTATACTTATTTAACGAACGAACGAACTAACTAACTCTAACTAACAGACTAACCAATAACTTGCTTGAGTCATAGTTTTCTGAGACCAAATTTTGTATTTTGAGTTTTCTGAGACTCATGTTTCTGAGAACGAGTTTTCTGGTCACCGATAAACACACATTTAATTCATTTTCTTGACCAAAAATAGGAAAAGTTATGATGCTCACACTTTTTCAAATATTTATTTACCTACACGCCAAGAACAAAATCACGATAAATATCATCTAAAAAAAGTATACTAACAAATTAAGATGGCAAAATTGGGAGTTTTGTTTAAGTTCCTGATTTTTTGGCCAAAAGTTCTCAAATCCATAGCGAACAGGACTTTTTAGTTGAATCAACTTGAATCCACTTATTTTAGTTTTATCAATTTAAGTCCTTCATTTTAATCTCGGTTTTTTGATCCTATGAATTTTATAATGATAAAGTATCTTGTTTTTTAATGTTTTTTTACCCCCAATATAGTTAATGGACATAGATATGGGTTAATATAATTTCAGGGAAAAAATAAATTACAAAATCTATCAAGCCAGCCATTTGACGCTTTGAAATCATTAAAACCCAATTCATTAGCCAGAAATTGGAATATTCTTGGCCCGTGCGGCAATGAACCACTACCAAACACGGTCGTTAACATTATCATTAGAGTTTGATGTCTTCATCTTTTTGCTGAAGTATTGAAATTGTCTTCGGCCATTAATGTTTTTTTCTTTTTTGCAATTATGTTTATAACACCATCTGATATGCCCAATTTTGCTACTACATTTCTTAGGCTCCAACCTTTATTTTCTTTAAGAACTTTTAACTTTTCAGAAAAAGATAAAGTTTTTCGTGATTTAGACATCTTGAAAGTGGAAGGTAAACAATACTTAGAGTAAAATATGCTAGCGTATGAGTAAAGTAATTATGATTGACATTGTTTATTATAATTAATGAGAGGTACAATACAATGAAGAAATTAAACAGTACTGAAGAGAAATATGCTTGCCTATTTATGAGTAAAGACAGTTAGGTGAATGTGAATGTGACTTATTGTGAATGTGATTGATCATATGTTGCTTAGTTAGAAGTAAAACATTCAAAAAGAATAATATCAATATGCTTGCGTGTTTATTAGTAAAGATAAATATTGTGAATATGATTGATGATAAAATAATACTGATATCATGAGCATATAAGAAATTGTGTAATTTGGTAAACATTCAGTATAACATTTATATATACATTAAATAGAAGGGTGCCTAAAATGGACCCACCTGAAAGTACTACAGCTTTATGTGAACAGCAATCATTCATAAAAACCTATTGAAATCTATCAGTTAATTAAATATGAATCAAAGAAAGAAATTGAAAGCGAAGAAAATTGTAGAAAATTTAGTTTACTCAATAAGATCGTGTGTGAAATGGCATCCAACGCTTTTGAGAGAAGACTAAAAATTGATAGACAATTCCTTTCTTAGACGGAATATATTTTAATATTCATTTTGGATACTTCAAATAGAGGATAAGGAAGTTTTGGGCTGGTCGCTTATTCCCCTATCTCATTCGCCCTTCGTCGCAGTCTGCCGACTACAATAAGTCGTAATCATAAAGACTAAATGGTGTCACAAAACAAGATCGAGGATCTGTAAAAAAGATAAATATGCAATATGAGTGTGTAAAAATGCTATCCATCCATTCATTTTGATCAAGCTTTAGAAAAAATCTGCTTTGATACAAATGACAAATATTTCAAAAATTTGAAGTAGTATATAAAAATATTTAGAATATCTACGATACTCCGAGTTTAAAGAGCTATAGTAAAAAGTTACATATATACGCTCTATCCAATATGTCAAATATCTGAACATTTTGACTGAGAAGGGGATTTTGAGTGTTTAGTGTTTTACGTACACATTTTGGTTAACGTTTTTATATGTAATTTTAAAAATATTTTGCTTATATTATCGAATAATTTTTTTGGCTGAATTCAAATGGCATAAAATTGTAATTTATGCTTAGACTTTTGTAATTTTTTTTCACATTTTCATATTTTCTATCTATTATTTATTTAGTTTATATAAATAATGAACTCTCGCTAAAAAAAATTTATAGTAAAAAAGGCTTTTAAAATTGGGGATAAAGGGAACAAGAATTTATTATTAAAATTCTATTAATTTCAGCGCGTTTATGCTGCCTTTTTCAAGTGACAATGTTATGATGGTGAGGCGATCTAAGATGTGTGGTTGTTATAGTTCCGCGTTTTCTACTAAAATTGACAAATAGAACGATCCATACCTTTTGATTTTTATAATTTATGTAGACTTATTTTAAGCGAAACAATTTCTTAAGGTAGCCAGAAAATGATGTCTCAGAAAACTGGTAATGAAAAATTCGCTTTCAAAAAACTGATCAAAAAAAATTTCCCACAAAAATTAAAAAAACCAGTAAGATAATTAATTTAATTAGATAATTAAATTAATTATTTTGTCAGTTTGTTAATTAGTTCATTGATTAATTGAGTGGTTGTTTCAAATGGCACAGGTTTCTTTGGGATATTATATACTTATTTTCTTTTACGAAAAAAAAAGTGTATTTAATCTATATATTATGTGCCATTTGATGTTACATAAGTAATTATACATTTTATTTGACTTTCTGTAGCTCTTTTTGAGGGGATATGATCAATTTTCTATCACTGTACCACAATGAAAAAAATACGGAGACCAGAAGATCATTTTCTAGTGCAACTTTTTGCGTAGATTACGAAAATAATATTCATTTTGATCATATAGCCTCCAGTTTTCTGTAAATGGCGATTTCCTGATATCATGCTTCAATGATAAGCAAATGTTCTTATTTACTACAAATGATATTTTTTATCTTTTTTTACAATTTTTTCAGTCACTCACATTAATCAATACTTATTTCAAATAGTTAAGCCTTTTAATTGATATAAATTTGTTTAAAATGCCTAGAAATTGTAAAAATTCGCCAGACAAGTTCTGTTATATATGTGGTGAATTCACATCAAACAAATACAAGAGACAGCTTACTCAGCGAGTAAAAAAGCTCTACGAGCTGTATTTCGGTTGTAAAGTTGGCGACCAGGATAAAAGTTGGGCTCCTCACATCTGTTACGTTAAGTGCTCAAGCACCCTTTCTTCATGGATTCGAGCCAAAGGAGAAGGAAAGAATTGGATTCACAAGACGATTCCTATTCATCACCTTCAGAGCCTGTTAAAAGACCATAGTTTCTCAACCAAACGAGGCTTAATGATCTCGTTCATGATCTGAGGTTAACAAAGGAATCCAGTGAACGTTTGGCTTCGCGAATGCAGGAGTGGAATTTGGTGGGAAAAGATGTTCGTGTTACAGCGCTCCGAAGACTTAGAAAAGTTTTTCACTTTGGAGAGCAACCTGACTTACTGTAACAATATCAAAGGACTCTTCAATGCTCTCGAATTGCAATACGAAGCCAAAGAGTGGAGATTGTTTATAGATGGCTCCCTGTACAGTGTCAAAGCTGTCTGTCTTATTGCATATCGAAAATAAGATGCCCTCAGTTCCCATTACTCACTCCATAATTTTGAGAGAGACCTATGAAAATCTCACTTTCATCTTGGACCGAATCAAGTACAGGGAGCATGAGTGGCTGATTTGAAAGTTAGTTCAGATCATTATGTCAGCACAGAATGGCCGCCAATGCATTTGATGATTCCAGGCTTAAGTAATGTTAAAAATGGGGCGTTGGTACAAAAAGAGAAAATCATTTTACCGCCTTTGCACATAAAGCTGGATCTGATAAAGCAATTTACGAAAGAACTTGATCATGTAAAGCCATGTTTTGTGCACCTCAAAAAATGTCTTTCCAAAAATCAGTGAGGCCAAGATAAAAGAGGGTATTTTCGTGGGTCCTCAGATACGCAAACTACATTTTGATACGCACTTTGAGGCCACAATGGAGGAGAATGAGCTAGCAGCTTGGCAATCTTTCAAAGACACTTGCAATGGAATTCTGAGTAAAGCACCAAGACGCCCAGGGAGAGATTTTAGTAGAAAGATTAATAAAGTCTTACCAGAATCTTGTCATTTTTCCTGAAAAGGCAGCAGATGTGTGTGATGAGCATGGAGAAAGATTCCATTAGGAAATTGCAATGATGGAAAATAGATATACGGGAAAAGTTAGCCCTGCGATGCTTGCCGATTTTTGTTGGAATCTGAAGCGAGATTCACCAGGAACTGTTTATAAACGAAAAAGCAAAAGCCAGGCAAACTTTGAAAAAAAGGGAAAAATGTCATCGTTTATTAATTTATTACTTTCCATCCTGAATTTTAAAAATAAAGTGATAATTCACTTGAAATTTTTGGTCTTTGTTTAAAAAGGTATTTTACGGAAAACTGTGACGTCATAGCAAATTTTCGTCAACAAATTCGTAATCAGCGCAAAAAATTGATAATAAAATCCTAAAGCGATTTATGTATTTTTTCAAAAGTGTAAACTTGTTGTTCAGGTGAATTTAAAAATGAAGAAAAAACTTTATTCATGTCAGTTTTGCCTATGAAACTGTGGAATGTAGATAGTTCCATCGTTTAATAACAAGTTATTAGTTAACTTATCTACGTTTATTCAATTAGGAAATAAGCACCTACATTTTGTTCAATTAAAGGTTATAGTCACTTGATAGACATATCAGTTTAAAAGTTTATATACGAGTTAAAAACGTTTTACAATCTTTCATTGGCAAGGCACCTTATGTCAAACTATGAACAAATTGGTATCAATGAGGAATCGAACCCAGAGTCTTCCGTGCTGAGTCCATCATCTCAACCAACCTGCCATGCCACCCATTCAAATAGTGACAACACTTATTAATCCGAACAGAACATTTGAGAAAACTATTTGTATAATGAAAGTATCTATATGGATTGTGGGAACAAAATAATTTCGTTGTTAAATTATACAGAGTTATTATGAAATATTGCAAATACAAATTAAATATTTTGCCAAAAATGTCAAAAATATAATTTTTTTTATTGAAATTTTTTTTTCATCTTTTCATTTAAAAGATTATCTTTTAGCTGATTTAATCATTTTAAGAATTAATCTCCTTCGAATTAATGATAATTTCCCTAAATTTGCGCTATCGCTATCATCATCTCTAATAACAATAAAAACTCTTTTGTTAAAAAATAATGAAAAGGATAATGAGATAATAATTTAATGTTAATATATTTAGATTTTACTAATAGCCATTAGTCGAATATATTTCTTTTCTATTGATAATTTTTTTTTACAAATTAACCGTTTCAACTAGTGACCTTTTATTACAAGTTTTGATTAGACCATCTTTATAAACATTTCAGTTAGATAAAAATTGTTGAGTATAGAAATCTTTTGAATATAATTAAATCCCTATCGATAAATTTATTAAATAACATTTTTAAGAACATAAGATATACCCACGTCAAATTATAATTTTATTGTCGAGCGTACATATGATGATTATTATAAAATTATTTTAATTTAAAAATTTTCAAAGAAGTTAGTGAATTCGTTAAAGTGGTTTGATTTAAATTTTTTATCTGAAGGATGATTTTTTGCTTCTAATAAATCTTCATACTCATTATAAAGGGCTTCATCTTTAAAACTTATACTTCGTTTAAAGTATTCAATATTGAAATTTTTTTCAAAAGAGTCCTGCGTTGAATCTTCTTTATCACTGTTGTTTTCAAAAGTTTCATTTTTTTCTTTAGATTTATCATTAATTTCAAAAGCTTTAAAGTGTGAAATTTCCTTTTTTTTGCACAAGTTATACTTTTTGAAGACATCAATAAAGTTGGGCTCATCTTTATAACTAGTATCTTTAGATATAGGTTTATTAAGATTAAAAGAAACTCTAGAAAATCTATTTGGATTTGGAAGCTCTTCAAATGTTCTAACTTGTGTTTTGCTAAGAAGTCTATTTAATGAGTTTTCCAAGACTATATGTCGTCTTTTATCTTTATGGTCAATTTCAAATGTATTAGGAGTTTCAGATAAGTGACTTCTTTTTACAAATTTTGAGCTCACAGCATGATTGAAGTAATTCATAGTCTAGGATTTAAAACTGGAATGCAATCGAATTTGGTTAAGCAGACGATTTTTATAGATTGAGTTGATAAGAAAGAATTTAAACTATAAAAAAATTAATTTAATTTTTAAATTTGCATTATGAAATTTTTTTAACTAATATTTACCTTCCTGTTCTAAAAAAAGCAATTGCTTTATTTAATCCATATAAAATCATTCTGAAAACGTACTTTTTAATTGATAATATATCTTTTTAATATTTTTTATATTATCTTGCTAAAATAAATCTGTGGAATTTTAAGTTTTTGCTTTATGTAATCAATATACAGTGGTGAACTATGTAAAGATATAAGAAATTTCATTTTTTAAACTTAGTTTTTTTTCGAAACGTAATATCGTATCGGAATAAAAAATACGATATTTAAATGAGCAAAAATATTTTTAATTTGGATAATGCTTTCAATATTCTTTTTGCAATCATTGTATCTTTTTTTTTCCAACTCATTTATCCCAAATATAATACCAAATTCTGATATATTTTTATTTTTCAAACCTAAATTTAAAGTTTATTTTAAAAAATTTAAGTATTGCAACATGAAAGAAGAATATCTTCAACTATATCTTTTTTTTAGTTTCAATATTTTATCGTTTAAAATTGATTTTAAGGCCGAAAATGTTCTAGTTGCTAAAAAGTAATAAATCATCCACTAATGCAGCAATGAGGATGTAGATGTCCAGCCTTTAAAGACTTCCTTTTGGAATCTTTATTGCCGGTCCCAAGCCCGGGTAAATGGAGAGGGTTTGCGTCAGGAAGGGCATCCGGCTGTAAAAGTTTTTTGCCAAAACACATATGATGAGTATCAAAGAATTTAATAAACAATTGGTTAGGGCGTACCCTGTAGGCGACGCACAGTGGTTTCGTCCATCCACTGTGAAATCACAAGGGTTACCGTGCAAAGAGCGAGTACGGCTAAAGAAGCTTCCTCAAAGTAAATTGAAAATTGGAAGTTTAAATGTTGGAACTATGAAAGGTCGTGGAAGAGAGTTGGTTGAACTTATGAAGACGAGAAGTTTAGATATATTATGTTTACAAGTGACAAGATGGAAAGGCAATAAAGCAAAAGAGCTAGATGAAGGTTTTAAATTTTATTACAGCAGCGCATCAGCTAAGGGAAAAAATGGAGTCGGTATAATACTTTCACCTTTAATTGAAGAAAGTCTTGTTATGGTTGAAAGAGAAGGGGATAGGTTGATGAGTATAAAAATTCTCTACGGTCAAATTCCTTTGCATGTTATAACTGCATATGCACTACAATGTGGAGTTAGTGAAGAAGTTAAAGAAGTCTTTTGGAGACAATTAGAAGCAATGTTAGTAAGTATTCCTGCTGAAGATAGACTAGTATTAGGAGGAGATTTGAATGGACATATAGGCCAAGAAAATAAAGGTATAGAAAGAGTACATGGAGGCCACGGTTACGGATGTCGGAACAAAGATGGAGAAAGAGTAATAGAAGTTGCTAATGCATCTGACTTGATGATTGCTAACACTTTTTTCAAGAAAAAGAAAGAACATCTAATCACATACAAAAGTGGTGTAAGTGTGGCTCAGATTGATTTTATGTTGTATAAAAGATCGAAAATAAAAGAAGTGGTCGATTGCACAGTCATTCCCGGAGATCATGTTGCTGCACAGCATAGGTTATTGGTTGTTAGTCTTCTCATGAGTGTCCCAAAACCAAGGAAAAAGATGGTTGAAAGGAAGATAAAGTGGAGAGAGCTGTTAAAAGAAGAAAAACTAAAAGAATTTAAGATTAAAGTTTTAAAAAGACTTGATGATAGCATAGACGAAGTCAATAAGTGGTGGAACAAAAATTTAAATATAATTAGAAGCACAGCGGTTGAAGTCTTAGGAATGTCGTCTGCTAAAAATGCAAACTTTAAGCAACAGTGGTGGTGGATTCCAAGTTTACAGGAAAAACTGAAGGAAAAGAAAAATGCTAAGAAAAAGTGGGAAAAATCAAGAAGAAAGGAAGATAAAGATGAGTTTGAACGGGTGAAAAAGGAAGCAAAGAAGGAAGTTGCTGTGGCGAAAGCAAAGGCGTGTCAATGTATTTATGAAGATTTAGAAACACCGCAAGGACAAAAGAAAGTCTATTGGCTGGCTAAGCTTAGAAACAAAGAAACCAAGGACCTCAATCATATTAAAGAGATAAAGGACGCAGAAGGTAAAGTCGTAAAAAGTGAACCTAAAATTCTTGAAAGATGGAAAGAATATTTTTCTAGGTTGCTTAATGAAGAAAACTTCCGAAAGTATTTTGAAGACGGATTTGTTTGTCAAGGATCAATAGAAGAGATAAAAAGGTGTGAAGTTGAAGTTGCCCTGAAAAAGATGAAAAACAACAAAATGGTAGGGCCCGATTCTATACCCGTTGAAGTGTGGAAAGCTTTAGGAGAAGAAGGAGTCAATATCTTATGGAGATTATTGAAAAAGATTGTACAGCAAGAGGCAATACCACAGGAGTGGGGAAAAAGTATGATCGTTCCAATTTTCAAAGATAAAGGAGATGTTCAAGATTGTTCAAATTACAGAGGGATAAAACTTTTATCTCACACAATGAAAGTTTTTGAAAAAATAATAGAAATTAGACTAAGAAAAATGGTGAGAATATCAGAGAGACAATTTGGTTTCATGCCTGAGAAGGGAACAATAAATGCAATTTTTATAATGAGACAGATGTGGGAAAAATTTGGGGAAAAGGAAAAAGAGCTACATGCAGTATTTGTTGATCTTGAGAAAGCATATGATAGATTACCAAGACAAGAAGTATGGAGATGCTTAAGGAAAAAGTTCGTGCCTGAAAAATATGTAAAACTAATTATGAAAATGTATGAAAATGTTAAAAACGGTGTTAAAACAATTGTAGGCAAAACAGAAGAGTTTAGTGTAAAAATTGGTCTACATCAAGGATTGTGTTGTATCTGATGGCAGGAAGAAGAAGATTGACTTGAAAAAAGACTGCGAACTGGCTTTGGACAGGAGAAGATGGAAGATACTCATCGCAAACAGCGATCCCATATAGAAATGGGTAAAGCTGCAAAGGAAGAAGAAGAAGAAGAAGAAGAAGAAGAAGAAGGATGTAGATGTGACTCTAACATCACACTCACACCATCTTGGGAAGAATGGTATATGTGTGCGTAGAAAGTGTATAATTATTATTTAGCTTTGTGTGTATCACATAATTATTTATGTTGGTTGGTTGGTTGGTTGGTTGGAGTATATCAAAGCACTTTCAGCCTTAAGGCTATATGCTCGCATTATGCTTAACTTTATTAGTGCTGGGCAAAATTTGTACGCTCAAGTGCTGGGGGCGTAAAGTGCCCCCTATTTTTCTCAGATATTAATAGGTTTTTATAAATATTTTTAATGTTACATATATATTTCAACTATGCTGAATTCAGTAGAGATGTCCATTTTTTATCAAAATCAATCAAACGTGTCAAAAAATTGATTTATATTTGACAGCTCATCTCAAAAAGGAACTTTTTATTTAAATAATTATATAAAGTTTTTTCCACATCTATACCCATTTTCAAATATGCTGAATTCAGTGGTAATATTCATTTTTTATGAAAATCAATCAAACCTGTCAAAAAATTGATCTAAATGTGACAGCTCATCCTAAAAAGAAACTTTTTATCTAAATAATTATATAAAGTTTTTTACACATCTATACCCATTTTCATATATGCTGAATTCAGTGGTGATATTCATTTTTTATGAAAATCAATCAAACCTGTCAAAAAATTGATCTAAATGTGACAGCTCATCTCAAAAAGGAACTTTTTATCTAAATAATTATATAAAGTTTTTACACATGTATACCCATTTTCAAATATGCTGAATTCAGTTGTGAAATTCATTTTTTATGAAAATCAATCAAAGCTGTCAACAAATTGATCTAAATGTGACAGCTCATCTCAAAAAGGAACTATTTATCTAAATAAGTATATAAAGTTTTTTACTCATGTATACCCATATTCAAATATGCTGAATTCAGTGGTGAATTCATTTTTTATGAAAATCAATCAAACATGTCAAAAAATTGATCTAAATGTGACAGCTCATCTCAAAAAGAATCTAAATAATTATATAAATTTTTTTACACATGTATACCCATTTTTAAATATGCTGAATTCAGTGGTGATATTTAATTTTTATGAAAATCAATCAAACTGTCAAAAAATTGATCTAAATGTGACAGCTCATCTCAAAAAGAAGCTTTTAATCTAAATAATTATATAATGTTATTTACACATATACACCCATTTTCAAGCATGCTGAATTCAGCGGTGATATTCATTTTTTTTATAAAAAGCAATTAAAGTTATCAAAGCATTGATTTATATATGACAGCTCATCTTAAAAAGAGACTTTTTATCTAAGTAATAAAATAAAGTTTTTTACACATATATACCAATTTTTAAGCTGCGTAATTCAGTGGTGATATTCATTTTTTATGGGAAATCAATCAAAACTGTCAAAAAATTGATTTATCCCAAAAAGAATGATCAGGCATGGTTTTTTGAATTAGAGAATTGCGTTTAATAGAAAGTATAGGGAGATGATGAAGTTTACCGTGTATGACATTTTCAAGTAGGCTGTGTTTTCTGGTTATATTCCTTTTTTTTATAAAAAATTAGTCAAACCTGACAAAATAATTTAAATATGACAGCCCATGTCAAAATGAAAATTTTTATTCTTAAAAAAAGTTTTTTATACATTTCAAGTATGTAGAATTTAATGGTGATGTCATTTTTTATGAAATCAATAAAACCTGACAAAAAATCGATTAAACCTGTAAATCAATGTCAAATATATAAACATAAAAATAACTTCAACTTGCAGTATTTCACTGATAATTATTTTCTTAATTTATTTAATAAACCAACTTTAGGTGTTTAATTCACTCAAAATATTTCATTCTACAGTAACTTATGTAACTCGATAGGACCTTCATCTTTTTGGCTACAAATTCGTTATCGGCTTGTAGTCTCTACGTCATATTATAATTTACAGTATGTAATTTTGCTATTCATTCCATAATGATCCTTTCTTGGTAGCTCTTTTTTCATTAGAAATTTATATTCTTCATTGTGTGTTTGAAAATTTTTTTATAATGATAAAATTACTTTTTTCCTCTCAAAGCATTTTGATTAAAGAATCTTCTGGATGATCTTAGACTTTTTTTTATCAGTTTCGTGTATTTTATTATCAGGCCTGAATATTTGTCAACCAATCTCATTTCAAAGGTTTTTTTCTGAAGAATCATTCGTGATGTTCATTATTCAATTACAAAAAGTTGTCCACGTTCTTCATCTAAAAAAATTATTTCTTTGACGCAAAAGGAAAAAGATTGAAAAATTCAATTTAAATTAAAATATCTTGATAGTGACTAAATTCTCACATATTGGCATCTGGGCCATTTTTGATAAATCTGATCTATTCTAAATTTTCAGATTTCCTACCCATATTAGCTAAATATTAATTGTAATCCTAGAAGATAAGCTATAGATTTAAATATTTTTCATTTGTAAAAGAGGAACTTTTTTTTGTCAAAATGTTTTTTGAAGCACCTAATATTATATAATTAAACCACTTCCTAGTTCATTAGAACATGGTAGATCTTCCATTTAGTCAAGATACATATTTTTTTTAATCATTTGTTTTGATCACATGCTCTCTTTTCAATTAGTTTTCAACTTGGTTCCTTCTCTCATACAAATTTTCAAAAGATTTTATATACGTTTTGTTTTTTTTAATAAATATTTCATACTGAAGATGATTGTAGAAAGTATTATAAGACAAAATATACAAAAAAAAAGTATATTTTCACTATATATCTAATATGCAGCCATTTTTTGAAGATTTTTTACAGAACTGATTTTCAGGCATACATTACTAATTCAATTGCCACTTCGAGATATTTTTTAACTGTATTATCCAAAATCCAGTACAGAAATAAAATAAGCATAGTCGATTTGGTATAAAATAGATATTTTATTTTTTTGAAAATATTTTTGAAGACAGTATCTAGAAGTAAACCGCAAACTGATTGAAGCTTTCAGATATTTTAAAACCATAAATGCCAAAACTGAGTCCAAAAATGAAACCAGCATCTTACATTTGGCATAAAAACAGATATTTTATTTAAATTTCAAAAATATTTCTGTAGACATTAGACGTTAATCGAACATTTGATTGAAACTTTCAGGCATTTAAAACCTCTAAATGCAAAAAATGATTTCAGAAATAGAAATTATCATTGTCGAATTGGTATAAAAACATATATTTCATAGAGAGAATATTTTTGGAGATGGCTTTTAGAAGTAAACCGCAAATTTGATTGACATTGACAGATATTTTAAAACCTCTAAATGTGACAAATGAGTTCCGAAATGAAAACAGCATCGTTGATTTGGTATAAAAACATATATTTCATTGTAAAATTTGAATGAATGTATTTGGAGACAATTTTTAGAAGTAAACCGCAAATTTAATTAACACTTATAGGTATTTTCAGATCCTAAACGTAAAAAATGAGTCCAGAAATGAAACCAGCATGGCCGATTTAATATAACACATATATTTTATGTAAAATGTGAACAATGTTTTTGGAGACAATTTTCAGAAGTAAACCGCAAATTTAATTAACACTTATAGGTATTTTCAAATCCTAAATGTAAAAAATGAGTCCAGAAATGAAAACAGCATGACCGATTTAGTATAAAAACATATATTTTTTGTTAAATTTAAAGGTATATTTTATTAGATATATTTTTGATCAATCAAAATTTTGATTGACATTTTCTAAAAAGTAGACATGATTATTGAAAAAATTAAATATATAAGGTGTTATGCGTTTCAAACTGTACATAATTATAAATTTTCAGGGTATTATATAATATAGATCCTAAGTTATAAGGTTAAGTACAGATAATGTCAAAATTTTGCTGAAAAATTTTAATTTTTGATATTGATTGACAGTTTTGGACATGAAAGGGTCATTCAACTACCATGAAAATGGTTTCAAAAGATGCAGCTAGCGATTTTAGGAAAAGTCACAAAATTTGAAGGAATATGATTTAGCCAATTTTCTACAATTAATTTTTTAGTGAAGGGGGAATATAAGTTTAAGGAAGTCCTATAAAAAATCATAAGAAAATTCAACATTTATCGTAATTCATTTTTTTTTCGTATGTAATTTGGAACCGTAATTTTATCATAAAAGCTATCGTATTCTACCGTAATTACCCAATCGTAACGTACCGTATGCCACTTCCAACAGGTTTCCAACGTTTATATCCAATGATTGAACTCTAAGGTTAGGATGAACTTAAAACATTAAATTCATGAGTAATTATGCAACACATTACTTTTAAATATTTTGGAATGGTACTTTATATTTTTATCTGCTGAAATGTTTTTAAAGATGGGTTAATCTTTTTAATTAGTAGAAGTGCCGCTGACAAGCCATATGAATAACATATGTTCCCTACTATAAATATGGCATGTCTTTTTATTTTTAAATTCTTTATTTAATTCTTATGCCTATTTTATTTTATCAATTAATAAATCTTCTTCTTCTTCTTCTTCTTAATCAAAACTTGTAATAGAAGTTCACGAGGTGAAACATTTAATTTGTAAAAAAATTGCTATCAATAAAACAAATATATTCCACTAATGGCTATTAGTAAAATCTAAATATACTAACATTAATTTATTATTTCGTTATCTTTTTCGTTATTTTTTAACAAAAGAGTTTTTTATTATTATTTACGATAATGATGGCGATAGCGCAAATTTAGGAAAATTATCATTAATTTCGTAGAGATATATTCTTAAAACAAATAAAAATCGCCGTAAAATTTGAACTATAGTTTATCAAGTCAATCCTCATTAATCCAGACTTGCTTATCAGTACAAATATTTTTTTTTAGTTTGTCATTCTTCTTTTCATTTTTTGAATGCAGGAAAGATGAAAAAGGATTTCCAATAAAAAAATACAATTTTTGACATCTTTGGCAAAATATTTAAATTGTATTTGCAATATTTCATATGGTATTAAAATAACTCCTTATAACAACATTGAAATTATTTTTTCCAATCCATATTTATACTTTCAATATACAAATAGTTTTCTCAAAGGTCCAGTTCGGATTAAAGAGGGTTGTCACAATTTGAAAAGATTGTTTTTAATTAGCAGAAGAAGTGCAGCTGACAAGCCATATGAATAAAATATTTTAAGATTGATAAAGTAGGACGAGTAAAACTTTTAAACTGATATGTAAATCAAGTGACTAACCTTGAATTGGACAAAATGAAGGTGCTTATTCCCAAACTGAATAAGCTTAGATACTAATTCTTGAATTAATAATGAAAACATTCCAAATAAAAGATTATAATTAATAACTAGTTATTAAACGATGAAACTATATACACAGTTTCATAGGCAGAATTGACATGAATAAAGTTTGTTCTTCATTTTTAAATTCACAATTAATATTAAAGTCAAAAAACTACAGAATGTCAAATAAAATGTATAATCACTTGTGTAAGATCAATTAGCATATAATATATAGATTAAGTACACAAATTTTTATTAAATTTAAGGATTTTTTTCCTTTTTTTCGTAGAAGAAGCCGTTTGAAACAATAAACAAAATTAATCAACGAACTAATTTAAAAATCTGACTAAATATTTCATTTAATTATCTAAATATTCCATTTTTTTCAAAGCCACACATCAAACCCTGCACAAATTTTATTTTTCAAGAATGTTAATACATTAATTTATGCACTTATAATTGAATATACGCTCAATTGAAAAAATTTTCTCCATACTTCTTCCAAGAATATTTTATAAGTATGTACCCTTGTGAAGAAGCTTAAAGCAATAGTTTGACAAGTGTGTAAAAGATTTCTTCCATTTTTTCAAAGACTTGACTTCATTTTGACTCTCAAGAAAACGTGATGAATTATTATGTATATATGTTATTCATGTTTATATACACACATATATTATAATTCATGTACTCCCCATGTACATACTCGGAGATTCTAAATATTTTTATATACTACTTCAAATTTTTGAAATATTTGTCTTTTGTATCAAGACAGAACTTTTCTAAACTATATATATGCAATGAAGCTTGATCAAAATGGATGGATGGATGGATTTCACATCTACAATATTTACGATGTCCTTATTTCCGTACAACAACATATGCAAAACTTTTAAATAACAATTTTATCTCTATTTCTAACTGAGAATGTTGAATGCAATGTAAAAAATGTTTTTTTTATCAGTTTTAATGTTTTACCTTCTTTAAGTATTTAAAAAAAATGATTGCAAATTATTTCGAGTAAAACATTAAACTAACAGTATTGATAATAAAAAATATATTAACTTTTTTTATTTTGTTAAACATGAAAAAGTTTTTTTTTTCTTTTTTTTTTGCTTGCATCTTATCCCAAAGTTGGGGATCGGTGGCCATGATCCCAAGTATCCATTTTATTTTTTCTTGTGCATCATTGCCAATTTTTGCCGCTGCGGGAAAAGTAAATTGGGCCCGATTACTTTACATCACACTTTAAAAAGTAAAACGTTTTTGAATTGAAGGAAAACAACAACAAATATCTCACTAATATTGCTTATATTTGAATATATTTTGACATCGCTTACAAAAAATTAAAGTATTGCCATTTTTCTATTTTAATATCTTGTATCGTTTTACGCTTAAATAAAATTTGTAGGTGCTAGAGTTAATTCAAATAAAAGTTTGGGCCGGCCTGTAAAAAAGTTTGAAGAATCCCGTTTTAGAGCATTTTTACACCGATTGAATAGTTAAAAGATCTACTTCAAGCATTCTAGGTCATTTTTCGTAAACGAATTCATATTTTTAATCGTTCATATTATAATGATTGATAAATTTATATACGTGTGCATTTTTGTGTATGTGAGTGTATTATAATTTTTTTCAAAAATTGTTGCAAAAACAAATGTTAGGCATTTTGTTCGTTGTGGATTCAGTCCGTAGTCATTCAGTCCGTTTACCTTATTTAACCTACTAATCAACAAACTAAAGTACTAAACAAATGTGAACATTGGCATAAATAATAATTCAAGTGACATAATTGCTGACATTTCTTCTCTTTGAAACTTAGACATTTGATAAGTGTGTCCTAATTTATAATTATCTTTGCATATTTTGTTTGTTGGATATTATCCACATTTTTCAATGTCGGAATTTATTAGCTTATAATGATTAAGGATTTTTTATATTAATGAACATATAAATATATTGATCTGTTCTTGTCCAAAATAAATAATAGAAAAAATGGTCTTCATTCGATGGTAGTGATATGTATATTATGAATATGACTTTTTCTAACCATATGTTTCTCTCGATGTTCAAAAGTAATGATAAAGCTTTAATAAAAGTTCACAGCCGAATCCTAAATTTTACTAACGATAAATGCAAAAATCAAATATTTTATGAGCTTTATATTTCATTTCTAATGATATATAGAAGAGAGATTGTCAAAATTATGGCTAACAACATCATATTAAAAAGCTCACATTTCGTAGGGCTTAAAAGCTCACATTGTAGTGTAGTTTTTTATATCTATCATCTCTTGCTAGAATACTCCATGTGTCTATGACAGGGGCGGATTTGGACCGTGACCGGACTTAATTAATAAGATTAATTAATTAAGACTTAACCGTATTAAATTTTTTTTTATAAACGTTGCTTTATTTCCAAGAAATCGGCAAACTTGTCGTGCTCTATACAAATATGCTGCGAAATTTTTAAATTTTATCATTATTCATAACTTCGATACACAGATCATGTGATGAATAATTTTATCTATTGGAATTACATGACAACAAATGTGTTATGATTTGACTATATTTATAATTATCATTTTACTGTATCATACTGAGTTTTAGTGTTTTAACATTAGAATAATATTATTTGATTGGTTGCACAAGTCTGGAAAAGGCGCAATTCTATTTATATTTTCTCTCAAATACCCGCCCATAAAATTGCCATTCGCCTAAATGTGCGTTTGCCAAATGTCCGAACGCTAAATATCCATTCAGCAAAATGTTCTTCGGACAAATGTCCTGGTACCGATTTAGACATAGAAGCGACGGGTAATCTCCTAACATTCATTTTTTGGCACAACAAAGTAGAATTTAATTCAAATATATGCTGATTTTGTGAAATAATAATTATCCTTCAGATATTCCTTGTTTATGGTCTAAAAGAGAAAGTGATCCGTTATTAGGCTACGTACAAAGCAGCAAGCATCAGCTTGTATATTCACAATTTAACTGAAGAATAACATGATATCATTAGTAGTATTATTAAGGCGTTATTACATTTCATGAAATAACAACTAATATTATACGTATTAAATATTTCGTTCATTACGTTGATAAATAAAAAAATATATTTTTAAAAAAAAAATTTTTAATTTTTTGTTTCTTAAATTAGCAAGATATTGTTTGTTTTTGGTGCGATCTTCTAGTGCAAATCTGGTTCCAAATTTGGCCCTTTGTTTAAAAGAGGTCATTTCGTGTATCTCTGATATAGTGAAGTGAGGTATCACTGTAACTGTATACTTAATATGAGAATTACATAATATACGAAGGGTTGAACGCGAGATGTCAATCAAACAGTTTCAATATATATTATTGCTAAGAGCTACACACGTTTTATCCAACTACACAAAGTTAATAATACACTTATTCAAATATAAGTATGAACGATAATTATTCAATCATATATTCGATGCCTTTTAGATATAAAAAATGCTTTTGGGGGAGAAACTATGTACAAAAAGTTTATTTTTTCCATAATAATAAGCAACTAAGTTAGTAACTTGAAAACTAACAAACATATCGGTCTAACTACTTACGGACACACACTTTCAAATTCAATTTTCCTATTAGCCAGTAAGTTTTACTTCATTTTTTCAACTGAAATTAAGTTTTATTTTAGATAAATGAGCATTTTATATTGAAATCTTTAATATTTTTTCATTTTTAAGTTTTTATTGTTGGGCATTTTGCTGTGATAATAACATATAATTTCAACAAAATGATGCTGCAAAAACAATCATATGTCCACTCTGCTTCCACTGTTCAAATGATATCATCCCATGTATTCCTTGCAAGACAAATCATTATTCACTATGCCAATCTCTCAATCAGGAATTTTATGATTTTTTGTTTGTGGGTCAGTAAGTATAGTTAGATCCATTTTATGATGAACTGCTTAAGCCATTTTACTGTGAGAATATTCTGAACCGCAAAAATACAATAATAAATAAAATAAAATTTTCCCATAAACATTAAAGAGAAGACAAAAAATGTTTTATCAACCTTAACCTTTATTATATGTAGTAAAAAATTTTTGAATAAACACAGTTTTTAACATGTGAAAAATGTACTTTTCACATTTATTTTTATAACATTGATAAAGTTACTAAAAAGTGACAAAAGAATATATTGACATAGGCTCTTTTAAATAGTATATTTTTTAAAAGTGTATGAGAGAAAATAGGCACAAAAAATAGTATATTAATTTTAATATATATAACCTTTAATATATTTTTTATATTTTTTTTATTTTTTAAAAGTGTATGAGAGAAAATAGGCACAAAAAATAGTATATTAAATTCAGTATAATTTTCTTATAAAAAATTGAAGAGAAGACAAAAACATTATATTAAACTTAAATGATACTTAACATGTGAAAATGGTCAATTTTTGAATAAAGTCTATTTTTACCACATGAAGTGTAAAAATATTCTTCTCTTTTATTAAAGTTTGGCATCTTATTTTAAAAACGCTGATAAGCTTCTAAAGTGACCAAAAATATACTGACTTCTACTTAACCTTAAAATGTAAAAGTATCCTTTTATTTTTATAAATAAATTTTTTTTAAATACTTTATTGATATATTGATGTCTGTAGGCGTAAAAACAATTCAAAATAGCGAAGTTTATTTTTGGATTCTATTTTGAAAGAAAAAAATCGCTTTTTTGCTTTTTTCCATGATTTTTTAAACATTAGAGAAAAGTTATTTTTTTATTATGCTCTATTTTTATACGTGAACATCAAGACTGAATTTTAAAAATGCAACTTTTGTGGTAAATATCATTTTTCTTGAGTAATTCAAAAAATTTATAATATTTTTATATTTTGGAGTACGTGTGAAATCTGGGGCTCCTAAATAGCATAATAAAATCTAAAATTTCAAAATTTATAAACTAAAAAAACAAAAAATGTATTCTGATGGAGTTTGGTACGCTGTTTACAAATATGTAATTTTTTAGATTTTAAAAAAATGATCATGATATAGGGAAAAATTAGAAAAAAATTCATATTTATTTCAAAAATAAAAAATTATAAACAATCTAATGAAGTTTGAAATAAATAAATTTCTAAAAAGGACTCAAATCTTCACTTGGATCATTTCTAGTTGTTCGCTATAAACAAATGTGTAATAACGTAAAACAATGCTTTATAGTATGATAAATAATATTATTAGTGTTTCATTCCATTTCTTCCTCTAAATGCATATTCCCTACAGGGTTGGATCTAGACATTTACAACCAGAGGTGGGGTATTAGCAAAAAATATACAGTTATGTTTTGTTCTAACTATTCATAAAATATTCGAAAACTACATTTTACTAATTTACTATATAATCCCAAAGTATTTTTATCTCTTACAAAAATAATTTTCAGAAGTGACATTGCTTATAAAATCGGTAAGCAAATATAAAATATTCTGTGCTCGAGAGGGCATGCATTCCCCTCCCCCCATCAAGCGCCTTAGGTCCACCCCTGATTCCCTAATTTCTTTTAATGGACCATTTATTTAACTTCCTTCATTATACACGTCTTTTGTACCTCATATACCTTTGATATATCGATCCTGTCTTTTTGGCCTACTTCAATGCTGTCGAACTATTGATAGTTATTTACACTACGGCCCAATGCTTTCTTACAATCCCCAGCTTCACTACAATCGACTCAATTCACTCTCCGTATATTGTCTTTGATATAATTTTTTTTTTTAATTTCTATCAACAAATTTTTATTCTTCTACTTCTTAATTTGTTAAACTAATTAATTATAGAGAATTGAAAAAATAGGGTGTACATTTCAATTTTGCAATTTTTGTGCATGTCGAAATTTTTGATGTTATTTTGAGCGCATCTTTATGCTTATATAAAAAAGTGCAAAAAAAAATTTTTTTCAAAATTTTTCAAAATATTTACATAAAATTCAAACAATCGTCTACTATTATTTTAATAGAAAAGCAAAAGAAATGGATTTTTACTTTTGCGGCAAAGCGTATTTTTAATTTGGGGAAAAAGTTTTTATTATGCAAATGAGGTGAAAAAATAAAATTTTTGAAAATATTTTTTTCCTCTCAGAGTAGTCGAAAGCAAATGGTTTATTTGTTTTTTTAGAAAAACTCTATGTATTTTTTCCGCTCTCAACATTAAAACGCTATTTACACAAAATTTTATTATAGAAACCTCAATTACCACTAACATGTAAATGTTCTTTACAATTTTAAGTTTAATCTTTAGTAAAAAAAATTATTTTGTTGCTATATTTTTTACCAAAACTTAAAAATAATAAATTTATCATAAAAAATTAATAGATGGCGTTAATTTATATATATATAATAATTTTAAAAAATTTATGGATTTAACTTTACAACGCATATATTTATATTTTCAAGCTATTCTCATAACACGAATAACCAGTTTTTACTTCAAAAAAAACTTAGTCTAAAAAAGTCAAAAAAAAATATAACAGGTGTTAAAAATTTATTTTAAAACTATAAACTTAGAGGCATTTAGAACAAATAACTTTAGAATGATATTTACAACCATATTTCCACATTTTGCACATCGACGTGAAGTTATGTTTTTTTCTTGAGATGCAAAGAAAACATGAAGCTTTGCTTGATGATGTAGGTTCTACTTCACTACGACTTTCAAAACCATAGTATGATAATAAATGCTTGACATCAAGGGATAACTCTGAAGTTAGAGATCTTATTTTCATAGATTCTTCAGCCATTCGCAAGGCAAGCATTTTTATAAATATCTTTCTACCGCCTTGTTTTGTGTTGGGGAAATCCCTAGGGCTATTGAACTTTGCTATAACCCATGAGTTCAGCACACTAATATCTAGATAATTTGAAAATAGCGCAAAAGTCCACTTTCTATTGGGTTTATAGCATTTGTAAGCTCTTATCATTATATTCACAACATCAACTCCACCTTTGAAGTAGTTGTATTCCAACAAGCTCTCAGGTTTCGAAGCAACATTAGCGATTTGCACGTTTTTATGCTGTGACGACATAATATATACAACTTTGAAGTAACGTACGGCATGACGTCTAGGTATATACGCGCTCAGAGAAACATAATCGGAGTATATTATTCTACTTTCGCATTCACTAAGTCGCAATTCTCTAAGATAGGGATACTAAATACTAAGGGGACAAATCTCCTATTTGACATAACAGTTCCGCACAATGATAAATTTTTTGTACTACACCAAACAGCTAAGGAATGACTGGTAAAAAATCTATCCGTGTAAATGCCACACCCTTGAGGTATTTTACTATTTTCAATTAGTCTTTTGCAAATATTTAGCCCAGAAAAGTAAGTTCTATCAGAAATACCACCCACATAGATTTCGGAAGATAGACAATAATAAAATATAGCGTCGTTTATGTGATATAATTTTATACCGTAGTGTCCGGGTTTTTTGGGGTCATATATTTTGACCCGACATCCTCCCTTAAATGTAACAAGCTGTTCACCTATGGTAACGGCTGAATGAGGATTCCAATACAATGAAACACTTTAAAAAAAAATAATCATGGATTTTACGAATGGGACTAATCTTGTCATTAGCATCTCTCTCGTTTTTTTGTCAAAACGTAAAAATACGTGAATGAGAGTAAACATATCGCGTCCCAAGCAACTTCGTAAAAAAGGACTCCCAGCATTTGAAAATAAGTCAGCAGTTTTAACTTTTTGATGACCATTTTGACCGATGTAAATCAAAGAGCCAAAGTAAGCGAGAAGATGGGAAACACTAAACTTTGTGTAGCAGTGGTACAAGTTTACGTACTTAGGATTAGTCGATCTAAAAAATAAAATTTGTTTTTACTTTTCAGATTTTAAAAATACAACTTACTTATAATTGGATTCCATTTTGTGCATTGTCATTGAGTACAAGTATTGAATAAGTTCAACATCGAAAAAAAGTTTAAATATGGAAAAAATATCGTTTAAATTTTTAGCAGAGCTTTTAGGACCTGGAGGTCTGGAGATCGAATCGCGAATATTCAAACTTTCTCTTCTTCCTACTCCACTACTTCTTGGCTCCGAAAAATATTCAGTAGAATCAGGAGCAATCAGATTTTGATCAAAAAAGTCAATTTCACTAGACATGTTCGAGATTTGAGATGTCTCATTATCAGAATCACTGAAAGTTGAAGAAGAGTTATCGGAAGAAGACATGCTATAAAGGAACTTCATTATGAGTTTTCATTATGAGTTGATGATGCAATTTATTATATGCGTAGCACGTAAACATAAGCGGATTGCCAGAATTTATATATAAATATTTATGCCAATGATATCATGATAAAACCATATTACCATATAAAAACATATTACCATATATACATCTATTACGTAATAGTTTTTTATCATCAACAAATCTTTGCGTTCAATAGCATACAAAATCAGTGTGATTTTTCTCAAGAAGCCACAGCTTATCAGTAAAATATCGATCTAGAAATTTTTAGCAAGGACAAAACTAGTAGCAATACTGTCGCCCAATTCCTCTTGTTTTACAGCCATGTCAAACATGCGGCCCGCGGGCTGCATGCGGCCCATTACAAGCAGATTTGCGGCCACCACAGATTACAGTATTTCTCAGAGAACTAGGTTCGCTGATTTTCACTTATCATCTCTTATAAAAGTTCGCACTGCACAGAAATTTCAGCCAGACATAGCAAAGATTGTCAATGACAAGAGGTGTCAAGCCTCGGGACAAGAACATGTAAAGTATTTGAATAATTAATAATAAATGTTTATTTTGAACTATTGTAATTTATGTGCATTTCATTTGTAGTTCATTCAAATACATGTGGGCCATGTATGTTGCCTTATAAACTTTTTTTATATTAAAATAAAGAACAGATTTATATCCTTGTTAATTTTTTAATTAAATTATTTTGTTAAACTATACATGACTTTGTACTTGCATTTTTGAATATAATCAAACCATTACATGTTTCCAAGTTAAAAGTAAAATATTCTGCAATAATTTTTATTGAACAACTTTAAATATAATTGTAGGAGTGCGGCCCTCATGAGAACACAAACTCACTCCTTTGGCACTCATGGGACTCCGAGTTTCACATGCCTGTTTTACACTATTATAATTCCTAAAATGATAATTCCTAAGCAGATTCCAAAATACAGAGAAATGAATAAAATAACTCATAACTCTTCTAAATCAGTAAAAATTTCAAAAAATTTGATAAATCCATAATGAAATTTTTAATTTATATTTTATTTAGATGGCGTTAAAAAATATATGTAAAAATAGATTTTTTTAATATTAGATCAAATAAATTGATAATTAATTTTATTTTATATTTTGTTTAATATTTTTATCAATTAAGGTTTTTTTTATATATATATGTGAAATTTTGTCATCACGCGTTTATAGTTATTACTATTAAATTTCTTTTTAGGAATAATAAAAAATTTCAGTTGTATTTATATATTGTCACATAAATTCTTGTAAAATACTATATATAATAGAGCTACTCTTTTGTAACAAGGGCCGATTGGTGTTTAGTGGGATGGAAAGTCCAGTTAGATTTGGACTCAGCATTCCGGGCGGGCCACGATATCCGAAAGGATGGGTGCGAACGTCACAAAACAACTTAGTTAATTAATTAATTAATTATTGAGTCCGTGAACGGTGTTAGAACAAATAAGTCCGTCGAGCGAGGGTTAAGGATGTGTGTATACTTTGGATATTTTAGGGTTATTGATGCCCGAATTGGATTTTGAAATCTCTTAAAGCAAATTTTTCAGATGACATTTTCAATTTTGTCAAAATCTTTTCCCATTTATACGAAAGAAGTGCTTTACTTCGGGAATAAAGTTTTATCCAAAGTTGGGCTCCTTGCAATCTTTATATGCTAAGAGGGGCGTGAGTAAGGTTGGTTAGTGGGTTTTGATAACTCAAGATCTTGGGTTCGATCCCCAATCAAGCCTAATTTCCTCATAGTTAGATACGAGCTGCGCAATTGTGCCTTCTCGATGAAAACACCCCAAAGTATCATTTACCCCTTATATACTAAGATAGTAGAGATCAATTGGTTAGCGAGATGCTAGTAATAGTTACTGCTTGAAAACCTCTTTTGACATTTGTAAAATTAGAAACCATCACTCTGTGTGAAAAACATTAATGTTTGGATTTTTTTGTAAATATTTAATTTTTACAAGCATACTTAGTATTAACTCAAGCTGTAAAGGTATTAAGTAAATGTTAACTCATTCTACAGATTTATTGAAAGAAAACAAGAACACAGCAGGTTCAATCAGCAGCGTCCATTTTAAACATTGTTTTGTTCACTTCTTCCAGTTATATGTAAAACTCTCCTTCAAAAAAGGTTTCATGTGGGCTCTTTTTGAATTCTTCTATGTTTGAAATCTTGATTACATTCTCCTAAGAAATAAAAAAGATATATAAATTTATTAGATATACTTTTCAAAGAGTTTTTGTCTTGATAATTCATCGTTAGGAATCATATTTCATAAAATGCTAAATTGTAAATATATTTATTACAGATTTATTGAATAAAGTGTCGGACATTAGCGCACTAAATAATTATTATAGGACATTCATTTTGTTGATGATGCAATTTATATTGATAACCACACCTCTTTATCTAATATCCAGCTAGCAACCCAAACAACTGGTCAAGATTCTAACGTTGAAAACCAAGTTAACTTAGTTAACTTAGTAAATAACTAAAGTCCACCTTCTTATTTTATATTTTTAGAATGATGAAATTAAGCCAATTTTTATTGCCTTTGTGCCTTAGTTTAATTCACAATCCTTTTTTTTTTAATCTTTAACCTATTTCTCTTTTCTTTTAATTTTAAACACTGTGATAAAAAAATATACGAGAATCTTTGAAAGATTTAATATATTCCAAGAGTTTGGCAAAAGTGAAAATTTTTAAAAAAAATTTTGTAATTTTCCTTTAGATGAACTTTTTACACAAATCGATATAGCAATTTTGTATAATAATTAATGATTCTATCGAAGTCATCAACAAGGATGGAATCAAATCTCTACTAAAGACGAACTGAGATTAAGTTTGCTAAAGGCTATCAAAAAGCAAATTTATTCATTCTTTATTTCTTCTAAAAAAATTTTCCAATAGTTCGGTAATTTATTATAATTCATTGAAAAATAATGATTCAACGATAAAATTTTTATTGAAATTATTTTAAAATGACATCGTAAAAAGGCTGCTGACTGGCACTCTAACTAAGACGAACTCTTCTGGATCTCCTTAGTGCGATCCTTTTTCCTTAGTTAATCCGTTACTGCGTATACAAATTAAAGAGACAGATTTGAACGGGGTATCTCGATTCGATGGGTTCTCTATTGCTTTAGTTACAAATTCGTTATCGAGTCGCGCTCTCTACATTATTCCTCTTATACTTTATTGTAGTGTCTAATTTTGCTCTTCATTCTATGATGATCCTCCCTTGATAGCTCTACTTTCATCAGAAATTCATCTTCCTTAATCTATGCAGAAATCTTTAACCTAGACTTTATTTTTTATCAATATCATGTCTCGTTGTATCAGGTTATTTAAAAAGATATCATTCTGGATTTTTGTTAACCAATCTATCTTCAAAAGTCGTGGTCTTAAAGAAATCATTCATGATCCTCTTTTTTCTATTACAAACAGTGATAGACCTTTACCATCTAAAAGAATATCTCTTGAAAAGGATGGCGAAATTCAATTCATATTATAAAAATTTTTTGTCAGTAGGTATATTTTCAAATAATAATAGCATTGTCACGGTTATGGTAATTTTGACCACTTGAAAATTTTAGCTTTCATATCCAGGTGAGAGAATTGATAGTCTTTTTGAAACACCGAATATTGGATCATATTACACCACTTTCTAGTTCACTGGAATCCGGTAGATCTTCCGTCTAGAAAAGATACATACTTCTTTCTTAAAATTATGCAGCTCTTCAAATAATTGATACGCTGACCACATAAAAGTTAGGCCCCTGGAGTTTGTATTAAAATTTTCTTTGGATCCCGCGTTCTCTTTTCAATGTGCTTTCAGGTCGCTTCCTTCAAAACAAATTTTCAAGTGTGTTTTTTCCTCTTTTCAAAGATAAATAAGCCATACTCAACATAATGACGAGATGTGTAGGAAGCATGAAGAGCCGAAGCATAGACATTTATCATTTTACTATATAACGATTGACAGAAGTATTTGATAAGAACGATTTTTAGTAAAAATTGGTTTTCAGGCATACCCCAATAATTGGATTGGCACGTTCGCAAAGTTTTAAAAAGACTAATGCCCAAAACGGAGCACCCTAATGAAATAAGCATGGACGATTTAGTACTTTCTGAGATAATTTCATCCTCAATTAAAATTTTAATTCACGATTTTCATCAAATAACTCATTTATCAATAAAATGAAAGATGTGAAAGCATTATGCGTTGGAGACTATAAAACTTAAATTTTCATGAATGTGACTAATATAAGCACTAAATTAAATTATTATCTAAAATCACGTGATTTATTTTTGGTCTCCTGAAAGACGTGGCACATTGTTAATAAAGTTCAAGAAGCAACGGTCTAATAAGTAGCATTGAGTCAAAATTAAAAATCACTTATGCTGATTTTTATAGCAACAATATTTTAACTCAAGCAAGTCTGAATATCATAATCTAATAAGGAATCATAATTGGATGGATTTCAATCGAATATCGTTGAAATATGTATTATAAAATATTAAAATGCTCATTCTATTGATGAATATATTAATATTAAAAGCAAACGTTGTAAGATAATGAGTTATTCGGAAGGTCTTTTTCCAAATTCGAAGAATCTTCAGTTGAAATAACTCGAATTTTCAAAACACTTCTACTGTTGTTTGCGTTTGGCATAAAAAATTCCTATCGAAGAAATAGAATTTTAACAAATGTAAAATTTTTATGCCCAAAAAATGAAATGTGTTAAAGAGAAGCATGTACATTGTAAAAGTCTTCCAAATCGGCTTTCGTCATCTTCTGGTAAGCTTCTATAAATTTCGGATCTAAAAAATAATTTAATAGAAAAGTGCATTAACTAAATTGAAAAAACTTGGGCAATTATGAAGTGAACTGCAAAACTTTGCTGAATTAACACTAGCAAACATTTTTGTTCTTAAGTTACTACGATATGTACATCACATTCCCAGTCCATCCTTACGGATCTTATGGTCCCAGCAGATATGCTGTGTCCAGGATCTACCTTTTATATCGATTCCACTAACATCCCACGTTAGGTCATTTTTATTGCATCGCTATACCTTGATATAAATTAAATTTAAGAGAATTGATATTTAATATAAATGAATACACGTTAGAGATCAATAAAATTATAACCAGAAAGCTCTCAATTAGTACGAACTTCCGGTTATAACGAACGAACTTAAACTCTACCGCATATTTAATGAGCTTCTATTGACTTCTATTATTCAAAATGACGTCATGTGTGCCCGTTCGTTTTTTGTGTAACAGTAATGGCGTGTGGTCGTTGTAATTTGAACACTGTAAAGTATACCATCTATTTGTCTTATTATTATTGCCATGCTTTTGCATCTTTACTTTAAAATCATTCTTACTTGAGTTGCTACGAGGGGTGCAGCGGATAGTGAAATTAACTATCTGGCAGGATACCGGATAGGTGTGATAGTTTAAGAATATCCGGCCGGTTAAGGGTACGGAATATTCATCACATGTTCTAGCCCCACGCCTCTGTTTCATCAGTCGCTTACACACACACACACACACACAGAAATAAGCGCTTGGTCATTTATCAGTCTCATATACACAATTCATCACAAACAACGTGCACGCAAAAATTTTTGACATGAAACTTCTTTATATATAAAAAGTGATTTTGAAAGTTAGCGTTAATTCATTCCATCCTGCTTTTTCGTAAATTGTTGGTTGCGATGTCGAGCTTCATATGAAGCCCTTTCAAAATTAATGATTCCCTCGACGCCTCAGCACAGTGTATGGTTTGTAATAAAAGAATTAGAAGAGGAACTGGAAAGCATAAGACATTCAGCACGACACCTTTGCCCAACCACGCGAAAGTTTTGTATAATAAAGAATACCAAGAAAGGACTTCAACAAAAGAAAACCATAGAAGAATACTCTGAAGGATATGATGTATACAAGATGGTCGCGGCAATGGAAAGAAAAAGGGTCCAGTGGTCATTATAGGAAACGTTTGACAACATGGAATTTTTCGAACATTAATGATGCTAGGGCTAAAAAAATTTACAAGAAAATTCTTCTCGGGGTTGCATTGGATAAGGAACCAGCCTTTCAGGATTGCTGAAGATGGCGGCTTTATTAGTTTTATAGCCCATTTACAGCCACAGTATATCATACCTAGGCGAAGATTTTTCGCTAAGAACGTTTTGCCAGGCACCTATGAAGAACTACAAAAAGATGTTGCAGCTGAGCTAGCAAAACCTTGCGATGTTAGCTTATCATCTGACATCTGGACATCTTCATCATCCCATGAAACGTTCAGTCTCTCTTTGCTTACTGAATTACTGTGAAATATATACGAAAGTATGCAGTTCTACATGCGTCCTACTTTACCGACTCGCATATAGGTGTGAACATTGCTGACAAGCTCAAGAACATGTGGGGGTCTTTGAATATAGATGCTTAAAGAAGATATATACTCGTTAGAAATGGTGTAAAAAACATGTTTATTGGAAGTAATCTGTTTGAGATCGAGTCTGTTCACTGCTCAATACACATCATTCAACTCACCATAAGATACGGGAAAGGCACCACTACAACTAGTGCAGAATGTTCCGATTCGTTGGAAAAGTGCATACTATATGCTGAAGCGGTTCCAAAAGCTTAAGAGGCCTGTGCAGCCCTCCCTCTCTGACCACGATGAGCTGCCTAATTTTTCTTCCTTTGAGTTTCAAATTATAGAACAAGTTGTCACCATCTTCCAGCCTTTCTTCCAGCTTACTGTTGAAATGAATGCCGAATCATGCACTCTCTCAACTGTTATCCCAAACGTAAGCACCCTGGCAAGATATTTTGAAAAAGCCACTGACAAATAAGGAATCAAAAAGATCAAACAGAGACTCCTGTTTGCGCTCAGTGTTAGGTTCTTCTGTGCTTCTAGTTCTGGTATTGATATCATGAGGACTCGTTTATATGTTCTACAGACATTACTTGACCCACGCTTCAAAGTACAATTTCTGAACGACAAAGCACATCGGAAGACTCCGCTCTTTGACAAAGTATTCCAGCACCACAGCCTTCTTACTGTGAGTGTGGAAACAGTTGATGAAGCTGCTCACATTGGTTATCCCAGTGACGAAGTTCTTGAAGGTAGAATCTTTAAATATTAATCAGATATTATCCTTGTCTTTTTCAAGGTATTTTAGTTTTGAAATTACCCGGTTTATCCTGCTGGATACCAGAAGTATCCGATGCGGATGCCGAATATCTAATAATCGTCGGTATCCGGCCGAATAGACTATTGGGTAGAGCCCTAGTTTCTACTCAATAATACACATTGTTCCTATAAATTTATTCCCAAATTCAAGAGTTCAATCTGACTACACCGTCTCACAAACGCAAGATGATATCAGTTGATCATCGATCCTTCCAGCGTGAATACGGTATTCCTAAGAGCCGCATATCCACTTTCAAAGGAAAGGAAACAGAGTTGTGGAAGTTTGTACACAAGTGCAGTAGGATCACTTGAAATTGAAGAAAAAGAGGCCGCCTAATGATTCCGATCTGGACCAGGCACTCTATGTGTGGTTTGAGTAGCATTCAGCAGCAAACATTCCAATATCCGGTCCATTGATTGTGATCCATTCTTGATGACTGAAAGTTTGTTGGTTCCACTAGATCGTTGTATCGTTGGAAAAATCGTCATGGTATGCGAGCGCTAAATATTTCTGGTGAAGACAAGTCATGTGAGGACAAAGCGGCTGACAAATTTATACCAGATCTAAGCAACATTATTGAATCTGAGGGATATAGTCCCGACCGTACATGAATGAACAATACAAAGATATCGTACTTTATTCACTATAACGAACTTTTTATGTCCCCAAGTAGTTCGTTATAAAGCAAATTTAGGGCATGCTAGAATAGGAAAAACTAGAACAGGAATTTGACTCTCCTCTCATATATACACAATATGCATGGAGCTGTGCTTCCCAGTGTCAGTCTGCGCCAGGCAAAATGCGGGTCTGTAGCCTCTCTTACTTTACTGGCTAAGGCTGGATAAGTTTAACATTAACTTATCACTTATTAACTTATAAGGCTGGATAAGTTTTTAAATTTAACACTGACGTAAGCAAACTCCTGATAAATGGATGACGTGATTTACTTACTCTTTAATTTTGAAGGTTATAGAAACCTGATAAAAGCATACTGTCGTATTTTATGTTTAAAATTGAGTGATTTCATTGGCTTTCATGCGCCGCTTCGCCAGGCTTGAAAATGATACCTGCCGGCCAACGCTCATAGAAAGTTTGCGGAGCACTGTCCTAGAGTGCATATTTTACCTTTAAAATATTATACACAGTCCTATGAGCAGAATCTTACAAAGGACTTAGTATGTCCAACTTAATTCATCGCTCAAACTCTTTTCGGACTTTACCTTGTCCCCACACCTGCTCAAAGTCGCGTATGAAAAAGACAATTCAGGTTTGAAATATTTTGTGAAGACAAAAAAATAACTACGCCTATATTGTTTTGTAAGCAATGAAAGAGTAGAAAATAATTGAAAATGTGTTTGAGCTGAGAAGTGTTGCACGGTGAAATTTGACCAAACTATACTTCTGAGAATCGAGATAGAGTTTATGATTTCATCTATTTTACTTTTAAATTTCATTACACAGAGCATTGTCATGGATCCATTTTTTGAAATCCATGGATTTTTTTAATTCTTCACATCCAGTTTCTTTTTTATTGCTTCTATTCTTAGAGTTTCATTTTTTTTCTTTCACACAAACAAAATAGGAGAAGTTGGTTTTTAATTTTCTATGATGCCAAAAATCGTTCTACTTTTTACAATTATTCAAATTACTTTTCCAAACAAATATTTTAGATACAATTTAAAAACGATCCTATTCATTCCGAATTTGATGGGTTTCCAAAAAAAGAGTTTTTCCAGTGATAAAATATTTGAGTGCCAGGAGTGGGGACACAGATAACTCGAAGAGTGTCCTTTATCGCTAAATGTGATGTAAAAATCAGCATTTTCGCAAAAATGCAATAAAATTAAAAAAATCTTACTTTCGTTGAAATATGCATGCGTTGCGTTTAAAGTGCCGATATAATAATCCATTTGGTCTTCAATATTTTTCGGTTTTTCTAGCAATGCTTTGATCATCATTTCTTTGTGTTTATCGAATTTTTGTTGTGATAAATTCCCCAATTTATTCTATAAAAGAAGAAAACCTTTTGTGCATTCAGACAAAAAATTGGCATCATTCACAAAGATTAAGTTTGTAAGTTATAAAAAAATAAGGCGCAGATTTTCATGCATTCTTTCATACACTAATATTACTCATACATATTTGAGTTGTGTTAGTTTAGTTATAATTAACCAATGAAGATGGCAAATTTCTAAAAAATAAAGAATATACCTAAAATACATGAGAACCTTGGAATTAGAAGCTAAAAGATTACCATTAAAAATGAGAAATTCTATCTAATTTTAAACTAATTGAATTTAGTTATTTTAAGTGATTGATTACATATTAATGAATTGTCTGCAAGTTAGTTAACTTATTCATTCAAAAAATGTAAATAACCTTTTTCCCTCTTTTTACATGCATATACTCTAAGGAGAGAATTCAGGAATGCATAGCAGGAGCACAAATCTTCATATCAACGACTTTCTTTTTAAAAGGAAAAATAATGGAGATGAAATATTAAATACATTAAAAAAGCTTAAATTTCTGAAATCTAAATAACTATCATTAATTTTAAATCTATCTTAAACTGTTTGATCATTATGTGAATTGGTAAAAGGAAAGCATTTGAAAGGAAAAGTTATTCTGCTTCATTCAAGGTTCATAGATTGAGAATTATTTGATGAAAAATGCACCTTTAGGTCAAGCACGAATCCCAGGATATCTTCTTCAACAATTTTCACGTTTTTCTCGGTTTGAACAGAAAATTTGGCGTAAACAACTTCATTTAAATTTATATCAGAAAAGTAGACCATGTAGCCTGAAATAGGTAAATTATATATTATCATCATTTTTTCAAAACACGAGGAACGTAGGGTAAGAAATAAGAGTAAACGTCAATCACTTTTGATGCATATCCCATCGTTATACCTTTTGAAGAGTAGACGAACTTATTAATTGGTATACAGCGGGAACTCATTAAAATTGGACGAATTAAAAGTTTTGTTTTAAGATTTCATTGGTTAACAGGAATAACATAAAAATATTAGTAGCCTTAGTAGGAATATGAGGTTTAAAATAATATACAGTGAATATATTATTATATATTTTAAAAAAAATGTATTCTAATAAATAAGAAAATATAAATTAAAAAAAATAAATACTATATTTATTTATTTTATATTGAAAAAAAAATAAAATTTTTGGCAGACTTATTGTTGAAAACTTAGCCAAAAAATGGAATTTTTATTTTACCAAAGAAAAAGCGCATTCAACCATAGAACTCGAATATCCTGTTGTCAGAGCTATTTTAGAATTTTGTTTTAAGATGTCCGTCCGACCAAATGTTGAAACAAAACAAAACTCGTTACTTTTGAGATTAAATCCTTTTTATTCCTAAATTTAACTCATTCGATTTTGTATTTAAATCATTTTTGTATAACTGGGCGAAATACGCTGCACCCAACTTTAAGTTGGTTTGAAGTTAGGCAGCCGGCTTTAACTTTTTTAATACTCAAGGATATCTTTTTTATGAAGCATAATAGAAGTTCTAGTTTTTCATCTTTAACAATATAGAGTTTCAGAAGATTCCTAAAATTTCATATTATTATTATTATCTGTAAACCTCTTTATGAACTCGCAATCTAGTTTATCTTGTATTTCAGGGTTATAGTTCTACAAGTCTACGTAGATGATGTCAAGTGGATCATCATACCACTAGACATTTTTTATAAGCAATACATGATTTATGTAACAGGTCCTTTGGGAGCACCAATGAAAGTTAGGGCAGTTTTTTTATTTGGAATAATCGATTTTTGCATTGAAAATTGATATCAACATAAAATCTAAATTTAATTGCCGTACTTAGGATAAGCATCTTGAGTGTATATTTAGATAAAATTAACATCATGCCTTTTAACTCGATTCGTCTTGTGTATGGAATGAAGTGAAAATTTTCTAGTTTAAATTTTTTAATAGAAATATTTTTTTATAGAAACATTTGAATTTAATCAAAATATTGAAATCGCTATATATTAAAAAATTTTTATATAGTCCATTTAACATAATAGAATTTCCTATTTTATTAAAAAATGGTACCAGAAGGTATGTCGAGGTATACCCCCAAACCACTTCCAATGATTATTTTTAAGAGAAAAACTTTACCGAAAGAAAATTTCCTAGCCTGTGTCTTGATCAAGGCTAATTCGAAAGGTTGGATGGAGGAACAAAAGATGAAAGAGTGGCTGAATGAAATATAGGTCAAAAGACGAGGTGGATTTTTTCACACATTACCGTTCCAGCTGATCTTATGGCTCTATGCGCACCCATCTCACTGATAGGGTTAAAAGTCAAGTTAAAAAATTCTCATTTTCTATAAACGGAGAAATGAAACGACACCTGTTTTTTTTAATTTATATATACAGATAACAAGGTTTTGTACTTAAATATTACAGCACTGTGAATAGTTATTGTATTTCCATTAAAAGGCAGTATGTTAAAAGCCATAACTCAGCAATTTATCCTACCATATTCCTAAAAAGAATATAATATTCGGAATCTAGACATCAAATAATATTTTAGAATATCATATCTTTATATTTGGGAAATTTTCAAATATCTCAGCCTAACCCTTTTGTGGTTAAGGCTTTAAAGGTCCGTAGAGTCATATGTCCACTCCACAATATAGTGCGTCTCCTATACAAAAAAAGAAATATCAAAAATAACAAAATGATAAACGCAAGGCTATAGACAATAACTTTGAAGTTTTTGGCCGGTTTGAAGTGTCTCTCCGTAATAAAATTCAATTCTGTGAAAATTTTAACAGCATACTAGTTAATTGCCAGTAATGTGGGTGGGCTCTTGAAGATCAGTTTTTGACCTGTCACTATTGGAAAGGTTTGAGATCCCCTGGGCTACAACACTCAACAAAACACTGAAATTATTTCTAGTGAAACACATTACCATGTTGCTTCTGGGTTCTCAACTCATCATAAAATTCCTGGCTAAAAAGTGATACGAGCATGGATGCTTTGCTCGAATTGTAAAAATCCATTTCGCCAATTTGATAGTATATTTGAATTGCGTTGCTGGAATGCTTGTCGTTTGGAAAGGTGTATTCATACTCCATGTCTAGATGGAATGAAGTGAAATGGTTTCATATATAGTTTCATTATTTTCATATAATTCAAAGTTTACTCTTTTTTAGTTTGATCATGTTCATGACGTGGTATTCATCTTTACTTCCACACTTCTGAGGGAAGTGCTCTTCCACATTTTCTAAAGCTACTTCAACGTTTTGAGGTAATAGATTTCCATAACCGATTCCATTAACGAAACAACTTTGAAAGAATTTTTCTTTGAACTCCACTATCTCTTGAAAAGTGATTTCTGAAAAAATGTAAAAGAAATGTAATTAGCACGACCTGACCAAATATATTACTAACTACGGTGGCTAGATCTCAAGGTTTACCGGATTGTTCCGAGGTTTGCTTTCGCTTAACAACGGAATCTGAAGAATTCCCGTTTTTCTTTCACTAATTTTATGTGTAAAAAAGAGGAGTCAGAGAAAATTTTGATCAGGATGGGTTTGTTTATCTCTTCTTTTTTCGCACAAAAACTCATCTTTTACTTTCAACATTAATTTTCTTATGAATAATTTTTGTAAGAAATGCAAAATTTTGTTCTTGACTTTTTTCAATATTAATTTCGTCGCTGTTTGATCGTGTAAAACTTTGGCAACCCTAATTACCATCAAAGTTTATTCAAAAAAATAAATAAAAGTTGAATATGAATTTTATGGAAATCAAAAGTTGGCTCACAAATTGACCAATTAATTGATAGAAGTAGCCTAACTGCGAATTTGCACCAAAAGAGTCAAAAAAATAAAAACGGCAGAAAATTTATCAAGTATAAAATTATAAGGTATAAATTTTCTTAAGTGTGAGTGGGGGAGGGGGTGCCACCTCAAGGTCATTTCGGTTATGCAAAGGTCGTATTGTTTATATAATTGATTTTAAAGTATAACTGATTATATGAAGTTTAATGCTGGATTTGAATCGCACACAAGACTTTATTGACATATTAACAAACTTAGTACCTAGAAACTACATTATATGAAAAATTAAAGTTTATAATTTTTGAATATATAGTTCTAATTAAAGTATAAAATCGATAGAGTTTGAAACAATTTGAATCCATTTCTATATTATTATACTTAAAAAGTTATTGTCTTTTTTGCCCCGGAAGATGATATTAAGGAAACTTTTAATTTGATTGGATAAAAATTTGATAACTTTTTTAGTTTTAACCAACCAAATTATGCTAGAATAGAGGGAATTATTTTAAACATTTCTTGAACTATTCAAATGAACTGCGTAAAATCTATTGTCAAATTTTCAATCATTCCCATATATTACATTTGCCTGATTCACTAGTAGTAGATTAAATTATAAAATTCATGACGTAATTTTTAAACACAAATTTTTGTTTAAATGATATTATATTTTTTAAATTGTTAAATATATAGGCATAAAATACACAATCATAACAATTATAGATAATAATGGATGATGGCGTTGACTTTTTAGTTAAATTCCATTGAATCCCCAAACCTTCGTTTCTTAATTAATCAGGTTCTTCGATCTCTACAGGTTAGTTGAAGTTTTTATTTTATTAGTTTTTAAATTTACTTAATTTGATTCATAAGTTAGTAGTCTATTTTTTCCCTGAAATTATATTAACCCATATCTATGTCCATTAACTATATTGAGGGTAAAAAAACATTAATAAAACAAGATACTTTATCATTATAAAATTGATAAGATCAAAAAACCGAGATTAAAATGAGGGACTTAAATTGATAAAACTAAAATAAGTGGATTTAAGTTGATTCAACTAAAAAGTCCAGTTCGCTATGGATTTGAGAAATTTTGGCCAAAAAATCAGGAACTTAAACAAAACTCCCAATTTTGCCATCTTAATTTGTTAGTATACTTTTTTTAGATGATATTTATCGTGATTTTGTTCTTGGCGTGTAAGTAAATAAATATTTGAAAAAGTGTGAGCATCATAACTTTTCCTATTTTTGGTCAAGAAAATGAATTAAATGTGTGTTTATCGGTGACCAGAAAACTCGTTCTCAGAAACATGAGTCTCAGAAAACTCAAAATACAAAATTTGGTCTCAGAAAACGATGACTCAAGCAAGTTATTGGTTAGTCTGTTAGTTAGAGTTAGTTAGTTAGTTCGTTCGTTAAATAAGTATACTAGTATTTAATCTATTCCCATTTAATTCGGATATAAAAATTTTGAAGCGATTTAAATATAATGGTTTTCGACACGTGTGTACTCCCCTGAAAGACAAAGTTTTGTATGAAAGAATTTTATGAGACCGAGTTTTCCTCACACAAATTTTGACATTTTTAAAAGGTATAGAAATAGTTAGCTTGAAAGATTTACCGCTATAAACTTTAAGAATTTGTGCTAAACTGCAAAATTCGGTTTGCAAGATATAACTGAATAGATTTTCTGAGATATCGATTGGTGGATCAAAAACCAAATTCCTTAGATTATTTTCGTTTCTTTGTTTAATAAAATTAAAGCGATTTTCATCAGGCACATATGTTTTTAGCATGGAGAACACCTTTTCAAAAAAATAGTTTTGCCTCTCGTTGTATCCTGAGACCATTATCTCCAATCCTTTGTGAATAGTGTAGATATTAAAAAACAAGTAAGAAGTGTCCCCCTCTTCAAGGTAACTTAGAATGCCATCAATCAACAAGTTTTTATAAAGAATAGCTTTTTGCAAACTTTGGCATGACAAGTCAATGTTAGAATTCAGTACTTTAAAGAACATAATCGCTTTTGGAACTTTGAAAACACTGTCCAGTTTGTAGTAGAGTTTTTGGTTTGTCCCATTTTTAATGAGATATGGAAGCGCGTCGTCATTTGAAGAAGTAACATTTTTATATAAATCGGAACGGTTGGCGAAAATTATAAAATTTTTCGGTAAGAGATTTGAAGCCTTCGGAAGCTTAAATTTTTCATTCTCTGCTTCGTTCCACGCTCGTATAGAATCGTTTTTTATTTTGTTTATCACATATTTTACATTATACCAAGGCTCTATGAGAACGCCACTTTCGTCCAGTTCACTTGTTGATTCGATGATTCTAGAAAGAAAAAAGTTCTTGTGTATTCAAGTGAAAAAACATAAAAATATCGTTAGAAATAGAAACGAGTTAATGCAAATCAAAACATATGTTCTCATTTTTATCTTCCCTTCGAGGATAATGGTTTATTCCAACTTTACATTTTTTCCAAAAATTATACCGCGTTTCACAGAAAACTCACTAGTAAGTTTTCATAAAAGTTTTTTTTACAAAACTTCACATAACTAACAGTTTGAGTTGGATAATCATTAATATTTATTAAAAAAGACAAAATAATTTTTCGGCACATATGATACGTCTGTCATTACCATGTTTATGACGAAAACAAATTGAATAAAAAAACAAAAAAATTGATCAAAATAAAATAATTATCTAAACTAATTTTTAATATGCATGAAAATTTATAAAAGGAATTCAGCTATTATGTCTTTTTAAATGCTAAAGGGACTTACTGAAAATAAAAGTAACTTATGAGTGTTTGGTAAAAAAAACCTAATCAATCGCTACAAGTTTTCTTTAACGATATAAAATAACTATAGAGATCTTTAGATTTATGTTTGTAATTTGTCTTTATGCTTGTGAATATCTATCAAATGATCGTAATTTAGCAACATAGAATGCATATACTCGGGAGTTTGAAGCGGTATCCCTACTCTTAATCGGTATTCACTTGAAAATCTCTCTGGTTTGAATCTTGATCCTGCCACTGAGAAAAAAGATTAGTAGCACTTACTAATTAGATTAGTAAAGCTGTTCTTTGGATTAGTTAACGATGATTTTGCTAACTTCGTTAGTTATGGCTACAAATTATGCTATGTTCGCAGTTATAAGTAAATAAAACACCAGACAGAGCTTCCATTATTTTCTTCAATGTTACAAATGTTGTGAATTAATAGCAAACACATCATGCACTCATGAAGATGCAGAGAAGGCCTCATTTGTAAAGAAATTAAGATGGCGTTAAAAGCAAAGTTTCATAATTTTTGTTATAATGACACTTCACATATATTCAAAAAATATACAAGCATTATACATTTTTAGAATTATCTCATCATTCTTTTTAATAATTTCAATGTTTTATTAAATTATTTTGCATTGTTTAGAAAAAAAATTATTTTTATTATAAATTTATACTTGAAATAGGGATTATTTGCGGTGGATATCAATGATTATTATTAGAGGTACCAATGAACTTTGAGGGGATATCAATGAGTATTAGGGATACCAATGATTTTGTACCTTGACTTTGAAGAGTACCAATGATCTTTGCGGATATCAATGATATTTTATGGAACCTAGAATCCCGGTCCCAATGATCATTGAAGGGAACAATTTTTTATTCCTATACTCTAATGGCATTCCACGTCATTATATACTCGAAATGTCTGGTGTTTCCATATACATGCTGCTTGTTTTATTAGCAGAAATCGTAGTTTGTATCCTCAAACGCCCCTCTGGCTACACGCAAGATTCGAAAAGATAAACGACTGAGTTTTGTATGTGGTTATTAACTTCCGATTTCATGGATCCTATATTACTAAATTACCCCCATTTCATGGATATTGACATGCGTAAACACGAATTACACACATAAATCTAAAGATCTCTATAGATATTTAAGTCTCTGTAAAAACTATTTTACAAATTTTTAAAAGATAGCTATTGGCTAAAAGGGCATTGAAAGATTTTTTTAGAAAATAACAATAATTTACCTGACGTTTTCAGCAGATAAAAAAGACAAGGCGTAAAGGTAAAAAGATTCATTGAGTGGCTTCAAAAGGTATGGTTCAGAAAGAGAATTTTCAATCGAACCGATCTTTAGGAAAAAAAATAAAAATCAATACAAATGGAAAAAGTTGGGGATCCAAACAAAAAAATATTTTGAAAACTGAGAAAAGATAAAAACTTGTACAAAATTTTTTATAAACAGTTTCATTTTTCACATAATATAAGCGTTATAGTTATAAAATATTGAATAGATAAAATAATTGTAGTTTAATAGTTTTGTGTATAAACCATTTTAAGTTCTATATTGTCATCTTTACATTTTAAATTAACTTTTTTAACTTTTGAATTCTTTTTTTAAGTTCAAAATTGTCCTTTTTTAGTTTTTGTGAATTAGTTTAAAATTTTAACTTTTCATAATTTTATTATTTAAATTAATAGGATTTATAGTTTCAGATGTTTACAATTTTAAACCTTTCATTTCTCACCTCGCAGACAATATTTATTAATATAATGTTGTTAAAAATATTATACCAAAAAACTTTTTGTATTCAACATGAAAACAATTAATCAAAATTTTATTGATCACATAAATATAGTTTATTTATTCATTTAAAATCACTCCCATCTGTCCTTTGTGTATATTAGGCATATATATACATTCGTCCTCAATGGTTGTTATGGTCTACCTCTCAGCTTAATACTTCAATGTCACTGGTTCGATACCCAAAGCTCCAGATTCTTCAAAACAAAATCACCAAAACTGTGATTAGCCATTTCAAGCATAATGAGAGAATATAGCCTTATACGCCTGAAAGTGCTTTGATATCCAACCAGTCAATCAACACGTGTGATAACTTTTACATTCTTCAATACTCACTTGTGATATAGTTGCGAACAAATTTGAAAAGAAAATTTAGAGTTTAAAAAAGATAACTTGGAAGTTAAAAAAGACATTTAAGCAATATGCATGGCTGATTTCCTACTTGCATAAACTGTTTGCGTGTTTTAAACTAATAATAATAATTTTATTACTTCCTGTTTTTATAATATGTACTTTTGATTTTGTCAATACAAACCCTAAAAGTTTTCAAATTTGAAAAATGAAAAGTATTCTGTAAACCTGCATATTAGACACGATATCTTCAGCTTGAATGGCAGGTTTACTTTTTTGGAAGAGGAAACTATTATTTAAATTTTCTTTCAACATTTCATACCATTCCTTCGGAATCATTTCTTTGCGTAGGAGGTTTATGTAGCTAAAAACTGTTTCTACCACTTCCTCTTGATGCTCTAAAGTTAAGAGAATCGAAAATTAGGAAATGTGAAAAGAAAAGCCTGTGTAAAGCAGAAATGAGATTACATATTTTGGATTCACAACAAAATAATCCATTTATACCTTCTTCAATGGAATGAATAAATAAGTACAAATAAATAAATCGGGTTTACAGCTATATTTCCCAGCAAGCTAAGGTCTAGCCGATGCTGCAACAATGAAAACACATAAAAAAGACTACCTGATTTTACTTTCCTAAAGTCCCTTTTTATATTCTTAAGAACTACTTCTTTCCATGTTAATTTTGGTCAACCCTTCAATTTACCTATACTTTATGTTATTTCATTGCTAATTTGTCTTTCCAATTAGATTTACAAATAATTCTCAACATTCTCATCTCAGTTGTGCTTAGCCTATTTTTGTCAACTTCTTTTCTAACGCCCAACTTTGACTACTCTATACTAAACTAGATCTAATACCACTTCCATAAAGATAACCCTTTGTGCTTAAAGAAAAGTATTATCACACATAGAACACTACTAAAAATAAAGTTCTTCCAAACTAATTTTATTTTGTGATCAACTGAGTTACTTCTCCCAAGTAACAAAATTGATTATATCTGTTCTATATATCTTTAATAATTTCAGCTTTTTTAAAACCAGAACAACTAGTACACTTAAAATTTTTAAAGTTTAATAAACTACCTTTAATATCAGAGCACCTTCTATGGAAAAAAATCTTGATAATCCCTATAAAGTTATAAAATGCTTTGTTGAATAAGGTTATTAACAATTCAAACATATAATATTTTGCAAAAGTTTGATGACTGTATTTAAGTAGGATGGAAAAACACAAAAGTTTAGGAAAAGAGAATTTTAGGCCAAAATATTAGATGATAAAAGCAAAGTGTTTAACCTGAGATTTCGAATAAATACCAAAGTTTATCTTTAAGTAATTAGGGCATACGACAAAGTATCTGCTTTTATGAAATCGACCAATAGCAAAACTATATTTAATAATTCATATCTAATTAAAAAACATCTAGTCTTTCTTGAAATATGTCATCAAAACTATATAGTGTTAAAATATTTTTTCTTTTTTTCTTTTTTTATATAAAAAAGATGTAAAAGGAAAGAGGGAATTCATCAGAAATTATAATAACATAGAATAATCGCAATAACTTTCAAAATTTATATACATTTGGAATCTTTGAAGAACATTATTAATAAATACTATAATTCTAAAGTGTACAATTTTCTTTGATAGTTTGCTTTTGAATTATTGGGTTTCGTTTTGGAGTAGGGTTTGACTAAAATTTATTCATATATTGATTGTGAATCAAAGAGGACTAAAGGCCCATATGTTAAAAAATTATTTTTTAATATTTATGTAATCATGACCTTTCATATGGAAAAAACAGATTTTATAAAAAAAAATTAATAAATATTAGTCAAAATCAATTATTCATACTTTGTCCTAAGTTGGTGAGATAGCAATCAATATCGAATACAGTGAAGACTGTGTAATGTAAGAAGTGAACCTCCAAGTTTTCAATGAATCCTTTTTCCTTTAGAAAATTTGAAAAGCCTGACTTATGATGACTGCCCAAAATTGATTTTAGCAAAAAAACAGGCTAAAATGAAATTAATGAAATAAATTTATCACAGAAACAAGTTAAAATTTCCTAAAAAAAATTATATGGATGTGAGGCAGTGACGTAGCAAGTGTTTGGAAGATGGTGTGGGAATAAAAGATTTTAATGGCGCTATCAAAATTCTACACATAGGATTTTAATTTGTTTTTGACTATATTGATTGACACTTAACAAACAAATAATATTACTTTTGAAAAATGATTGACACTTATATATTTCTCAGTTATTCAATGTCGGCACGCTGTAGCGCAGATGTGAATAGAAATTAGTATCTTTTACGATGAGTGTGTGAAGCGAATGAGCACTTATGTAAAACTTAAATCCGTCTCTATTGAAGAGATTATATAAAATGGAATGAAAGAGATATAAAAATTTTTTTTTAAAGATTTATAAAATTTGAAACATAGGCAGAAAAATAAGTGTGACGATTGGCTTAACGCTAAGAAATTGATAAACTCATCAGGTAAGACTTTTCATCATTTTATTTTTCATTTTTATTAAAATTATCATTTTTTGGTAAAGCCTACAGCATTAAAATTTTGTTAGTCAATTTGGTTGCCAATAAATTTGAATGCATAATTTTGAATTTTTTGAATGTAAATTATTATGAAATGTTATTACCTTAAAATTTTAAAAATAAATTTTCAAAATGTTTCAAAAAATAGTTCTCAGTTTTAAATGAGAAAAAGAAAATAATTCACTTCATATAGATGGTTTTTCTTTGAGTCTGGTAATTGGAAAGATATGGTTAGAACTTTACTTTTCTTTGTTTCCAACTTTATCCAGACCTAAGTTGAAATAATCAAAGTTATTATTTTGCATAAATTATACTAATGGAAAAAATCCATTAAAATGCTTCATTAGGAGTAGTAGACTTATATAAATTCTTATTAAATGAAAAAGTATCCAATTTAAAAGCTTTGTTGAAACGCAAAACTCTTCCAACTGAGAAAATGTATGGCAAAGAAAAAGAAAATCATCGTAGTATACCGGTTGGAGATGATGACACTAAAGTTGTCTGTCCGCGTTCAACCGTACAGGTTATGAGAATAGGAGAGAAGAGTTTCCTAAAACTCTTCATACTGAGAAAATATTTCTTCAAATATATTATTAATATTTTAAAGAATCTCGCATTATACAAATGATGTGCTTGTGTGTGTGTATGTGAGTTTAAATATGTCTGGCAAGACAAATATATATATAAAAATTTTGAACCAAAATATTTATGATAAAATAAAGTTAATATTGTTATTCAGAATGATAAGAGAAATCTAAAAATCGCTAATACTTGTATATTTGTTGAATATTTGTGAAGTCATAATTTTGAGACCATTTGAAAGGCCTGAAAAATCTAAAATTTAAAACCTATTCTTATAGGCTTTGGTACGCTGATTCCAAATATGTAATTTGTTTGAAATGAATCGAATGACTTATATATTTTTTTTCGGTTAAAGTTGGAAATTGTCCATTTATCAAGTTCAGAAGCGAAAAAAGTATTTTAAAAAATTCAAACTTAAAATATTTATATATTTTTGTAATCAGTATAATTAAATAATATTGTAAGAATAATATTGAATATATAATTTTAATTGGATAAATTTAAATTTTTTTCAACATTTTGTAGTGCGGGACACGATATAATTTTTATTTAAAATAAAAAAAAACATATTTTTTCAACGTTAAATTTATATTTCTTCAATAATTTTTTTATTTTTTTTTAATTGAAAATTTTGCACTTTAATTCTGAAATATGTTTTAAGTAAATGTTATTTCAAAAAACACATGTGATTATTTAGTTAGAATTGCAAAAAGACAGATTAGAATTGCAAAAGGACAACATAGAACTAAAAATGGTTTATATCAAAGTTTCAATTTATGAATTGAAAGAATATTAAGATTGGCATATCAAGAAAGGTAAATTTCATATTTATCGATTAGAATTACCTGTTTATTGTAATCTGAAGATGGTGGAGGATCGTAACTTTTGGTGAAATTTTTATTCGGAATATTTGCAAACTCAGGAACAACTAATTTTGATAAATTTTCTATTGAATCTGGTATAAATAAAAATGGATTATTTGGTGAATAAAAGCCAAATATTGTATATATTATCGAATATAGAAAGTTGCAACTGAAAAATATGAAATAATTAGCTTGCATGATTAATTCAACAACTGATTAATATTTGTGGAAAAATAAAGTATAATTTTATTATTATTTTAAAAACAAAAAAAAAAAGACCAATAAAATGTGTTAAATATTTAATAGTTAGTGATAGGAAACTTAAAATTCATACAAAGAATCCGTTGAAATACACCTCGGCCATTTCAAGAAAAAAATGAAAAAGATCAAGAGATTACAAATTTGATAATGAATAAAGAATGTTATAAGAGTCGATTATTCGAGAAATATTAACTATGGAAAATTGCGTCGATCAAAGGTGTACTCTATTACCAATTTCAACATTGGTTATTATAAATTAAAACCTCATTCCTAACACTTTTAACATCGGGAAACCATTTTTCCTTTATAATTGACACAAATTTTCAAAAATTATACAATTAAAAATATAAAATTAATCCCAAAAAATGTTCGAAAGAGAAAGGTTTCTAGAACACTGAAATTCAAACTATATATGAAATAATTTTGAATAGGATTTTGATTTGGTCGATATTTCACTGCAAAAACTATGCCAATGATTGCAAATAGTTCTGTAATTATTGAAAATAGTCCACTTAGCATTACAAATAGTTCTCTAAATGATGAAAAACCTTTATATACCTTTTTAAACTTAGGATATGATATCTTGGAGGAAACATGTGAAGGGTTGAACACAAGGAGATCAATATTATTTTCCATCATAAAACATACCTATTTATGCTTTAGGCTTCTCCGGGAGGAATACTGCAATCGGGGGAGACATTTATATAGGTAAAAAAATAATGTAAACATAGGTATACACTTTCTATACACACAACTATATAGATGTTTTCAATAAGTGATATTGCAAGTCGAGAAGACATTGATGTGTACGATGAATCAAATTTTAGATCTTTGAAGAGAATCAATTGGAGTGTTTGAAATGTTCCTTAAATTCAGCCCTAATTCACACATATTTTAATCTTTTAAATTTTTATCCGGTTTTTTGGGCCTATTCCCAGCTTTATGTTATTTGGGTGAGGATTTTAAATCTGACGAAAATAGGACCATTTTATGAATATAGAGAAAATTAAGATATTATAAGAAGCTACAATTTATATCAATAAATAAAGAATATTTATATGAAATGATGCACATATAATGAACGGATCTTTAAATAACATTTTAAATAATTACAGTCATACCTCGTTTATCGGACCCTCGTTTATCCGACAACACACTTACTGGCTGTAATCGATTTTCCGAATGATTTTCTTCCCCTTTATTCTTACATTCACATTCCGACAGAGACAGTGCTTTGTAAAAAGGTTTACCATATGTGTTAAATGAGTGATTGCAAAAGGCAAAGAAAAAAGTGTAGAATGTGGAGATTTGTAAAAATCGTAAAAACAAGCATCCTTGGCGCTTACCATTTGCAATCACACACAATGTCATTAAATTTGCTGAAAAATGAGATTCGCCATAATTACGCACCGAAGTCACCCAATGTTTTCCTTCCTTGTGCACGTGCTCCATTAGGGATTTCTTGTTTCCTAAAAATTGAATAGAAGTGTTCTTTAAATTTTAAATCGTAAAGCATCATTCAATACTAAAGCGCGTTTCAGCTGTTCCTTTGATGCGAATATCCGACAATTATTCATCACAGGACCGAAATGATTTTGAATTTTTTAATTTCTAAAAAAGACTGAATGAGATTTTTCCTTCCTATGACAGTTCTTTCGATCTCAAAATTCATTTCAATCAACATTTTATGGCTATTTTATCTGAAAGAATAACAGCTCATAAAAGCAGTTCGATTGAAATTGTAAAGTTATCATTAAAAATGTTTTCATCAACTCTCTTTCTGTTTATTAAAAAAGTTTGACGTTACACTGTGGGCGAGCTTTCCTTCTCTCACGAGCAGCATTTTGAAAACGCATAAATCGAACCTGAAATAAATTTCCCAAAAGGTGATTCTTTGTATATTGTCGCTTTCCAAACGGCATTTTCCCATATTTCATCAATGTTCTTTTTTGATTGGAATTCTGAATCCACAGCGTTGATTTCTTTGAGCATTGATTCTTCATTGTACAAAGGTTCAACAAACATGTCCGCAAATCTTAAATTGATAAACCTTTTTGAATTATGCATGTATGAAGAGGACATTGGAAAGAAATTTTGGATCGTGTATGTTTTTAGACATACGAACATTTTTAGAAATCAATCTCTAATCAGCTGAGTATTTTAAATTGAAGAAGAATAGCACGTTCACGTGAGCAAGCTTTTCTCCAAATTTAATAATCTGAAATGAGAGAAATTTCGCAAAAAAACATTCAGAGATCTTAATTGGTGTAACGCGCATAAAGTGGCAATGAAGCGAAAATGAGTACACAGAGAAAAATAATTAGTTGTTGTAACTATTTGAATTAGTAAATTTCTCTTTAAAGACTAGTAAATGTGTTTATTACTAAGTAGTTAGTAAAAAATTTTTATAAACACTAACTTTTTTTAGACTTTTTCATTTTTATACTATTTTTAAACTTCAATTTTTTTTATAAGTTAACTCAAAAAGTTAAAAATTATAGTTTTATTGTGTTAAATTCTAGTTTATTAAATCTAAATACTATGTGTATTTTTATTTTAATATGCATAGCATCGGGATAAATTATCATTAAAAAGATTTAATATCATTTCTACCAAACTATTGGCAGTTTGTCTTTTTAGAGGATTCAAATCCAAGTATTTAAGCCACACGCTTTACCCTAGCTACTTATACCACTTATTGAAGTTTTAGACTTTTGGTATTTACTATATAATTTTTTTCTTCTTAATGTAATTTTTTAAACTTATTGAACTTAGCAAAAACATTTTAAGAAAATAAAAAAAAATTTTAGTTTACTTTTTTTATAATTTTTTATTTTTTATTTTTATTTAATTTTTTTTTCTGTTTTCTTCTGCTTTAATAAAAATGTCTTCTCATAAATTGTAAGCTACAATTATTTTAATGTTTTTTTGTCAAATTTGTTTCTTAAATCAAAGAAATTTTAGTAGTCTTATAAAACATTATCGATTAATTCATGAAAACGAAAAAAGTTTTATAGTTAAATGCATATTTAGTGGGTGTAATCATACATATACTAGAGTTTCTTCCTTTGTTAAACACTTAAGAACAAAACATCATCTAGATCATATAATAAATATAAAAAATACATTTAGTGTTGTAGACATTAATAATTTTGAAGCTCATGGTGATGTGAATACCATAAATTTAGATGTAGGTTCTGAGTTATTAAAAAGCATAGCTTTGTTTCTTTTACGTCTACGTGAAATTAATAAGGTACCTTTTAGTGTTATTACTGATATTATTGATACAAATTTAAATTTGTTCGAAATTCATAATAATCTATTAAAAGATTCATTTCGTTTTTTGTTTGATGATGATAATATTTCCATTACCTATAAATCAAAAATAAAAAAAATTTTTGCTGAAGACTCTTTTATTCAAAATGCATTTAAGATGCTTAATTCTGAACATAGACTTCTATCATATATAAAACAAAATTTAAATTTTGTTTCACCTGTAGAATATAATCTTACTCAATTCTCTAATGATAAAGATGGCAAATATCAATATGTTCCTATCTTATTAACAGTAGAAAGTCTTTTGCAGTATGAGGATGTTTTTGATTACGTATTAAAAGGGCATAAACAGAACTCAACTTTACTAAAGGATTATTCTGATGGTAGTCACTTTTCTAATAATTTACTGTTTAATCAAAATGTTCCTTCATTGCAATTAATTTTGTATTTCGACGATGTCACCCTTTCGAATCCATTAAGTAATAAATCTAAAAATTTAAAAGTAAGCTGTATTTATTTTCAGTTAGGTAACATTCCTTCAGTTTTTAGATCAAAGTTAAGTTCAATTTATTTAGTTATGCTATTCAAAGCTAGTCTTACAAAAAAAGTTGGTTTGAACACAATACTAGAACCACTGATTTTTGACATAAAGCATTTAGAGCAGACTGGAATATCAATTACAAAAAATAACACTTTATATAATTTTAAGGGCACTATTTCTGTATTAATAGGAGATAATCTTGCTTCACATATGATAGGGGGTTTCACTGAATCTTTTATTTCATACAGAAGCTGCAGGTTTTGTACTGCAACTCGTGAGGATATACATACTAAATTTTCATGTGATTCATTTGTTTTAAGGACTCAAGAAATGTTTGATTCTCAAATAAAAAATCTTTCCCATGATTCTAGTTTATCTAAAAATCACAACTGTCCTCATTTCTACTATTTAAATAGTTAATCTTACTATTTTTTTTTCTCTGTGTAGGCATGCAAAAAATTTTGGATGAGGTAGAATATTTTTTTCGTATCTAAAATAGGTATCCTTTTCTCAACCTTTCCAATATAGTAAGAGCACAAAAAAGATCTTCCAAGATCTTCGAGGGCAACAAAGTCTATCCTAAAACATTTTCAAACATATTTTGTGTTTTTCGCCATTTATATAACTCTTTTCTTTATCCATTTAAACAGATTTTAAACAGTTATACTTTGAGGACACAAATTTAATGCTTCGCGGACACACATATGTATATTGCGATGAGAAGCCCTGCTATTTACTATCTTCCCCAAACCTTTTCATGGTTGAACTAAGGGGAGACAAAAAATGATTTCAAGGGATGATATTGCACAACATTTTGATTAAATATAAAATTCTGTTTAAGGAATTGAAATTGCAAAATAAATTTTAATTAAATAACAACTATGTGTTTTTAGGAATTGAACTTGCCAAATGCAGAGACAGTGATAATAAACAAATAAAGACTTTCAGCTTATACCATTTTCTGTTAAATGTTGAAAAAAAATTAAAAAAAAACTCCAGAAAAATCATTCTTGAAATAAAAGCTTAAAAGATCGACGCTCAGAAATCAGATTTGCTTCCTTTGATTTTTCATTCTAAATTTTTAATAAGATTTTTTGTCTACCAAGAGGTTTAAAACTTACTGTATCCCTGTTTTCTTTATCATGAGCTCTGCGTAGACAAAAATGATATTAAAATTTTTGAATGGAATATAAAATAAACATAACAGATTTGTGAGTATTTACCTTTTATAAAACAACACAGCAACATTATTTTAATAGCGTGCAGATTTTATTACAAGTGTGATAAATCAACACCCACCCATTTTAACTTATCTAGGAAAAAGCCATGATCTACTCGTAGGTGGCTAGCTTATTTGCTCTAGAAGACTTTTTTATGCTTGGTCAATAAATATTGCTGACATATCAAATTTAGAACTAAATCGCTTATTTTGAAAAAAAGTATCTTTGTTTCATTTCTTGGAACATAAACGACTGTTTATAATAATAATTTGTCCATATTTAAGAGTGGGAAAGATATGTATATATAATATATAATGTCAGATCGTGCCATAAAAAGACAAAGACTTCAGAAAGTGAACAAAGATTCCAATACCAATATACATACAAATTGCCAATTGTATAGTGTGTTGTAAGCATGACGTCATATGTGGTATCACGGGATCAAAAATTCCCATATTTTTTCATAGATTTTCTTTAAGCTAAATTTGTTTCACTTGTAGATAGAACTATTTCTTTTGCTCGTTTGCGGATGGGCTTAAAAGGCTGGCTTTGATTAATCGTCAACTTTGCCTTGTGTAAGGATGTTTCGCGTAAAAATGTTTATAACTGTTTATCAAACCTCAATACGGCATAAATTTATGGGGGCAAAGATGAAAGTTGGCTGCCCATAAGCAATTGAGGGGATTTAAAACATCGAACTAAAACTTATTAGAAGCTACATTTAGAGTGAAGTATGTGTTATTTTGTCGTTATAGCGATTATGAACATGTGCTTGATATTTAGCATAGAAAAAATCTTATCTCATCTTAATTACTCTATTTTTAAAACAATTTTTCAATTTTTAATGGGGGAATCTTTGATCCTCAACTTATCTTATGTTATTTCGCCGAATTTGGCCAAAAATATGCAGTCCGACTCATACTCCACATCGACTTATAAGCGGAATAATGGTAAATTGTTTTAAAAGTGAGTTCTTGAAATCCTATAAGAGAAAGTCTTTATATTTTTAATTGATCTTATAAACTTTTTCAACTCATTAACAGGATAATTTAAAATTAATTTCTTTTTTTTTTAATATCAGTATTACATTGAAAAGAAAAATCTTCCATAATTGGAAAAATAGTGAAGTTACTATCGGAAATCAAACTCGCCCAGAGAGAAACAATACTTGTCGCAAACTTCCTTTTAAGCTTTCATTTTGGTTTTGTTTCCTATTCTTGCGTAATATTTAAAATGTTCACTCATTATTGATATTTTTTTGAAAGTAAAGTGAAATAATGTTGTTGAAAAGGAGAAGTGTTATGAAGCGAAGGAAAAAAGTGAAAAGTATGTTCGACCTACATTTTGATCACATCTGCGAAAAGTTTGTTTTCGCACGAGAAGTAAAAGTTTGTGAATTCTGGCTCCGTCCAAGCATTTGAGTCGCCACTATCCACAATGGCTTTCTAATGAAAAGAATATAAATCGGTAGAAAGTTCTTTATAAAGTAAACTCAGTTGAAGCGAATAACATTTACCATCTTTTATATATCTCTAGCATAATAAATAGGAAAAAATATACCTCTATTGGATTTGAATATGGATACTAAAAAAATGAAAACACATTATTAATACAAGTGAATTCGGGTGAATATTATGATGGGATCTAGAAGAACTGCCCCTTGGACAATTGCCCCCGTAGGACAACTGCCCCAGTTTTCTGGAAATTTCTCATTTTGTGAAAACATTGTTAACACTTTGACATTTTGTAAGTATTTCCTCTTTGTATTTTTTCTATCATTCTAAATGAAGCTTATTTATAAAGGATACATCTATGTGAAGCAGAAAGATTTGGCAAATCATGTTACATCTTATGAATGTGAAAAACGTCGCCATGATAACTGCAAAGCCAAAGTAAAAGTTCGTGAAAATGAAGTAGTTGGTCATGCTGTCCTGATACCTCAAAAATGACGGAAAAACTTCCTAAAACTTCCCTAAATTCTTATTCTTAATGATTTTGTGTACAACACATATAAAAAAATAATAATAATAATAATAATAATAAGTCATCAAACCTATTTAAATATTTTGATTGACTTTCTAGATAAATGACAACTCCGAAAAAGAATGATATATTTAATTAGTTGTAAATATGACAAAAGTGAGTTGTATAATTAATTGAATACCAGCAAAATAAAGATAGGAAACTACTTTTGTAGTATCAATTATACGACTAACTCTGGATTAATTCACATTTTCATTCTTTTCACACGAGCGATCCTCACGAGTCATTAGGCCTCTTGGATCGTTGTCATGACTAACTTTGGTATAAAATAAGTATTAATACATAAAAATGAAAGCATGTGTTTTTATGTGTATATGTGTATTTGTATATTAAACTTGTAAAAAGTAATAAACGTAAATTACAATTGAAAAAAATGTAAACAAAATGGGGACAATTCCGCTTCAAGCCAATTTAGCGGTGTGCCTCTAAATAATATTGCATTAAAGCTCAGGCCGAATTGTCTTAATACAGAAGTATCCATGTAAGATTTATTTAAAGGTACTATTTACTTTTGTCTACTCCAAAATTTTGTTAGCGAATGTCACTTTTCAGAGGATTGTAAATAAATGGGATTGATTAGAGTTGTGTAAAAGTTTAGCTCGTCAGCTAAGCACAATATCCTAACTTATTTTACATTAGAAAGGAAATCAGCACTACAAAATGATTAAAGACAGTATCACTATTCAAAAATAACGCACCTTTTTGGAGCCAAGAAAGAGGATGTGTTCATAGAAATGCGCCATACCAGGACAATCAACTGGGTCATCCACGCCCCCTAAAAAATAAAGATTATATCATGGAAGAACTAAGCGTTCCACTAACTACATAAATCGTTATGCAACTAACAGCATCTCATTGATTGATTGATTGATTGATTGATTAATTATGCTGAATTTACATTTATTTTTTAACTGATTCACATGTAAAAACTTTAAATTGTAAATATGAAAGAGCGAACAAATATTAAGCCTGTCGACAGCTGATCCAAAGTTCTGACTTAGAAGACTTAAAGATGTTAAATGCTAATGCCTTTGAACGCGCAATCAACTGAAGAAACAAAAATGGAGGGAGCTCTTTTTCCAAAAAGTATATTCAAATGCGCGCGAAAATTCAAAAAAATGAATGCGTAGCAGCAACGTTGAATAACGATTTAAATCTGGAATAACAGCTGATATATCGTACCTAATAGTTATATAATATCACAACATTTGCAAAGCTGTTAAATCATTGTGGAAAAACAGGTTTTCAAATTCATACCATTTGCAATTTTAAGATGTGCCACGGAATACATAGAAGTTGGATCACTAATGAGAACGGCTTTCAGCCCATTTTTGAAGTATATTCCGCGAACTTGCCTGTCATCTCCTGGCGACTTTTTAATGTCATCCACGATTTTAATCACCAATTCACTTAAATCCACATTTCTTGGTCTTTTTCTTAAAAAACAGAAAGATAAGAGTGTCAAACAGATGCTATCATTTTCAGTAGGTCACATTGGCTTTGACGAAAGTTGTGCCTGAAGCTTTAGGATCTGAAATGGAAAAGAAAGGTAAAAAACCATTCTTATTCATAACAACAGATCCTCTTCAATCTGTTGAAGATCATTTTAGAACATTTAGATTGGAAGCTAATGAAGTCGCTGACCAAGTAAAATACTATAATTCATCAATGGGTCATGAAAACAAGGGTCGTGTTGATCAGTTTTTACAATTTTACACCACTTAACCATACTATCATGATGGTAGATGGATTAAAAAGTTTTTATCACACATATTCGATGTCTTAGTTCATAATTGCTGGGTTTTTTGAAATATTAAAACAGATATGAATAGATTTCAAGAAAATAGGAAAAGCATCGAAAAAGATGCTCATACTGTCTTCATTAGAAATCTAGGATTTTGCTTGATTGGTAAAAGTGACGCAATTACACTAACATCAAAACTATGTCTGTACACTCAACGTTCAATTAAAAGAAAGCTAAACAATTATGGAAAAGAAGACAATTCTACTCAATAGAACACAAAAGTCAAAAGAAAGTTTTGACTACTGCCTTATCTGTAAAAAATGCATGCAAGCAGCATTTCAAAATATTTTGTAATGAATGTTATGATGGAAAAATTGATATGAAGTTATGAATTCATTGAACATCTGAATAAAGTTTTGTACCACTCTGAGAAGTTTATTATAAAGATTTTATTTTTAAAAGTTTGATCTAATTTTTTTACATGTACAATAAAATTTTCAAAATTTTCTTTTGTTCATTAATTAATATTTTTATCACCTCTTTCATTTTTCTTCAGGTTTAACATTTTCAAACATCTTTGAACTCAAAAATACCCAACTATATAGAAAATTTGGGCTATGTATGAACAATGAAGATGAAATAAAAATCTATGAATAATAAAAAATACTTATAGATAGTTTAGTAAGATGATAAATTGTGTAAATATAGCATGAGACCAATGTTTACAAACTACGTTGGTGTCTGTTAAGGTTCAAAACAATGTTTTTAATTTAATATGATCGACAAAAAAATAATATTTTATATAAAATAATTTCCCCATTTAAGTGAACAATTAAACTCAAAGATAGAAAAAAAATTGTGTTGATACTTAAAAACAGCATTATTTTGTAAAAAAATCAATATAGTTAAAAATTAAACACAGAAAAAAATTAAATTTCCCTTGAAAATGGAACTAAGTTTTGAAAAAATACGCAACAAAAGGCTTTTTGATAGTAACTCAATTAAATAATAAATTGTTTTGATTAAAATATATAAAAACACTAGCAAAAGGTCGAAATGACCTATTGCTGTCTCATACACATCATGAACTAGTTGTCCATCGAAAAGCTGATTTGTCCCCTAACCAGTGCCCGCGCTACCTATATAATTTTGGGGCACGTCCCCCCCCCCCTGTATTAATCTTTGCCCCCCCCCCCCTAAAATTTTTGGTTTTGCCCCATGCACTTTTTAAAGGAAAAATAAATAAGCAAAAATTGTACACAATAATCTTATATAAATGCTGGTGTGTGTATGTATAATATGAGATTTTTATAGGTTTTTATATAGAAGTACTTCATGGATTTCAGTAAAGTAGTATAGGATATAAAGTAATATAGGAAATAAATTTTTTGCAAATGTGTTTCTTTGCCCCATTTCAGCCCCCCTTGAAATTTAGGTTTAGCGCGGGCACTGCCCCAACTCCTTTTTATCCCTATCAGTGACGGGCGGGGAGGCATTTTAGCTGCTTCCACCAAAACATATCTATTGTATCAAATTTGCTGAAGTATAAATAAAATTATATCACTTCAAATTTTGTTACTTTTCCTAAAATTGCTAACTGCATGTTTGGTACAATTGGATCGTAATTACAAGTATAGCTGCTATTTTTCACCAAAATTTTGATATTATCTCTAGAATCTAGATAACTTCAAACTCAGTGTCTATATTAGATATGCTTTTAAAAATCATGATATACAGTTTTGAAAGGATACCACTAAAATAAGTGATCTGGCATGACAACCAGTAGGACAAAAACGCTACAAATGCCCAACAGAATCACGAGACATCAAAATTTACCCACTTAAAATTGTTCGATTTAAAGGATATTTTGAATACATATGGAGAAAATGACTTTAAACTCACTTTCAAACTTTTACAAAGTATGAATAATTATTTTAGATATAGCAAATTTGAAATCAAATCGTATTTTTTGTATGTAAACTTGAATTTTTGTAGGAATTATTTTTAATGTATCCAAATCTTCGAGGGCATTACTGTATGGCTAAGCTTTTGCAAACACACTAAGTCGCGCTGCCCAATTTATTTAATTCCTGATTTTTGAAATTTCATAAAAGTTACATTTCGATAGAAATTTGTATACCCGCAGATATAAAATAGGTATATCCTTAAAAAAGAAAACATATGGTACTACGAAACAAATGTAAAAAATATGCTCATATTAACACTACCAGTGACGGCGGGGCATTTTAGCCCTTCTATTGTACAAATTGTCTGAATTACATATATGCGTTCAAACTTTGTAACTTTTCCTGAAATAGCAGCTGCTTCCATGGGCCGGAAGGATGCTTAAAGCGAATTCTTCAAATAAGCCTTTTATATTTGCGCAGACTTAGAAAGTCTCTAACGTCAAAATCTTTTCTCATGCTCGATACTTAAACTGTTTACACTTGTGGAAGTGCAATTTCATTTTACACTTTGATGCAAACAACGCAACTCCTGTTTTAGTAAGTTTTATATCATTCATAAGGTGATCAAGCTCTTTTTAGTCTAGAAAAAGCTTTTGATGTATCCGAAATATCAATATCAGACGTTGATTTCTATGCTGAACAGTGAACACACTGGAATTGGCAACTTATCACCGATCTATATTAATTTTCTGGTTACTTATCCTTGACTTACAAGAACCTACATCTTATCTATTGGCTTTGGGGCAATATATTCCACTCTGTATTTGATGGAAGATGATGTTAGTATGAGATCTTTCAGAAACACACTGAGACAAGTTGATATAATTGGAAAGAATGTTAGTACTAAATATGATACAAGTAGACACAACATCGCAATACCATGGAGTTAGGTTTTTGAAGAAAGAAATTGAATTACTTTACCAATAACGTCCCACATATTTTACATCAATATCAGAAGTGATTACATTCATATCCCCAAGGTGGAGCAAACGAAAAAAGATGGGATATTAATTTAGGGAAACGATTGATTTCTATAAAACTATAAGTCTTAGAAATCAATATAAGGAAAATTGAACAACTATTTAGTTGAAATATGAATTTGAAACATATCGTCTTTAATAATGTCTTCATCAAATTAATCATTTTAAGTGGAGTGTACTTGAAAAAAAGTTTGCCCCAAAGAATCTTCCATTTTAAACTTATTTTATTTACTCAAAAGCAATTTAATTATTCAATTTCTCATACCAATAAATTGGCGTTTAATGGATTGCTATAAAGATCTAAGTGTTCGAAGATACTGAGAGAAAAGATGGCCAATCCGATATAATATAGTGAATTCACAGAAAAAGTTGTAAAATGAAGGCCATAAATTCTCCTATCTATATTCTTTGCTCTCTTTCTACGTGGAATAAATTTACCTGTGGCTAAAAATGATGTTTACCTCGCTCTTTCAGTAGTGTAGCCATTCAGGAGTCCAAAGGTAGCGCACAATAAGAAGCATAGGAGATAGAACTTGGGTAGAACAAAACTACTCGAAAAGCGTTTTGCCATTGACAGAAATGTAAGGAATCTTCGAGATTGAATAAATATTTTCAAATTTCAAAATGTTATTATATTCTGTATTGAAGATAAAAATGCAGCAAGCTACTACTGTCATACCGGATGTTGATATCACAAGTCTCACTCTCGCATTGCATATTATTAAGACAAATTCCACGAAAGCGCATCTTTATTTTTTCGTCTCTTTCTCCCCATCATACACCCACCCATGAATCAAGACAGAGATGGAGCTGTGATGAGTATGTGCTTTAAATTTGCACACTCCCCTCTCAGCAAGACGAGGACACCATTATTTCCATGACGTGCTGAAGCCGAAGGCCTTTTTCAAACAGGAAGCCATTCCTGGCGAACAATAAAAACTGATTCGAGATAAAGACTTTGTTGTGAGGTCCAGGTGTGTACCCGAATCCTTTACCAGATCAAGCTCTAAAGTATAGCATCTCGTCTATGATCCGTTCAATAAACATAATTTTCTCGTTTGTGTGCATAAATTTTTCATCTCATTCTCTACCAGTGCTGTACATGTGGTTTTTGTTAATAGTTTTAATAACGAAAACGAAGTCAAACTAACGATATCGATAGCGTATTTTTATCTTAACGATTGTGTTGATTTCGTTACTTATATTTTCACATGCAGTGTTAAAAAGGAGCATAAAACCAATGCGCGAAATATGTTTATTCATAAGTTCTATAATTCGGCAAATAACTATCAACTTTTTCTTCTTTTTGAGTATTCCAATTGATGCATACTTCCACTTAAGATTGCGAAAAATCTTCGATATTCAACGCAAAAAACCTGGATAAGGAACTTCTAAAAGCCACTTGCTTCCAGAGCGTAAAATCTGAAACTAATAATTTTATAAGACTGTAATTTTTTCAAATTAAATTTATACTTACAAATTTGTTTTCATTTAACGATAAAGATAACGAAGCGCTTTTTGTTCAAAGTAATGACAATTACAACGAAGTCCTTTTTAATCATCATCATGTCAAGTCTAATATCTAATAACAACTCATTTATAAATGCAATTCAAATATCCTAACGTTGTAATCATTTTGCAGTTTGTCTTTTTATTTTCCACTTTATGCATTTTGGCGTGTTATTAAAACTTTGGAAAATAACATCTGTCATGCATGAAAAGTTCACATCGCCATTTTCGATTTGTTTTAGTCCTCTTTCAAGGTTAAACACTTTGAGTGACATTAGTAAATGTGTTCTCAAGAGCATTCGTATAAAAGTACGATGCGGTATAAAAAGTTAGAAAAATAAGATAGTACTTCAAAAGCGCCTTTTCAATTTAGTAGAGTATGCCGAGATCCATATTAATAGCAAATCCTCCGTAATATAACATTACAATCGCCAACATTTAGACTATTTAGATAGATTTTACGCATTTTTGTTCAAACATAATTCCAACATTATATCAAGAATTAGATTTACCAAATATTTTAATATTATTTTCCTTGCAAATATATTCCTTCAAATTTTCACATTTAATAACGGACGATGCAGAAAAAAGGAGGTTTAGGTTGAACATTTTGGAACTAAATTTTTTTTCATCAGAAAGGAACCGATTTGAAATGATTTTAAATATCGGCAAAAGAATTTTCTAAGAATAAGGAGTTATCATAAGTTTTTTTAGAATTTAAATTGGGATTCATATGAACTTGAGTAAATTCTTCATTTCTAATAAGATGATTTTCACATAATCCTAATTCGATTGAGATTATTTTGCACGCTCTTGATGTTAAGAACATTTTCATGTCTTTGATAAACGATTAGAAATAAAGGAGAACATACATTTAGGGCGAATAAAGTCATTAAAGTCAATTTGAAAAAAAAATGTTTTAAAATTTTCAAATCTTTTTATTTAGCAAGTTTGTTCATATATTTCAATTTTTAAATTTTTTTAGGCCAATAAAGTCAATTTTTTTTTTCTTAAAAATTAATTTTTTTTCATAAAGTCAATATTTGTGGGAAAAAAATTCAAAACTATTTTGTATTTTATATTGTAAGTTTAAAACAAAATGAGGAATCACTTTTATTATAAAAATTTTAAAAGTTTTTAAATTTATTTATTTTCATTAAATTCTTTCAAAGGGTAAATTTTGTTTGCCCTAATAGGATATCTGTATTTGTTGGTCTAATTCCTTTAAGTATGATATTAAAAAACATTGTAGGTTTATCATTTTTAGATTTAAAGCTTTGAATTAACTCATATACGTTTTAAACAACAGCTCCCATAATTATAATAATAATCAATTATGTCAAAGCATGCCGAAAGTTGCAAAAAGTAAATCAACAAAAATTGGGATACTGTTCAACAAGTATCCTCATGAATTCACAATGTCTAAATCTAAAGATTTATCTTGCAAAATTTGAAACGTGATTGTCAATCATGAAAAAAATCTTTTTTATTGAAAACCACACAACACAAAGTTGAAAAAGCACCAGCTTGGTTTAGCAAGTTCATCTAGCACAAGTATAATTCAAAACTACTTAGAGCCAGTTGATAAGAAATTTTCTCGAAATTTGATAAGATGCTTTTTAGAAGCAAACATCCCTTTACATAAGCTTTCACATCCTTCAATCAAAATGTTTTTCTCAGAATTAGGATACTCAATTCCCTCGATTTCCACTAGAAGAAATCTTGTTTCAGATCATTCCGTAGACGTGATTGATCAAATAAAAAAAATTAAAAGAAAAAAAAGTTTTTTTAATGCTCGATGAAAGCACTCTTCGCGATGGGAGCTTTGTGAATGTTCTGATTGGCTCAATAGATATTCCAGAAAAAACATGGCTTGCCAAGTGTATACGATTTGAAGAGAATGTTGACTCGAAAACAATTGTTTGTGTTGTTGATGATGTTTTAAGGGAGTTTAACGTTAAAAAAGAGAACTTTTTGTTGTTTTTAACCGATGCTGCTAAATATAAGTTAGCCGCTGGCCGAATATTGAAAATTGTGCATTCTAATTTGTTTCATATTACATGCCTCGCACATTTAATTCACAATTGTGAAATGAAAGTTAAATCTTTCTATAAAGAAGTAGATGAGCTCATTGCTAACATGAAAAACTTGCAACAATTAAAAATAAAAATAGAAAAGCTGCCTTTAGAGAGATTGGTTTCCCTCCAACACCAATTATAACAAGATGAGCGAGTTGGCTAGAAGCGGCTTCCTATTACTCTGATAAATTACCAGAAGTCAAAAGAATTGTTAATTCTTTCAAAAGCAAAGATGATGTCCGGGTTCAAAATGCCAAAAAAGTGTTAACAATTCGTCACTTTATGAACAACTCATAAAAATCAAGCAAACGTATTACAATTTGGCAAAAATTGCTAAAAAAATTGAATATTCGTCTGTTAGATCACGGATGCAAAGCAACTTTTTGATTCCATTCACTTTACTGAAGAAGTGCTACACTGTGAGTGCTGCCAATGTCCTAGAACCCTTTTTTTATTATAGCTCTAATACTTTTGGTAAAGCTTCACTTTTTTTCACTCAAAGAAAAAAATTTTTATGAAGATGATAAATTCCACAAGTCTTATAATTCTCAAAGTTTATCCTACTATTTTTTTAATGTTCAATACTCCATAGATTTTAGTATTTAAGAAAAATATCTGCATATTACTTCCCTTAAATTGATCAAACGAACACGTTTTTATGAAGGTTCGTAAATTTTCGAAAAATAAAAAAAAATTAAATATTTTATATCATAGAGATGTAAATTAAACATATGAAAATTAAACAGGCTTCTTACTTTCCAACATAACTCCTCCAAAATAGGAGAATTTTTAGGATTGTGAGGAAGAAGTCATTTAATTACTTCGCTGCTTAATTGATTTTTTATTATGATAAATATAAATTAATTAGTTAATTATTTGGATTGATACAAGCTTTGTGTCGTAATATTTTCTTATTTAGGGTACTAGTGTGAGGAAATGTTCTTCGCTAATTGAGTAAGAAATCTGCATTTTTAGTCTACGAAGTGCATGTTGAGAAATGTGTGTCATTGTATATTTTGTGAACCTTTTGATTTTCAATAAACATCTTCTTTATCTTCTTCTTCTTAGAGCACTACTCATAAATATAACTAGTAATGCTTACTAGATTCTTTGATTACAGAATTTTATTTTGATTATTTGACAAATATATTATTTAATATCGTAAAAAAATTTCAAAAATATAGGTAATAACTTATGTAACATCGTCTCCCCAAATGAGGTATATCAAATCTTAAATCTAGCAAAATATGAACGGACAGGTTGGAGATGAAGCATCGCAGTATACAGGTTGGAGATGAACCATCGTAGTATACAGGTAATAACTTATGTAGCATCGTCTCCCCGAATGAGGTATATCAAATCATACATCTAGTTTGTGTGTGTGAATGTGAGTTTAAGTAGGTCTGGCAAGACATATATATAAAAAAAATTTGAACCAAAATATTTTTTGTAAAATAAAGTTAATACTGTTATTCAGAATGAGAAGAAAAATCTAAAAATGTATAATACTTGTATATTTGTTGAATATATGTGAAGTCATAATTTTGAGACCGTTTGAAAGGCCTGAAAATCAAAAATTTTTAAAAATTAAAATTTAAAAACCTAAAACATATATTTTTTGCAGTCAAAGTTGGAAATTTAGTCATCCTATCAAGTTCAGAGTCAAAGCTTTTTCTGAGCGTAAGAAAATTGATAAACCCATTTTAAGCTTTGATATACACGTATATATTAGTAAAATATTTAAGGAATACAAATATAATGATCATTTATATATAAAACTATATTAAAATATCTTTAAGCGACTTATTGAAAAGTTTTGAGAAACGGTTTCACTAGCAGACTAGCTGCTCTTCCAAAAGAAGCTTCGTAAACGGTCCTAACTGACTGAAAGTGCAGTGAGAAGGAAAGGTCAAGCCGAGAATAGGATGTGTCCGTTAGAAGGCACATAAGGCTGTTAAGAAATTGCGACATCTCAAACCCTATTATACGGTTATCGTAGTCTGAAGTGAAAAAATGCAAAAGAATACGACACTGTCAGTGGATGATGAATTTCATGAAGGAACTTTTTCTTGAAAGCCAGGAAGTATTCTCTATCATTTAAAAGCTCTATCCCTATTGTATTCAAAGAATAGGTGGGAATGTATTCAATCCTAAAAGATGAGTGTAGAAAGAGCGAACATGAAAGATTATTGTCAATTTGTTTTCGCTATGTGAAGGAATCTATCATATGTTAGCGATTTTTTATGGGATCATAACAAACGAGATCATTATAATTGATAAAATACATACCAATTTCCGCACTTGTGGTGAGATTGGGAGCTGATAGTTCTTTAGATAAGAAATTTTTATATAATAAATTTTGAATTAAATATTAAGGATATAAGCACCTGGATAAAATAACGCATTTTTAACACTTGCATCTAAAAGTATAAACTAGAAGTACCCCAGGACGATTTTGGTAAAAAGAAAAACATTAAAAAAATCAAAAAACAGTATAACAACATCGGAATGCGCGTACTTACAATGTTCTACTTTCCAATGTAAGTGTCATAAATACCATAACTCTATGGACCACGCAAAAAAGGTAATATTTAATTTATATTAATGAAAGCAACAAAATTCTCATAAATCTTTTCTTGAAACGCCTTTGAAATTAATTCTTCCTGCAATCCAACTCCTTGTTCCATCCGTGTGATGAGAAAGGAAGCCTCTTCTTGGTGTATTGAGGGAGAAAGAAAGGGTGTTGCATCAGGACTTCTTGACCGCAAACAAGTCAAAGATGCCTTCTCGCAGGCGTTCAAAGTTGTAGTCGATTAGGCCTTTGCGTTTGAAGTTATCGCCACGAACGATGAAAATGAGCGCAAGGTATTTGTCGACTTGGCGCAAATAAAGAAACACCTCATTCGCCAGCTCAATAATGGAAGCGGACTTCGCGTCAAAAGGACAGCAGTCCGTGGTCAATCCTGCTGACGTGGATGAGGAATTTGTGTTGGGTGCGTTGGATTCGGCTGAGTTGGATACGCTTGAAGCGAGACCGTAGATACACGAGATGTCAATCACAACATCAAGCATGTCACAGCACAACTCATACGTGTGCATGTCGACAGGCGAGCTATCGGTAGCGAGGTACAATTTGCTCACAACATCGCAAAGAAAAACTTTTTCAATGCCTGAACCCGCAGTGAAGATGTTGAGAAGGTTCTCAAGGATGGGGAGCTGGGGAGTGAGTTGCTGCAAAACTTTGCTAAAGGCTTCAAATATGGAGTTGTCGTAAATGCTAGTCATGTAGAAGCGAAGGCTTGCGTCTCGAACATTCTGCCTCTCTTGCAACTGCTCTTTCACGTATTCAAAGATGGCGCGCTGAATTTCCACCTTTTGGTCATCGGAGAGGCCGTCCACTTTATGAATGAATATGTTGAACTTCATCACGGTCTGGGAATCCTTATTGGCTGCAAGCATTTGCATACACCGACTAATCACGTCAATCACTTTTTTCAAAGGCTCAATAAAATCGTCTTGCGCGTCAACAACAAAAATGAGTGATATGTGCTCAGAGCCAGAAAGGACCGCCCCACCACCAGTGCTATTGTTATTTGCATTTAAAAAGGAAAAGATGGAGGATCCTTGATTCGCTGATGTTGATGAGGAGGAGAGAGCGGCTTCGCAAAAGTCCTGAGAACCGGGCATGTCCCAGCATTCGAAGCGAAAGAAGGAGCTGTTGATAATTTTATCGCGGTTAACGCGTGACGTGCTTTCATTGAAGAGGGTTTCGTTTGGCGCCACTTTTTCAAAGACGACTCGATAAATTGACGTTTTGCCACTTCGCCTCAAGCCAAGAAGAATGATCTTGGCAACCTTGGTGCAGCTGTTATTACAAACGTCTCCCGTTTCAACCTTACCCAGATCGCAACCTCCTATGTGACTGTTTGCATTGATGATCTTTGAGAAATCGGGTGACTTGTTCATTTGAGCAGAAGCTGTAGATGAAAAATAATCTGAAGGATTATTGGCATCAGGTAAACCTTCTGAAGAAAGTCGAGAAGATTCCTCCATGATGATTCCTTCAAATCTATAAAATAAATTTATAAAGTCGTTATTGCATTTAATGATGTCAAACTTTTAGGATTAATTTTTCATCTAATAAAGTCCAAGTAATGCAAGGGACTACTTTGCAAAGAGCATTACATTAAAACACACCCATAACAGATCAAATTAATTCTTAAAATGTTTTCTTTCTCCAAAGAAAGTTCGTAATAAACGAAAACAAATATTGCACAAGCAGATGGCAGTCAAGATCAGTTGACTGATAGAACCAGACTATGCCAAGGTAATTAGTTTTAGCATAAAGATAAACAATGCCATTCAATTATACATGTCCCATGACGTTGAATTCAGATGTAATCTTTGGGAGAAACGCAATTTCTTTTTTAAAATTGAATTGGTTTTTGAAATAAATTTGATAAAGTAATATAAACAAAATTTTGATAACAATCAATTAATCTCATCAAAAATTTGATTAAAATAAAACTTCTTTATACACATTGTTAGTTGCGTGGGCAGGTGCAGTAAAACCTCATATATCCGAATTTTCACGTATCCGAACACTCGCTTATCCGAACAATTTCTTTGTCTGCGAACCTGTTCGAAATACTTGAGGTTCTAGTGTATGAATGAGGTTTCCGAAAATTTGTTCTTTTATAAATATTCACATCTATTTTTGCATTAAAATTAGACTCAAGTTTAGAGAGTTAGTTTTGCAGAAAACATGTAAATATGGAAAAATTTTTAAAAAGGTTATTTATAGGAAAATGATAAACTTCCAATTTACAAATAGATTGTGGCGTTTTGCCTAACCAGGAACTTTGACTGACCTCCAAGAAAGAGACTTTCAACAGCCCATATATTTCTCGATTTTATTTTGCATATGCACAGCTATCCTATGAGCTATACAGGCGCTGAAAATTCCAACAGTCTCATCACTTCAAGATTGTAGAATGTGATTAATCGGATACTTAACCCATAACATCCCATCGTAAGTTCAAACTTGCGCAAATGATTTCAAGATTTTAAGGTATTGTTATATCAAATTACTTGAAATCTCCTCTGCTTTCTCTCGGGTGAAATGGGTTTGAAATATGATTTTGGCGCCAATTCAAGAATATTTTGATATTTCCATAAAATTCGTCACATTTGAAGTAAACTAATGTACGTTTTCTTCTTCAAACCTGTCATATTCTAAAGCAGTGGTTCCCAACCATTTTCTTCCCAAAGCCCTTTTGAAGGAAATTTTTTTTCACCGCCCATCCATGTTTAACGATTTAAAAAGTGAACGAATAAAATACTTTTTTTTTAAAGAAAATAAACAAAAAAACAAAATTAAATATTTTTAATAAAAAATTAAATTAAAAAAAAAATGAACCATGAAAAATCCTTGAAAATTCAATGGCTTCCTTGCGGCTGATGATTTTTTTATTATTTCATTCAAATCAGGACTTATTTTTGTAAGTTTAAGTCCTAAGCCTATTTTTAATTTGTTTGTTTTTCAGATGTAGCGCAGCCCCGAAAGTTTTATATTCATTAGTACTTCAGGTGACGAATTTTTTTTTATATTTGATTAAAAAAACCAACTGAATCAAAACATGTAAAAAAACTTTAAATAGAAGTTTAAAAATGAAAGTTTTGACATTTTTATTACTGCATGTAGAAAAAAGCTAGAGTCACTAGAGACACACTAGTAAAAGATGGCATAGTATTACATAGTATTTTACAATTAAAATTAAGCAACTAAAAGGCATAACAATTAAAAATTGCACAAAAATATTTCTTTTTTATAGCATTCATCAAAGCAGTGAACATGCAAACCGAACAAGCATTTTTTGCACAAAGTATTCTTTTTTTCCTCAAGGCATCATTTTTCAGGGTTTATGTAATTAAGGAAAGATCTAAAGAAGCATATCTTATCTGAAGAATAGGATTGGCTTGTGCTGTTGATTTTCCACGTCTTGGCAAAACTCCATAACTTTTCAGTAATGTTAATACTAATTCTTCTAAATTCGAGCTGAAAAGTTTTTCTGCCATTTTCGCTAATATTATCCAACATTGATTCACTACTGTAAGGTCGAACAAATGAGTAATTATAGGGAAGTAGCACTTTTTCCCATGTAGTGATGCAGGATATTTTGCAGGATTTTCATTCATTCTGCAACCCATCTTAAGCCATTTGAGTGTTATAAAACTTAATTTTAATCCTTTTTATCAAAGTTTTTGAATAATGATTTATTTCTTCAACCAGGTTAGAACTTGGACTGTTTGACACAAGAGGAGACTTCTCTGTGGTCTTGCCAATGACAAATAGAGAGATCATGTTGATTTTCCATAAATCCTTCAAGAAAGCCTCTTGATTTCTTTCCGATTTCTTTTTTAGACAAAAAGGAAATTCCATTTACTCTGTTTCTTCTGAGTGGTGAAGTAAATTTTTGATTCAATAGAGTCATTTCTTGAAGATTTAAGGTTGAAAAAAAGTTATCTGCAACAAAATGATAAGTGTTGTTGCAAAACTCGAAATTTTTTTTAACGAATCCTAAAACTACACTTTCTCCAATTGAAAATGAAGAGGACTTAGATGAAAATGTTGTACTTTTTCCTTGGTAAAAATCAAAGTCTACCGAATATCCTGGGTACACGCAATCACTCTATTGCTTGTAGCCAAAACGTTGTTGTAGCTTTCCTTTCATACACTGCTTTAAAAAGATGATAACCATAGTACGTAACCATGCTCTCGTCTATGTTGTGAATTTCAGAAAAGGTTTGATTTCTTATAAATTTCGTTCAATTTTGAACGTTGGGATTCAAATCATCGTTATTCGAAAAATGAAGAAATTTTTTTATATCGTCAAATCTATCTCGGCGCATAGATTCGGAAACCAGTTTCACATTACGTTACAATCTTCAGACTTTTTTCAGTACATTCGCCATTGTGGAAGATTATGGTATCCCATAAGAATTACCATGTCAATGAAAAGAGTTAGTTCTTCTTCTGTGAGGCTAAAACTTTTGTTCTTTTGATTGGCATAAAGGTTTGAAAAATCCATTTCAAAAGCTCTGTAATAAAAAGTAAAAAACATCTTTAACTTCCAGAGGTCTTTCAAAAAATTTAGGCGAACTCATTGGAGAAAAGGAGACCGTGATTATACTACTGCCACTACCTCTAACCCACGATCTGTCAAAGCATTTTTTTTTTCTTTTTGTAACGATCAAAGATTCGATATGTGAGTGATCATGTACGACAAGCTCAGCTTCAGCGTTCAATTGATTTCCGGATAAGTGATTTATATCAGGATCATCTTCTCCCGAATCTTCCTCAGATACGATACTTGAAGAGTTTATAGGAGGCTAGATCAAAACTTCGCTTCTAATGACTTCATTTTCTTCAATGTACTTGATAATATTATTCAAAGTGTCCTCCTGAAAAATAGAAATGAATATTTTGAAAAAACTTGACTTTCAAACTGAAAACTTTATTTGAAATAAATTAGCTTTACTTCTGAGAGTATCACGATCAAATCGAATCCTCTAGTTTTTTTTCTCAATCTACTGTCTGGCATTTCAATGAAGTTTAAAATTCATATTACTTTGACATAATTGAAAATGCACAAGTGTTCTTAAGAATTTTATTTTTTTCAATTAACACTTTTAAAACTTATTTTCAAGTTTTTATTATTTCGACAAAAAATGATATTTAGTTACTTATTCACATCTAAGTTGAAACTAAGATAACAATGAAATTTTTAAACATTTTCAGGCTTCCAATCTTTGTTATATCGAAGTCAAAACATTTATTCGATAAACTCGTGATTCAAAAGCTTAAAAAATCTTAAAATACCAATTCAACAAGATGCCAAAATGGTTTTGATAAAAAAATTTCCTGATAAGAGATTGTACACAAATGAACAGTTATAACACGCATCGTTATACCGCAAATCGCTTATAAAGCAGAATCAAATTGGCTGACATTACATTTGAAGCACGTCTTTTTTACCCCGAAGATTGTTATAATATAAGTACAAAACATTAAAACTCACATGAAATGTTTCACAGAAATATATAAAACGATAATGTATCTCGGTTTTTATTCCAAAAAGTGAACTGATTAAGTGTAAAGAAGAGTTACTGTATTTTTGTGCTTTAACAAAACTAGCTAAACTTGAAATTTACACTAAAGTTTCCAAGATTTTTATTTTTAGACATCAGTTCATGTTTTACACTGACTGATCAAAATTCAAATCTTACCGTTCATGCAAAGTGTTTACTGTACAAACAGCAAAAAAGTAGGTAACAACAAAAAACACGATGGGTAATTATGGTGATGCTAGCGTGGGAAAGTTATAACGCGGATCCGTTATACCGAGGATGCACACAGTTAACCCTGATTCTCGCACTATAACGCTTCTTGACTGAAGGACGTTTTACATTATTCAAATAAATCATAATGGTTAGCGTGAAATAATTTGATTTGCACAATTTTACATACATATTTTTTGCTCACAAATTTTATTTACCGAATGTTTTCTAACTCTATTCTTATTTTTGGTCAAATGAATTAGAATTGAAATGTTTTACGCTGTTTAACTCTTACAACTTTTATTTTGATATAAATACAACTTTTAAATTTTTCCATAAAGCAAAAAAAAATCCTTAAAAGTTTTCAATGTAAAGCTTTTGTTCAGTAAGAAGGTTCCATTTTTACACACTCAATTGAGAAACAAGAATATTTAAACGTTTTTTCAAGTTAGAATGAAAATTCATTTATCCTCGTTTTCAATGCGAAACGAATCATATTTCTCAAAAAATCTAATTATAAAAAGTTTAAATCGGTAATTGAGTTGAAAAATGAAACTCTTTGACATAGTAACAGGATAAACGCTTATTTAAGCTAATATTGAAAAAAAATAGTTTGAGATAACCAATAATAATAAATCAAAAAAGTAGTATTTTTAATAAATCTTGCTAACGGGTCACTTGTGACCCAGTCAAAATATCTTCACAAATAGAAATCGAAAAATATATATTTTTTGGAGAAAGTGATCTAAATGATTTAGATGGCATTTATATTTTCAAAGTAGAACAATTTTCATGCATTTCCTAACGCCATTATTGCAAAAAAAAATTGTAAAAACGTTTACCATGTCAAACAGTTGCCAGTAGAAAAAATAAATATGAAGCCAAACATTATGGTAAAAATCAATATTTCAATCAAATTTATAGTACATATACTGCATTTAATCATATGCAGTGATGCGATACGTTTGAACTTGGAAAGAATAAAACGTAGATGGCCACCGGTGACCCGTTCGGCATCTGAAACATCTTTAATCTGGGTCACCAGTGACCCAATCGACAAAAAAGATGAACATAACTTGCCATATGTTTCCTTATCCTCATCTTCGAAAAATTCTAAAATGCTCTTATAAAGTTCAAAAAATCTTTGGAGACAGTTTCCTTTCGACAGCCATCTCACGTCTGTGTGCATCAAAAGAGAGCTAAACTCTTCTTAATTTTCCCTACAAAGATTTTGAAAAAGCCTATCTTTAAGTGAGCTTGTCTTTATTTAATTAATTGTCTTTATGTAAAGATTTGGTGACATCATTTTACCGACAAGGTGTTGTCTATGAATGACACAATGAACCGTTAAAATTTCTGGATAAGTTCTTTTCAAATGGGCTAAAAAAAACCTTTGTAGCGGCCAACCAATGACTGTGCGCCGTCTGTTGAACACGCTAAAATATTTTGCAATGAAATGCTTTTTTCAAGAAAAAAGTTTTCTACAACCTTGAAAATTGTTGAACCCTTTGTATCACTAACCAGAGACTTCGCAAATAAAAATTCCTCTGTAAATTCTGAATTGTCATCAATGTATATAACATGAGCAAGCAAAAGCGACTGATTGTTGATTATATGAAAACAGGTTGTTTGAATCTTAACTGATCACATAACGTAGTTTTTACGCTTTTTGACATTTCATTAATTCTTGCCAATACTGTGTTGTTACTGAAAGGAACAAATGAAAGTAAATTATTATCACCTTAACCAATCATTGTGCCAACAAATTCTTTGATACAAGGTAGTATCAAATTTCCTCCAATACTATGTGCTGAAGATAGCATATTTACTTAAGAGTTTTACGTGTCTTGTTTTATCAGCGTGTGTCAATCTTATTAATGCATCATTATGATTGGGCAAATAGAGAAGATATGTCTATGATCAAATGCAAATATCAAAAATATATAAAAATTAGGAGACAAATCGCGTCGAACGCCCCCCCCCCTAGTGCCCCTTGACAGTAAACCCCCAAAATAAAAATTACCCGAAAGGCGATAACGCCCAGGTTTGGAATCCCTGTTGTAGAGAATTGAGTGAATTATATCCCTTCAAACTTCGTGACTTTGCCTATAATAATCACTATCTGCATCTTTTGATACCATTTTCATGGTAGTAGAATGAATAATCATCTTATATCAAAAGCTGTCAATCAAAATCAAATTAGTATTTTTTCAACAAGATTTTGATAATATAGGTCTATAACTTATAACTTAGTGTTAAATTAGATACGCTATTGGGAATTTATAATCATATCATAATATACAGATATATATCTTCCAAAACCTCAAGAGGTTGGACACGCAAGACAACCCCTTCATATTTTTTTTTAATTATCTTCCGAAATCTCATAAGAATGAGGATGTGCGACAATTCGTCATAAGTTTATCCATTACATCTATTAATATTAATAAATACATTATTCCTAGTTTTCCAGTGTATTTAATGTAATATTTCTTTATAATAAAGTTTGTGCCGTGCTTGATTTGAAATAATTAAAATATTTGCGTTTATTTTTTCAATTACACATTCATACAAATTACAACACACTTAATTCTCATCATTAATTTGACACTTATTTACAATAAAGTTTCCTCTATATAATAAAATGAGGAGACGTGAATATTCATTCAACTACCATGTGTGACCGTGGGTGTGTTTTCATTGACAAGGCACCGCTTATGTCAAGCTATGAAAAAATTGGTATCGATGAGGAATCGAACCCAGAAAGACGCCGTGATGAGTCCATTATCTCAACCAACCTGCCATGCCACCTACATATGTATGCCATATACCTAGATTTTGAAGTGTATTTAATTTGCTACTTTTCTATAATTGCTCTGTGTTGGATTTGAAATAATAAAATAAGAAGCCGACTTGGTAAACGTTATTGTCTTTTTGAAAAGGGATAGTGAGGCCATTTTTAATGATCTGTATGTTCTAGTGGTACTATAACAAAGTCAGGGGCGCATATCCCTTTTCTAATTTCTAATCTAACTCTGTTGATAATAAAAGATTTTTCAGGCGTATCGTTAGGGTTAAGTAATATTATAATTATAATATATTTTCAAAGAGAATAAGAAATTTTTGGGCTTATGTTTTTGGGATAAGATAATTTCCTTTTTAAAATATATATTTACAAAAACCGAAGCTTTTTAATTTTGTTGGGTTCGGCATTACTCGTAATAAATTAAAATTTTGGTATAATCGAATAAAACTCTTCTTTGCTTACAAAATTGCAGAAGCCAAAAAAATTAAGTTTCAGGTGTTGTATATATATTTAAAATGACATTATCTTGCCCTAACCACAAGCTTAAAAAGTTTCTTATTACTTTGGCAAATATATTATAAAAATAACATTATTTAACCCCCCCCCCTGTGATATAAAGAGGGTCGAAAAAACCTCTGACTACACAAATAATTATGAATTTTATATCAATTAAAAGACAAGTTTGTCTTTTGAGTAGACTTTCCATATTACTTTTCTTGCTTGTCTTAGAGACAAATTCATTTATATTAAATTTTAAAAATTATTAAAAAAAGCCCCCCCCCCCCCCCCTCTTCCCCTAAGAATTTTGAAGATGTGCGCCTCTGGTAATATAAACAGGGTTGTGGATTCGGAGTCTGGAGTCACACCTTTTGAGAAAAAATTAAATAAATAAATAAATAAAAAAAAACTAAAAAAAAAAATACATTTATAGTGTGTAACGCTGCAAAGACGCAACATAAAATGTTTATCATTTTAGTTCAACCTTTATATTTTTGCAACCGATAGAGAAAGGCTGAAAAATTCAATAAAATTAAGGAATGACTTTTCTTTTTTATGTTAAAATTAGTTTGTAAAGGAGCAAAACTCAGTTTATATTAAGCAAAAAGTTTTAAGGAAAAAAATTGTAAACCAATTACTTTGGAAAAAATAGCATAAATTGAGTTTATGAATCGTATTGTTTTGTCTTAGATAAAAAGGTTATACACAATAATTTGATATCTTTTTGAAGAAATGCAAGATATTAAACTACAAATACAAACGGATAGAACATTTTAATAAATTTTGTTGAAAATCTATCAAACTTTTGGCTTACGACAAAGTAGACTTTTTGGATATTTATAAAATTTGAAACAGAAAAGTTGATATTGCATAATTATAAATTTTTAAAGTCAAAGTCTCAATATTATATATATATAAAGGTGGAGCCATTAATGTTAAAGAAATTTTACATAAATATTGTTGCACTCTCAAAAATTACAAATGGAGACGGAGTGGAAAAATTATAAATAAGTGGATTCAGAGTGGCCAAATATTTTTCAGACTCCACCACCTTGTATATAATATATGGAAAAATATCATACAAATAAATTCCACTCCCGGCAGCGTACAACCCCCATCACCCCGCTTCTTTTTTAAGTGGCCAGGAAAGTCTTATGTTGATGTGATAAATGTCTTTTTAAGTCTTTTAGATGAAAACAAAGACAAAGGCAACGTTGTTACTATGCTATTATTCAACATAAATCTTATCTGCATCCACAAACACACGCTTGTTCACTTAAAAACATTTATATTCTATGTAAAATTTGAGCTCAAATAGAAGTTCTCTGGTGAGCTGTATGATGAGATGACCCAACTGGTTGAAAATTGAGGACCTTATGAGTATTTTTCACGTCATACTTAACGTTTTATATACTGGTAGATTGTACAGGTTCAAAATGTCAATTTAAAGATTAGGATGGCAAGTTGAATATGGCCGTCGCTCTTAAGTTGTTACATAAAAGATGGAAAAAAATGACAAAAATAAATTTTAATATAATCTAACTGAATAACAAAAATATTTTCCTAAAATGTATAAAAACTATATTTAAAAAAATAAAGAAAATTTTAAATTACAAGACCTTTAAATTTAGGAAAGTAATCTAAAAACTCACTAAGCGTATTTTAAAAACTTCTAAGAAAAAACTAGAGCCTTTCAAATTTAGGCAAAAATTTCAAAAAAAATAAAAAATATAATTTCAAATAATTTTAGTAGCTTTGGATAACCTTTATAATAAAAGCTATTAGAAAATCAATAATACTTTACATTTTGAATGGAACAAATTACATAAAATCTTTCTATGTTTATTTGTTGTACTATATAATTTGAGGGTGAGATGACCTGTGAACAGCGACATATAGTAAAATTTAATTGCCCGCTAAAAATTTTCTTACCACTACATTTTCCAAAGGTTAACTGAAAGACTGGTTCGGCATTTAACCTTTACTGAGATTCAGCGTGTTCGCACTGGTCATTGCCTAACGGAATTTGTCAAAAGAAAGGATTTTGTTCTTAAATTCATTCCGAATAAATAAACTAATTATTTTGTTTGTTAAAAATATATAATAGCGAAATGTTGACTTTTAACTAGGGAGATTTCTTACGAGAGTTTAGCTAAAACGTTATTATTTTTAATTGATAATCCAAAAAACAACTTTTCGGAAGTTGAAAAAAGACTAGAATCAATTGAATCAAAAATCTCAGTATTTTGCAATTGCAAAAATCATATGAATGAAAATGTTAAGCATAGGCCGTTATATAGTGACATTGTTCAAAAAGTTCGGAATTCTAGTAAAGCTAATAGTTTCAATCCTTCTCTATCGCTTAAAATTCCGAAATTTTTTGACAGTAGTAAGTGTAATTTTTCCACAAGTATGAACACTAAATTAAATCCGATTAAAAATAAACTTTCTATTAAAAATTGCAAAAAAACTAATAATGACTCTTTAATTTTAGAAACATCTTGCCAAAACAATTTTGATCACTAAGAAGTTCTTAAAAATCAGTCCCTTAAATTTGAACTACTTCAAAAAAAATCCCCTTACTATTGTATTAAAAATACAAATAATAATTTAAAAATTAAAAGAGTACATTTGTACTCAAAATAACCTCAATTCCGACAATATCCTAAATCTTTTTAAACATTCTAGTAAGTCTAAGTCACACTATTCTGTGGGAATTAAATTTGACCACAATATACTAAAAGAAGTATATTCTAAAAAATATCTATATATAGATTGTTATGCGTTTAAGTTAGAATTGCTGCGATCTTTTGTAAAGATATGTTATAAATGTAATAAATACGATCGCCTAGGTAAAGATTGCAGATCTAGCATTTCTGTTTGTAGGTTCTGTGGTTTGTCCCACATGTCTAACGAATGTTCAACACCCAGATCTCTGTTTTGCTATAGATGCTCTGATAAAAAATGGAGCACAATCATGCTTGCAACTCTAATCTTTGTTTATCTTTTAATGAAGAAAAAGAGAGGCGCGATAAAAATAAATACGATGAATCTTAAATATATCATAGATGAAAATAATTGATAGGAACACTTCAAATGAAAGCATTGACTTTATCGATAGTTTGTATTCTGAATATTCTAGTTCTTTGTTATTATGAGTCTTAATTCTCAATCACTTAACTCTAAATTTGATGAATTATGCTTGTTAATAAATATTATCAACAATATAAATAAAAACTATATATCGGTAGTATGCATTCAAGAAACTTGGCTTCATTCTCTAGTTAATTATTTTGATTTTTCTAAGTATAATTTTGTCTCTCAACCATGTTCCATGTCTTCTCACTCTGGACTTGGATTTTTTGTTCTTAAATCGCTTTTGTATAATACAGGGACATGCAAATTTAGTTCATCTACTTTTGAGGTTTTTTCAATGGAATTAACTCTAGCTCATCAAAAAAAAGTTCTTGTTCACAACTTATATCGTCCCCCAAATATGAACAAAAAAGTTTTCAATACATTTTTATCCGATTTTGAATCTTTTTTAAATTCTTTGTGTAGCAAATATCAACATATTTTGGATGGTGATCTGAATATTGATCTTTTTAAATATAGCAAATCTTCTCTGGTTCGAAGTTATTTTGATCTTATTTTGTCATATTCATTTAAGTTTACTATTTCTAAATGCACAAGGCCGCAGGCTTCAACCTTAATCGACAATATTATTAGGATCCTTAAAATATAATAGTTATGTCTTACACTCAAAAATCTCCGACGATTTTCCGGTTTTCGTCTCACTTCCTATAGGCATGAGTAATAAACTTTTTACTAAAAAGATATTTCTTAGGTCAAAATTCATTGGTATGGTAGAGTCATTTAACTTCCTTCAAGTTCTTGAGCCCTATTTTTTGGCACCTAATCTATTTTTTGCTTATTTATTAAGTTTTTTGTAAACAAATACAAACATTTTTCAAATGTTTGAATGACCTCAGGTTTGTTAAAATCAATAAAGATAAGAGATAATTTATTTAGAAGTTTGAAAAAACAACCTAACAATACTTACTTACGTGTCAAATATCTTTATTATCGCAACAAATTGAAAACCCTTATAAAAGTTAGTAAAAATAATTATTTTTCTAAATATTTTAACTGTAAATCAAATATTGATATTTGGAAAAGACTTAACTCTTTATTTTGAAAAAACAATAATAGTAATTTACAAGTAAATTTAGACACAAATATTGAAAGCAGTGATAAAGAGGTAGCTGACGCATTTATAGATCACTTTACTATGAATAACATAACTCCACAATCAAAGGATTATGTTAAATACATTGATATTAAGGAGACTATTTTTTCTTTACGAAACATAGATCTTTATGAGTTAATTGATGTAGTTAGAAATACCAAAAACAATGACTCAAACGATTACTATGGAATTTCTTTTAGTCTGTTTAAACAAAAGTATTACTTTTGGTCTTTAATGCCTGCCTTACTCGGGCCACTTTTCCTTCTGTTTTTAAAACTACAAAAAGTATACCCGTTTTTAAAAAGGGAAACAAAAACTGCTTGAATAACTATCGACCTATACAATGCGAGTTTTTTCCTATTCATTAGAGTTATCTTCAATTGGCAGGTCTTTATCAAAATTTTAATCAACATTTTCTATTTCAATATTCGTTCTAAGCTAGTTGATAAACTTGATCATCATTGACATCTTTATTTGTATCTAGATCCAAATTAAAAAAAGAAAATCCCACTGAAGCAAAAAAATTTTAACGGTTGTTTCTTTTATATTGTCTCAAGCCCTGCTGATCCAATGAATCGAATCAAAAAGAATTTTTTTTTACAAAGTTCTGCTGTTGAACTTGAGTTGTCCAATTTAGTGAGAAGCTAGGTTATCATTAGTTTTCGATAACGTACTTTAAACGATCTAATAACACCTTGATTGAGGGTTTGGAGTACAGAGGTAGTGTTCGGTGGTAGAAACTTGAGATAAATGTTGCTGAGTCTTATATCTTGTGTGTGAGATGCAGCATTATCCAAAAACATCAATAATTTTCGCCGTTGAAGCTTCATTTTATTGTTCAGTGTGCGTATCCAGTCTACGAATATGCTTGATGTCATCCAAGATTTTTTATTAGCGTAGTAGGTGACGGGTAAGTTAGTTTTGTCAATATTTTTAAAACAACGGGTGTTAGTTGCTTTACCTAAAAAAAAGAAAATAGAGAGGTCAGGATTCAAAATTAAATTGCATTTACCTATGACTAGTGGCTTAAGATTTTCCCCAGTTGAGCTGCATGCCAACATGGCAGTCAGTCTTTCTCTTGCTTTTTTTCCACCTCTACAAGACTGGTTTTTAACGGAGAGAGTTTTGTCTGGTAACGCAGGAAAAAATAAAGCGGTTTCATCACAGTTGAAAATGTCAGCAGGTGAGTAGTCTTTAGAAATTTCTTGAAGTCGTTTACTACAGTATCTGTCATTTTAGTGCTAGTTTCTCCACATACTTTGTATGCATGTACAGAATAACGAAAACGCCATCTGTCTAACCATCCATTTGAAGCTTTAAAATAATTAAGTTTTAACTTAACTTTATCATCAAGTGATAATTCTTGGCGGAAACATTTTGTTGAACGGAACATGCGTGAGAAAATTAAAAATAATAACAGCTATAAAAGTTGTTTTAGTTCTAGGATAAAATACGTCCCAGTTGTAGTATGTATGATGTAATCAACAATGTGTAGGTGTCAATGTGTTCATATTAGATATGAAAAAACAGTGTTTGAAATAACTGTTGAATTGCTATATTACCGTCGCACGCCTGTGTGTATTGCCTGTGTATGATGGAGTGTGACTGTCATAGCCAAATCGATCTAGACACACAAGATAGTCAAGCAATTTTGACAGATTTCTTCGTGTTTTGATAAGATAATGAGGTAATCTCTTGATCTTTTAAATATGATAAAAAGTTTTTATATCTGTTACTGTCGTGTGTGTGCGTGTTGTCAATAAGTGATGGAGTGTGAATGTACGGTTTAACGACAAAATTTCCATTAAATTGGATATGCATTTGCCGAGACTTTTTAAAACAGTCGGTTTAAAGGGGTGGCCGGTTTTATGAGGGACCGGTTTAGAGAAGTTTCACTTTATAAGTTATTTCAGCACCCTGCTAAATTATGAAGTAGGTAGATAAATACTAATTCCCATATATTTATCAAAATATCCAGACTACATGGCCAAACATCACAGTGTACTCAATGAACTAGAACCTTTTATCACAGATCACTATAATTTAAGTTCATTCATAAAATATTCTTCATAGCATGCTAATTTAGATAAGTTTTAAGAGTCCAGACATTCTAAGTTAAGAAAATGTGGTCGTTTCGCGCTTTTATAAAGAACAAACAAAATTAAGTCAAAATAAATTATGTAATTTGAAATAGTTTCAAACACCTTTTCTCTTTAGCCTCCACTTATCCCTTCTACATATTTCTAGAAGTTATATTAACCTAACTTCTAATTTGTAAAAATTTTTATCCTTACACGAAAAATGGGAAACATTAATTGTTGAATTGTGAAGTATAGGAATTAAGAGGCGCTATAGCATATAACTTTTTCTGCATCAACACTTTTCCCCAATTTTGAAGTCATATCTTAAAAGATATAAATAGCTTTTATTACATTTTTTGACAAATAAATACAAAAGCTTTATTCTTCCAATGAAGAAGCCTCATATGATAAAATTTGCGCATTACTTGAATGCGTATATGAGGGTGATGATGAGTAAAACAGAAATAACAGTAGCAATCAAGAGTGTATCCTTGCGCTTTTTAAATCTAATTTTGCGCATCAAATTACTCACTTGAGGGAATCTTTGATGAAGCCAATCAAACTTAGAGACCAATCCGTAGAGTTTGTGCCGCTGAGAGCGCATGTTTTCTTTTGTGAGAAGCGCAATTTCAATGTGATCATCAAGGAGTTGAGTGGTGCTATTGATGCATTCTGACTCTTCCATACCCAACTGGAGAGATGTTTCAGATTTGCGATTTCGACTGCTTGCAGAATTCAATCTTTTTACATCATTGCCGATCACGTTGAGTAGGTGTTGGCGATTCTTGGCATTGTTATAAGCCTTGCTTGTTTTACTAAATTCCAGTTTATAATCCTTCAATATTTCTTGATGGCGTTGAATTGTGTGCAGGTCTGTTGCTTGAGAAGTGGACGAAAATGATATTTGACCAGCTTCTCGTGAAAGTGATGCATCAAAAATGGCGCCCATTTCAAGATTAATCGCTTCCAATTTACTGATCAAGGATTCAATGTAATCAATTTGATCTTTAATCAAATCGAATTGACCTTCTTGTGGAGAGATGGAGTTAAAACTGTTTTGTTGGCTTAGAGAAGAACTGGAAGTGCGTGCAGTAATACTGTTACCCAAGGCAATGAGTTTAATTTCAATTTCATACTCAACTTGGCGAGCTTGCTTATTTAGACTTTCAAAGGAAGTGGAATTTTGTGAAATCATCACCTATAAAAAGAAGCGCTCTGTATATAACATATTATATATATATTTTATCATAGTGGCCAGACCATCTCTGTTCAAGTAATCTTTTTAAGGATTTCGTTTGATAATGGTTTCCAACTTTGGGACGACGAAAAAAGACATACAATGCTTTACATTGATCACAAAAATCCTTCAGAACTTTATTCTCTCTAAATGTGTCAATGACAACTAAATGAAGGCAGTGAATATATGGAATTTTTCTTCCTAATTGTTGTTGAATAATAGCTTGAACTCCACCTTCACAATCGCTTTATTCACCCTTTACAGCAGATATGGACAAAATTTCTACACATCTAGGCCAAATTAAGTTTTCAGAGCCTGGTGGCAGGCAAAGGCCATCTTTTTGGCTACGAATATAATCACATGTTTTTCTTCAATAACATACAGTGTGTACACTTATAAATTGTTTACTCTTTATTTGTGTGTGCTAGTATGTCTTTTAAACAACTTACAAATAATGGTATTGTTTTTTTTAGTGAAACAAAAATGTGAATTAACAAGAAAAAGCATTATACCCTTTTCAAAATAAGATATGTTCACGAGTATTTTAGATTTGCTGTAGAGATGATTTTGTAATAATTAACATATTTTCTAATTATTTAAATTTCAAAAAAAAATTTTAATGTAATTTATCTAAAAAAAATCGTCTAGTATATGAATCTAAAATTAAAAAAAAATTTTTTTTGAACTAAAGAGGTTAAAAAATAATGTAAGGCTAAATTTGATTGTAAATGGCTTATCTTTTATGATATAGAACTTTGGAATTGTGATAAATTATCTAAAGAAGCTTCTACCAAAATGAACAATGAATGTGGCAGTTGGCACAGGGCCGTAACCAAATTGGACAGCTGGAGGCTGAGCCCCCCCCCCCCCCCCAAAGCAAAATGTTGTTTACAATTTTGTTCATTATATTGTTAACTTTCAAATTTTTTTTCGGAGTATTTTTTCATGTTAATTTAGATTTAACGTTGGATGGATAAATTAGTTATAAAAAAGAAAGTTGAAAAGCACAGCCTAGACACCATAGAATTTCCGTCTTCAAAAATTAAAAAAAGATTGTTAGTTAAACTTGTAGTGAAAGCATATAAGGACCTAATAAATGTGATTTAAACAAAGATACACGATCATGTCCCATCATCAATTTTCCAAAAAATTCAGATTCTCGTTCTTTCCAGAAAAACTGGTTTAATGCATATAATTGGCTCGCTAACACATTTGAAAAAAATGCAGCGTTTTGTTTTGCGTGCAGAGTTTTTGGTAATCAACATCAAAAAGACATAGTTTTCACAATAAGTGGTTACTCGAACTAGAAAAAGGCTAACGAACGGGATAGAGGTTTCAATAAGCACGAAACTTCTTCACCACACATATCAGTTCTATGGCAGCATGGAAAGAAAGAAAAACCCGAAATGAAAAAGATAGTTCGATGTTGACTTTGATATTAAAATCTGATAGAGAAAAATAGATATTACATAAAATCAATAGTTAATGAAACCAAATTTCTAGTGGCTAATCAGTTGGCATTCAGAGGAACTTTCGATGAAAATTTATCAAAAGAAAAGGGGCTCTTCAATAATCTTTTCGAATACACCATAGAAAAAGACCATCACTTGAAGCAAAATTATTAACACTTGCATTCTTCAAAATGCGACGTACACATCCCCGCAACTATAAAATGGAATCATCGCCACTCTACACAGTATGGTTAAAGATTCGGTTGCCAGAGATGTTAAAGAGTGTGATTCGGGACGTTACTCTCTTTTGAACAAGAGACAAATTGAATGCCGAAAATATTTTGATTGGTCTCCGTTATGTTAAAAACGTTATTTTCGAATCTTTGTTGGATATGATCACCTTAGAGCACGATGAGATTGATTGCACAAAACTTATATCACAATGTTAAGATGGAGCGAGTGTGATGAGCGATTGTGAAGTGGAGTTTAAGCTATTATTCAACAACAATTAGGAAGAAAAATTCCATATATTCACTGCCTTCATTTATTTGTGATTGACACATTTAGAGAGAATAAAGTTCTGAAGGATTTTGTGATCAGCATTGTATGTGTTTTTTCGTCGTCCCAAAGTTGGAAAACATTATCAAGGGAAATCCTTAGAAAGATTACTTGAACAGAGATGGTCTGGCCACTATGACACCACAAAAATTGCCATTTCTGAATTTTCACATATAATCGAAGCGTTAACTACTATTTCGAACAGTGAGCGTACTTCTATAAAAGGTGAAATCATAGCAGAAGTTAAGGGTTATCTTTTAACGCTATCAAATATAAAGTTTACATTTGCAGCTGTTTTGAAGGATTCTCAGTCTTATCAAGCCTGCGGACAAAGCGTTTCAAGCTCGGAACACAGATCTAATATCAGCTATGAAGGTAACAGATAGTGTCTATAATCAGCTCAAAAATTTGAGAAATGAAACTATATTCGAGGAACTACATAAGCTTCCATAAGGTATGCTTTGTAGTGCAGAAAAGTCAGAGACGCTACATCAAAAAAGAAAGATTATGTTGAGTGTTCGATTACGTGATGCTATTGTCACAAGCAGTACTGGTCAAAGAGACACAGAAGATATCTCAAGCCCTCAAGCAAACTTTATATGAAGCCTTTGGGTTCGAATCACGGCGATGCCATCCACTTAACATAAAAAGTTCTTCAGTGCAGATATGGAAGTTTCTACTTCCCTTGCATGAAACACCCTGTCAAAAAAAAAAAAATTGACCATGTATTAGTAGAGTACAAAAGACGGTTTACTGAGAATTCATCACTCTATGGAGCAATATTTTGTATAATAAACCTAGATACACAGAGTACTTTAACATTGAAGTTCTTCAGACTCTTGATGAATTCATTGAACTTCCATCAACTGATGAACTAGCAGTCGTTAATGATTATCTCAAAAGAAAAGCAGTATCTTTATACGTATGTGAGCTTATATGAGGAAAAAGAAGCTTTTTCTGATACATATAAATTAGTGTCAGCTTTAGCTTCATTTCCATGCTCGACTGCTATGTATGAATAATCTTTTTCAACTTTGGCCAACATCGATAACCCTCAGAGATCAATGCTTAGCTCAAGGAAGTCGAAGCCTTCAATGATGGGGTTTGAATCGGAGATTAAAAAAAGTGGATTTTATTAACTTTTGCAAAATTTTATCGGTGAAATCAATGTTAGGTTTATTTTAATTTTTGATTTAAATTTTTTCAAAATTTTTTATAATCAAACATTTCATTTGTTTCAACAATTAAAAACTATTTTTGAATCATTGAATTAATTTATGTTTGAATAAAGGTAAAAACTGTAAAAATTTATTGTTCTCACCTATATAACTATTAAAAGTTGAAATTATAAACTAAAAAAATTGTATATAATTTTTTCTGTGTATTTAAAAATATCTTAAAAAAAATCGTTTACTTTTTCAAGTGGAAAAAATTAACCCCCCCCCCCCCCCATGTCTAATCCTGGCGACGGGCCTGAGTTGGTGTCATGCTTTTAACTCTTTAACCAATTTACGGCCAATGTTCCTATTTTGGAACATAAGTAATTTCATCTTCGTCTGCTTTTTTCAATGACTTTGAATTTTCCTTAAAACTTTCTCCTTAACCCATTTAAGACCAAGCAAAGCAGACGATATCTAAAAAAAACGCAGACGACTTATATTCAAAGTCATTGAAAAAAGCAGACGAAGATGAAATTACTTATGTTCCAAAATAGGAACATTGGTCGTAAATGGGTTAATTAGAGCTTTTCATAAAAATATTTAGAATTTAATAAATTTGTTAAAAAAGAATAAGCTAGTGGATGTAGAAATCAAACAGGTTTTGTTTTGTGCTGAATCTTTGCTTTAAAAAAAAGTATAAAAATTCTGACATAAGAATTGTGTGAGTTGTAAACATCTTTGAGGATTTAGGTGAACTTGAATATTTAAGAGCATTAGCTCATAATTAATCTTTATAGTAGTTGTTTAATAATAAATTTAAAGTTTATTTATTTAATATTTTAAGTATAAATTCTTGTGTCTATACTATACATATATCTATTATGTATGTTTGTGAGTAATAATTGTCGATATAAACACATCGAAGAATTTAGTGATCGATGAAATTACCATTCAATAAATTTCCCGCAATGAATTTGCTAAAGATTAATTTTCCAATATGAATTTCAGTGAAGAATAAAAATTATAATTAAAAAAATATCATATTACATTTAAATTAAAAGTAAGCCATAAAAAGACTATACAAAAACGGAAAAAATAAAATATTATAACTAAATTTTATGAAAAGAGTTACAAACATTCAAAGGTATCTTTACATTTTACCATTATACTTTATGACAAGATACGATTTAAATGTTTAATTTTTCAAAGAACTACTACTAAGTATATCCAATTTAACTCTAATATGTTTACAAAAGACCTAGATAAAAATGAGGATTATTTCCTTATACCTAATTATTCTACCGTAAATATCCCTAAAAGATGTTCTAAGCATGGCGGTCTTCTATCTTTTGTTAGGAAAGACATCAATTATCAAATTGGTGAAAGTGCGCATTTTATTGACTCGTTCGAATACAAGAGTCTTTATCTATAAAAACAGAAAAATATCACGGTTCACAATATATATAGACTATCCCCCAACAATAAGGATCTAATGAATAATTTTTTTTCTTTTTTTGAAAATTTGATCTTTAATATTGACCGAAATAAAGTTAATATTTTTTGCGGCGAATTTAATTTTGATTTATTAAGGATGAAAAATTATTTAACGCAGAAGTTTTTTAACTTAATTACAGCAGGCTCACTAATCCCAACTATTACTCTTCCGACACGATATGAAACTCAAACTTGAATTGACAACTTTTTACTAAATGATGACAATGTTGATTATAAAGCTTTTATCTGTATTACATTTTTTTCATATCATATACCGATACTTTTATCTTTAAATTTGAAAATTAATAAAATAAAAATAAAAAGGTTAAGGGAAAAATTCGATAGGCTCTTGTTTTCCTCATTATCTACACAATTAGACTGGCATTCAATTATTGAATTGTATCCAAATGACTCATGTGAATTATTTAAGACAATGCTTTCTCAAATTTTTGATATGGTCAAAAAATGTACTTCATTTATTGAGTTCAAAAAAAGAAATACAAGTCTAAATTTAATTCTTGGATCACAGACCAAGCCATGCAAAAGATAAAACTACGCGATAAATTTTACCAAAAATACAAAAAAAGTAAAAACTTAAGAATAAAGAATGAATGCACTTTATTAAGAAATCGTATACTTATTAAAAGAAATGATGAGTACTTCATAACTTAGCTAACATTTTCAATGAAAATTTTGCTTTTGTACAAAATGACTCTTTTCCAGAACAACTTGATTTCAATTTTCTTGACAACACAATTGAGTCCTTTGAATTTGAACTCTGTTCATATGAAATGCTATTATTTGTTATAGATAGAATTAAAAAAATGAAACAAAAGACATATATGGAATTTTAATAAATCAAGTAAAATTAATAAAACATGATATTTATAATATTTTATGTAAAGCTATAAATCTTTCTTTAAAAAATTATGTCTTTCCTGAAGTTGTACCTATACATAAGAAAAATGATAGGAACTGTGTAGATAAATACAGACCTATCTCAATTATCCCAACACTTTCAAAAATATTTGAAGAATTTATACATCATCAATTGAAGACTTACTTGGGTTCAATAAATTACTTAAATGACTATCAATTTGAATTTTGTCAATATTATTCGACGGAATCATTCCACTCTTGTTTGATTCATAAGACATTTGAAATTTTAGAAAAATAGATGACGCAGTAATTTTTCTCTTTGACCTGTCAAAGGCTTTTGACAGAGTTAATCACTCATCAATCTTGAAGAATTTGAATGAATGTGGGTTTAGTAGAATTTCGTTGTTTTTTAAACTCATACCTTATTAATAGGTATCAAATTGGTAAAGTGAATGATGCTTTTTCTAAGAAGCTATCCCTCAAAAATGGTGTCCTACAGGGATCCATTTTGGGGCCCTTACTTTTCAGCATATCTATCAACAACATTTTGTTCCTTCCAAACCTTTTTCAGTTTCTACTCTTTTCCAACGACATCTGCGCTTATCTCCCTTTATCTAAAGTAAAAAATGGCGAAGTTATCGACACATATAGCTTGAACATGAACTTAGACGAACTATACAACTGGTGTTCTGAAAATAATTTGTTTTTGAACAAAAAGAAATCCAAATGCATGATAATCTCCAATAAAAATAGGAAATATAACTTTTTAAAGTCCACAGGTATTGCTGAAGAAAAAAATGTAAAAATACTTGGGTTATTATTTGATAATAAAATGAAATTTAGGCGACACATCGATCAGTTGGCCCTCAATCTAAATCGAGTCATTGGTATTTTGTTTTTTATTAAAAATATTTTCCCATTGAAGATTAAACTTTTGATTTATAAGCAATTATTCCTTTCCTATGTTAATTATAGCATCATAAATTGGTTTCCCTTTGGGAAAAAACGTATTCAAATTTTTCAAAAGAGAGCATCACTAACCCTCTTCAGAGATTTTTATTCAGAATGAATTATTGAAAGATATTTTTAAACAAAGGGTTGGAGTATTTCTCTATAAATATTTCAACGGTTGTTTACAGAATGTTTTCGGGCCACTGATAAGATATAGGGAGAATCTTTCACATAACACTAGGAACTCTAATAAAATTTAAAAATTACCTATAGTAGACAATGGACCAGACATGAATTAGTCGTTCCTGTAAATTGTTTCGATCTTGCTAGAATATAAATTAAAAAGGGTTTTAAATAAAAAAATTTATTGGTAAAATAAAAACATATCAATAATTATTGACTAGTGTTAGAACAGTGTTAGACTAGTGTTTAGAACACTGTTAGTTTATATACTAACAGTGTTTGCTGTATTAATCATATTTAGACAAGATAAAGCAAATTTCTTTGATACGAATATCTAAAATAAAATTTCAATATGAATTATAGGTAAAGATATAACGTATGTTGATTGTATATAACAACTTTGCGAAGAATTCATAGATTTGAATATATTTGTTTAGATTTTCCAAAATTCTTTTAAAATACTTAAACTTATAAAAAGTTTGTTCTGTGGGTCAGAAAAATTAAACTTGTGATACTATGGATCTTAGTTTATCTACAACTAAGTTAGGTGACGACATGAGATAGAGCAGAGATAGATTTCATAAGATGATCAAATAGACAATGGACCATTTTATAAATGGGACATGAATTAGTCAAAAACATTGTTCCTGTAAATTGTTTCGATCTTGCTAGAATATAAATTAAAAAGGGTTTTAAATAAAAAAATTTATTAGTAAAATAAAAATATAACAATAATTATTGACTAAAAATTACAAAATAAAATTTCATATTCATAAATTAATAACAGTTAAGAACTCACAACAATCACAGATAGCTACAAAATCACATGTGTTCTGAATTTGGCTAATTTTTATTAGGGATGTTTTCAAACAAGTATTAATTTGATTGTGTAAGTAGATAACGGTCTTTAGTTTGTTATTGAAGTAAGCAGCAGTATCCATTAAAGATGAAGGATGAATGAATAGGGTTATATCATATGCACAAAAAGTACAGGAAATATGCCCTCTTTGTTGATCTTCATTTGCTGGTGTAGAATAATCATAAAATTTTCTTTCCATGTACAAATTACCCTTCTTGCATAAATTGCATATAGCATTGATGGGAAATTTTAGAGAAGCAGAAGGAATCACACTATTTTCATTGTCTTTTTGTGATTCAAATCGGCAATTTTCTTCATACTGTTTCTGCATAATTTCTATAAAAATAAAAATATATTAAAAATTCATTAATTACGTATAGTATAGATTGCAGAGCGGTGAAGTTGGAAACAAAAACTTAAACTTCATATCATACAATTATGTCTGTTTCTATTGGTTACTTTGGGATTATGAATTATTGTATAACATATATATCAGTAGTCTGGTAACACAACAGTGTAGAGAAACCCACAGAAAAACACTTAACAGACTACAATATGTGTAAATGTATTGATTTTAGGCTATGATAAAATTCGTCACATAGAATTATCCAATTTGAATAAAATTTTGAACACTAGTAGAAAAAATTAGTATAAACTTTAATAGTTCAAAGAGTTCTGTAAAATATGTGAGATAGGTTATAAAAGTCGATTTTTATAATTAATATGGCAACCATATTTAGTTTGAAAAGCATTTTGAATTTTTTTAGAACTTATTATATAGCCGATCTTTGGTACGTTTTATTTTATCGAACCTGTGAGTTGTAAATAGATTTATCAAGTTGAAGCGCATTACTTGAGTAATTACTTATTCCATTCAAAAAGGTTTTATGATTTATTTGTTCACAAACATATGTAATATATTCTATAAAGAATATCATATAGTGCATATATCAGTGATTTAATTATACAAAATATTTTTCTTTTCGATTAAATAAGAGACGTTTTATAAAATAATATATAAATAAAAAAAAATTTTTAACAAGGCAATGGTTTTATTTATAGAAGTTTTTATGGTCAACAAAAAATTTTTCAAGCTGTTTTGATTCTAAGTAGAAAAAATAAATAATTATAAAGGTTCATTAAAAATTTTTTTTTTAAAAATTATATAAATAAAAAAATGCATTTATTTTATGTCGACATTAGTCGGTAATGGGTTAAAAGAAAAAATTTATTTATTTACTTAATTTACATATAATATAAAAGTCATTTAGAAAGTTTTTGCATTTTGAAATTAAAAATTTTGTGATCTGAAATAAATCGAATGTCATGTTTTTGAATTTTACAACGAGCTATATTATTTCAAATTAATTTCTTTAAATCGTCTCTTTAAATGAAAAAAAAATATAAAAAAATAATAGTAATATCGATAATTGTACTAAAAATATTGGAAGCATTTATTTGCAAGGTAAAAAACACCAAACAAATATTTGTGATCATTTTTGATTACGTTCGATTTTTTTATTTTAAACATATTTTTTAAATATCGTATTTTTTATTCCGATAAGATTTTACGGTACAAAAAAGTAAAGTTTGAAAATACGAATTTTTTTTCGAACCTTAAGGTACGCGTTCACCGCTGTTTGTGGGTGTGTTTTTTATCAAAAAAAAAATGTGAATTGCAATCCAAACAAAAATAACGTGGTTCAAATGTAAAAATGTATTTGTCTGCCTGTTCATCTAAATATAGAAAAATTAGATGGATTTCCAAAAGTTTCGATATTACATTATACTCTGAGGATTAATATTTAAATCCAAGGTATTGATTGATGCAAGTATAATTTCTCTTAGAAATGCTCACATCTCAAATGTACAATTCTACGTTTATCTGCTTACTTTCTTTAATTACAGCTAGAACTGTAGCTGTAGTAATAGTGCTTTCTTTCTTCTTTACTGCTAGAAGTAAACTTCTTCATTAAAACATTCATACATGCAAAGAACATCACCCAAATTGCGTCTCTCCTCTTTTACAAACCAAGTGGAATTTAAAATTTTGGAGACGCTAACAAGGGTTGATTAGGATCTGGATTTGACTTTCGATGGCTTCAAGTTCGAATCGTAGCATTACCCACTATCAGGCCCGTAGCCAGCGAGGGGATGAGGGGGGCTAAGCCCCCCCTCCCCCCGAACCTAATATATTTCGATATCAATAAAGGGTTCAAAAAATGGTTTATTTTTCGACTATATATAAAAATTTGGTACTTATTAGTTATCTCCCTCCCACTTTCAAATTTTTTTCAGTAATTTACTAAAAAAAATTTTTTGGAATGGGGGAGCGATAACCCATAAGGAGCAAAAAAATTTTTTGTGAAAATATTTAGCCCCCCCCCCCTTCCAAATTTTTTCCAGCCCTCCCAATTGAAAAGTCCTAGCTACGGGCCTGCCCACTACTCATATTTTTGTGGCAGATGTGTATTAATACAAATAAATAGGAAAGTTTGTGTCAAGTATATCAAAAATGTATATGTAAATATATGTATGTACGATTGCACCAAAATTTCACACATCAAGGCCGATTTAGAAAATGGTTGAGCACTTGTCAATCAACTATTGTGCAAGTTAAGAAAGAATTTTGAATAGTTGAAATCAGCGTTAGAGTGGCAAAAGGGGAGATGTTTGATAGAGATAGGTAAATGTTGTTTCATACCTTGGCTAGAATAGTGAGCGGAAGATTCCGTTAATTCTGATTTCATTGTATCGAGTAAATGATTTAAAAAATCGACATCAAGGTTTTCGTCAAGATAGGAGATGCTTGTTCTTTTGCTGATGTTTTCACACTTCAACTTTTCCCACTCTTGCTTCACTATCTCTGAAGAATTGTATGTTTAAAAGGTAAACGGTTGAAATAAGCTTAAATTTATCGATTAATTTACCCAAAGAAAGAATTTCTATGAATGATTTATCAATGATTGAAAACAACAAATAAAAATAATATACTATTACCTGATTCTTGAAATATAAAAAAGGAGAAAAATGAAAATAGCGTAAAATAACAATCAGTTTTTTTTCATTCTAAAAACAAATTTTTAAAACTCCTCTGTGTCATACAATGGGGAATATAAAATTTAAAAAAATTCAATTGAATCAATCGTTTCTCATATGATTAGACTAAAAAATATTGTACACAGCGTAATGTTTCTTTACATAAAACTTGTTTTAAAAATTTTAACTCTAAATAAAGTTTTTTGATTTTGGCTAACATTTTGATCAATTTTGAAACTTGGAGTGACCATTGCTTCAGAAGTGGGATGTAAAATATTTTGAAGGTGATTAAAAAATATTTTTTTATGCGTTTAAATATTTAACTATATAAATAAGAGCTTATTCACCCCCCAACTTTTTAATCAGTTACATTGTTTAAAGATATCGTAAACACACGTGTTTAATCCGCTAACGTGGACCCGAATATAGGCTATTATTTTCAGAAACATGTCTAGTATAGTGGAAACCCGCGCCATAACTTTAGAAAGATTGATATATATGCTGGGTGTATATTATATGCGTTTTACCTATTTTCGTTCACCCACTTTTCTATATAAACTTTTTTTCTTGGGCAGCCTTGGTTAGCGTTTTTAGTTAAATAATTCGGGTTAAAAATAGCGAATGTCAGCGGTTTATTTTTATATACCCATACAATAGTAAATCAATGATGGTTCACTAGTATTATAAAAGTAAATACTGCATATTATATTTTTTGCAAGAAATATATAATTTCATATCTTATAATATTCCATTTGATGGTAAGATATAATCTTAGCATCAAATGGAACGCCATATTTTACGGAAACTTGGTAAAATTTCTTCCCAATTATGAAACATATTTCAATTTTTTACGTCGATAGTCCATATGGGTTTTATAGAAGCACTGAGTCAAAGTCTGAAAAACAAATGGCGCACATTTTTATGTTACTTCAAATACATAAAATTAGTTGGATTTCATTGTGTTAAAAACTAGTATACAGAATATGAGCAAAAACAAGGGAAAACTCACATAGCAAAAAAAAATTTTTTTACAAAAAAAGTAAAAGTAAAGAGTAAGCAAGAAAGAATTCTGTAATTAAAATGATATAATGATCAGAAGAAGACAAATGAAAAAATGTGCAAAGAAGAATAGAAGATGAAGGGGTGATGGGCGTATGCCTTGTGTTAGAAACAAAACAGGACTTCTGGTAAACAAAGTGTCTGACGTGTTGAGTGTATGGAAAAATTATGCATAAAACACTTTTAATAAGGAAAATAAGAAAGAGATTCTCAAAATGCTCAAAAAAGTTGAAGGACCAATCGAAGCGTTAACTACTAAAGAGATAATTATTTCATAGTGGCATGGCAGGTTGGTTGAGATGATGGACTCAGCATGGAAGCCTCTGAGTACGGTTTCTCATCGATACCAAGTTGTTCATAGTTTGACATAAAAGGTACACCAGTGCCTTGTCAATGAAAACACACCCACGGCACATTTACCTTAATTATTTCTATATTTTTAGAGGATGAACATTGTAATTAGTGATGGGAGGAGTTCTTTGAAATTTTCGGGAGAATCAAAATTTAAACTCCGACTCCTATCCTTCTTAAATCTCAGAGTTTTAACTCTGACTTGACTCCGAATGCGAAACGTTGATACTAAGTTTTTTAACCTGATAAGATCGTTCACATAAAAGTTCATATTGATCTTGGTCATGACTGGATTGAACTTTATCCCGTTTTTACGAATGAACAAGGAAAAAGAAAAGCTGTTATAAACAAGATTTTCATGAGCAATAATCAATATTATTGATATTCCACTTTATTTACATTAAAAAAGTATCAAACTTTACTTTTAGATCAAATATAGAATTTTGGAATTAAATCCTTAAGTTATCCATCACCACTCAAGCTATTTTACGCCACGGGAATCATTCTTTAAAGCAGACGTTCAGCATCCCCTTCAAAGACCCCAGGGATCTGATTATTCCCGTTTGAAAACCCCCAAATGAGAGAGAAACGAGGGTGAAATTATTTTAAATCTAGCCAAAGTAAACTTGGCACGCAAGTCTTGAGCTGTAATGAAAAATGTGCCAAACTTAAGAAGGATAAAGCAATCGTTATCATGATGTCGTTAATGGAGTGGTGATGAGTCAAAGAGTTAAAATAAAGAAGAACAAGTGAGCCGCCATATGATCTATTTATCACCAAGTTTATATTCTTGATTTATTATCTTTTCATCGCTAATCAGGATCGTAGAGCAGTTCCATGGGGACCGAGAATAGGTCACTGAGTGGATCGTTTTGCGCAACATATTGCACAAATATTAGGTCATATGCCATTTTTGCCAATAATAATAAATAAATTTAGTCTTTGAATTTAGTACAATCTCTTTTTTATTCGTGGGGTGTTTTCATCAAGAAGGCACAATTGCGCCCCTTGTATCGAACTATGAGGAAAGTAGGCTTGATGCGGGATCGAACCAAAGACCTCTAATTATCGAAACCCTGTATCTAACCAACCTTACTCATGCCCCCAATTCAGGTCTGACTTTATAGATTTAATGTGCATTTTACTTGATGGCTTAAAAATGAAATATAACTACTCATACTTGATATTTGGTTTTACTGCATTACGTCTGGTAGGGAAGAGGAATCCAAGTGTCTTTGTGTTCGAAGTGTTAGCATCCACTTTTCTAAAGCCCGGCAAATTAAGGCTTGCACTGGAAACAAAGCCACCGAGTTCAGTAAACAAAACTATTGACTATTTTAAACATCAAGATGATTGATTGCACAAATCCACGTTTGATAACATAGGTGTGTTAAGTGTGATTTGAAAGCATTTTAAAAAGTTTCTAAAAATATCAACATAGGAGAGCAGTTGATATCACCTTGCTGAAAAAATATCATATTGAATTGAAAGTACTAAAAAGTTCTGAACTTGTAAAGTTGAGCACATCTTTCTGTTAAATGATACCGTTAGAAGGCTAATAAAAGAGGTGTCTGATGACATAATATCAGAGTTGGTTTTATTGATTTGGAATTCGATTTTCAACTTTTTTGCAATTTAGCTTGATGAAAAGACGGATGCTGCCTCAGCCTTGCCTATTCGTTTATATTCGCATCACAAGAAATGTTTATAGAGAACTTTGCCAATTCAATGTTAAAAGTTTTTTATATTATCAAAATATATATAAAAAAAAAGTATTGATCTATTTCATCCTCGTATATATTAGCAATTCTTTTAATAAAAAAATTCAGCTTTTTTTTTTGCAACTTTGACAATTATTTTAGCTTTATAGAGATCGAACACGAATTCAATATGAATAACAATAGAAGAAATGATTGTGAAGTTTGCAAATTTTTTTAGAAATTTGACGTTCAAAATGTGAACAATGAGAAAAGGTATAAATGAACTGATTTGTAATGTAGCGGAATTTCGGGAAATACACAGAAAGATACAATTTTAGATTAAGATCTCGAATGAACAAGAAATTTAAGTTATTTTCTCATTACTTTGGTTAAGAATTTCTAGCCACAAACGTTTACTGACGTGTTTGAAGGTCTCACATGTTAAAAGACGGTCGTGTTTAACGAAGGCTTTCGACGAACTTTATTTCAATCGTGGAATTAACATATGATATTATGAAGAAGCGCAAGAGTGATGTAAATTAGCAGATCACAGGGACTCGTGATAATTTTAGTTTTGCATTTATGACTTTTATATTCACCCACATGTACTTGTATGTTTTATGGATGTCTGAGTATGAATATATTACACTGTTTGAGATAAGGTGTTTGTATTTAAAAAATATGTTTTATTCACAAATTTTAGCCTGTTTTATGTTCTTCCTGAAATAACAAAATTAGGATATAAAAAAACTAAAATTGACCCCAACCACCAATCTATTGCGTTATAACGAGATTTTGGTGTAGTTAGAATTAAAAATAAAAAAATTCATTAAAAAAGTGACTTTTCTTTCAAATAGTTTCGAAAAAATTGAAATACATTGCAATATTTCAGTTTGTTTGAACAATATAATATTTCGAGAAGTTTTGAATTTTGGATTATACCAGTTTTTCAACAACTAATAATAATAAGTGAACAAAAAGTAAAAATAAGTTATTTTTTACTCTAGACATTTACAAGCATTTAAAGACATTGCATTCTTCTTAATTTGTTTAATCTTGCAACTCTTCAGAGGAAAATAATCGGGTTAAAAAAAGCTAAGTACATAATCAGGTATGGAAATCCTCCACATAAGATGAATTAAAATTTAATAAGGGGTCGTTCACAATTGACGTCAACCTTTTTTTGATAAATTTCAACCCCCCCCCCCCCCCTCATGTCAACTTTTAGATATATCATCACTTAACAAAATCGACTTATGTCAACTTTGGATACCCCCCCCCCCCCCACTTTTAGTTGACGTCAATTGTGAACGACCCCTAACAGCTTTCCATGCAAATGGTCAAAAGTAAAAATCTCATAAAAATGGGTCAGCTGAAAAGTAGATAAAAAAAAAGTACCTCTCAGGATCAAGTCTTCCTCGTCGGTCTGAGAATTGCAAGATGTGTTGACCTTTTCTCGATGCTGTTGAAAAAACTCGCATCGTCTTGCCTTGATATGACTTATGCATTCATCCCTCAACTTCAGCCTGAGAAACTGCTTTGAAATCGGTGGACTTTTATAGCAATCGATTCTAGACTTTGACATGTGTGTTAAATGCGTGCTGCTCAACGCATCTTAAAAAAATAATTTTTACTTTCAAAAATAAAATAACTTTCTACTACGAACAAGGAGGAAGAAATAAATTCTAGCATTCGTAATGTTATTGGGAGTCATATTTATAGTGCATGCAAATCATTATCATATCAAGGAAAAGTTATACCACTCTATAACATTTTAATAGCTAAAACTGTTATGATTTCTAAGACACGTATAGAAGTGGGGAGGAGGAAATAGGGGAAATTTTGGCGCGAGATATATAGTCTTTTAAATGTTTGTGAATAAATTTTTTTTAATATGAAAAATGAACACACTGCTAGAAAATTTTTGAAGTTGGGGGGAGGGGAGATTTTTTTATAATTTATTTTAAAAGATTTTGTGTCTGAAACTATACCGTAAAACAAGTCAAGTAATATGTAAAGTCTATACATTAAAGTCTACTCACAAGCCTAACAAGTCTTTCAATGATAAAAAAATTGAAAAAATTCAAAATTATCCCCCCCCCCCTAGATATGCGCCCCTGGTCTCAAGCTTTTGTAAAACAAATTTTAATTTTAAACACTATAATCATTACTAGTAAAAAAATTTATCCCCTCAATATGAATATAACTGAAATATAATATTTGTAAGATTACTTTTTTTTAATTATGTTGAAATATAATGAAATACTTATTTACCATATATACATATATCATATCATCTGTTTATGGACTTTATAATTATGAACATACATAAAAATTTATTTTTTTTTCGTTCGAAAAGAAAATTATTAATAATATATGTATGGTGCTAATTTTTGTCCTTTGAAAATCTACTCAGCGACGGGCATAAGTAACCAGATTCGGGATGTTTAGAATTTAGATTCCACATGACAAGAAAAAACAGGATAAAATTCAAAACTTATTACAAAAATACCATTATTTATGCATTTTTGTCTGCATCTCTAACGACTATCAAGTCAAAAGTTATTTAGGCTGATAGAAAATTATGGCAAGAGAAGCATCTTAATTTATTGTTTGCACAATTTTAACTTTATTATATACCTTTTTTGAGAGTCTAACTAACTTACACTAATTCAAATACACTAAAAAGAATGAAAAAATTCTAATAAAAAGTTTTCTAACTTTAGTTCTGTTTTACATTTTTGATATAAATTACCTCAGAAAAGTTATGTAAGTTGGATGTGTTTTTTTAATATATTTTTCTCAATGAGACATTTTCAATTTTTAGGAAGAAAAAATGGAGAACCTTATAATAAATGAATATTTATTTTAATTCAATATACTTTTTAATTTTTTGTTTGATATCTTTACCCCTTTTCTACACATAATTTGAAGATGGTGTGCATCTATTTGAAGGGAGAAAGAAAAAGCTATTTATAAATCCTCATTCATTGTTGACGTTAAGCTTAAGGGGGCGGGGTTAAAGTAAATTAAGAATAAAATAGAATTTCATACAGACATTGGAAACAAGCAAGAAAGGGATTGAGGCAATAAAAGTGAAAAGAAATAAAAGGGAAGAGCAAAAGGGACAAAATGAATAAAAGAATGATAGAAAAAAATGACGAAAGATATCGAATATCTGCTACTCAATGTGATTTTTTTACAAGATTTAATGTCTCTATAATACAACATTTGTAGCATATATATCATGATATGTCAAACGTTGATAGCTTTGCAAAGCTTCAAGCGTTTTCAGTTCTATGAAAAGCATCAGGCATCACATATATCTATACATAAATATGTTGTCAAATGAGTGTGAAATATATTTATGAGTTATTCAGTCTCTGTGATGTAACATCTTTGAAATCATAATTACAAAATGTAAATTATATAATAAATATATGTTAAAAATATATCAGGTACGAAATGGACCTGAAAAGGAGGAGTGCTAGATTTTTTATATTAGAAAACTTTGAAAATGGTAAAATCAACAAAATTATTAGTTTAAGTAGGAACTGTTTTATTATAATTTTTAAAACTTAGAGAGCCAAAATGGACACAAAATGTTAATAAGGGTTAGATTAATCTAAGTTTATGAGAATACTAAATGATTATATTCTACAATCTGCCCCCTGTCACGACTGGCTGATCCCTGCTTGAAACCAAAAAAAGACTACTGTCAGATTTACAAGACTATTGCAAAAACAGGACGATTTGATTAAATTATAATTTGATAGCACAATATTAATATAAGATATTTTGATCCATATTTAAATTTAAATGTAAAAAAAATATCAGAATTGAAAAATAAATAAATAAAAAATAATAAATATATTTCTAAAATAACAAACAATAAATTAGCAAAAAGCCTATTGGTTGAATTTCGGTTCCAATCGCGATATCCCTATTATCTGTCGGAATGAGAATATTGTCCCGTCAAATGCAAACTCAACAACTGAAGAAATCAAAAGAGTATACAGATTTTATAAGTACAAAAATCAGTAGTATATTTCCAATCAAAAGATCTATATCTATCATTAAATTGAAAATTATTTTTTCGGATGCAATAACAACAGCTAAAAATGGCACATTAAACAACTTACAAACTAAGTCACAGTAATGGCAAATGTATCCTATTATGTAAACCAAAATGATGGGAAGACACGCTGGCGGAAGAACCCTAAGGAAGTCAACAGTGTAGTCTTTTATGTACGGGTCTGAGAGTTCCTCAACAAGATCAAAGGTTAGGATCAATCTCTTCAGTTAGAGAACTAATGAGATCCTTTGAGAACGGGGCTCATTCAAATGAAATTTAAACTACGTAAGAGAAAATCGTAACTCGTAAATTTAACTCAAATAAATATCTAATCGCTGATAGTGTGGGTTAACCCTCGCAAGACAGACCATTTTAGACCACCTCGGAAGACGGATCTATGCCGTAAAACTCCCAAAAAAAATTTTAAGTAAAAGCTTCAAATTTTGACTTTATTGTCTATAACTTTTTTTGATATTTTCAAAGATATAATTTTTACCGTTTCATTTATTTTATTATGTTTGTTATAGAAATTTTCACCAAAATACTTAAAGCCATCTATATTTTTTTTCTGAAAAATGACACTAGACTTTTTTAATCTGTTTTTCATTATGTTCAATTAATTATTGGCAAAAAATTAATTTTTTTGTGCATATTTTTCTCCACTTAGTTCATGTATTTTTTGTAAAAAAATTTAACGCTATCTATTCAAAAAGAAGAAGAGTATTCCTTAATTTTTAAGTATCATTTGAACGTCTGGAATTTACTGGAAGTTTAACACTTTTCATAAGTAAAATCCAATAATTCACATAAATCTTTTAGTGAAATCTATTTGTAAACACATTTTTTGTTGATGAGAAAACGCATGAAGCTAACTAGCAGAGAAAAGGTTCATAATAAAACATACAAGCTGTTGATTTATATAACAACATTACATGCGATAAATTGCATACATTAGGAATCATATAAAATTGAAGTTTGGTTATGTATGTGCAATATTTATATCGATACTTTACCATATCGAATATGTTGAAATGTAAACATTTTATCAATAAAGCCACATGTTTTTATATGCGCCGCAGTTTCATGCTGACTGTTTTATATGTGATGGCACATGTGCTAACTAAAGAATTTGTATTGATGCTAGCAGAATATCATCGTTGCGTTGAAGTGAGTGAAATTTTTATCTGTATAATGTTGAAAATCCTTGATTGAAAATTGGTTTCTAATACGTTATTTTGCTATTGAATAAATTTCATTGCGTTTTTGCTAATCTCGAGACGTATTTTCCACTCATATGTCTTCAAATAGCTCCTCTTTGAACACGGTATCCAGTAGTGATTTTCTGATTACTGTAACACGGAAGACTACTCAAATAGCAGTTCAAGTTCTTTCGAAGACATTGATCTTCCGTCTTATGATGGTCTTTCTACTCCAGATGGTACTATTTACCGATGGAATCCTTTTTCTAGCGTTGGAAGACCTATTTCGCAAAATATAAGAAATGTATATTCTGCAAAATATTTAATCTATTTTTCACTCAAGAGTTATTACTGCATATTTTTTCCTGCACAAAACTAAAAATGGATCACTTTTATCGGTAAGTTTTTTATTATTTTCAACAGATTTATACTTATTTGACAAACATTATAGTTTAGTAGTTTTTGTATTTTATATAAAAGTCAAAAAAATTGAATGTCTAATTGCAAATTTTTTACTACATTTTGTCCTTTATAGTAGTAAAAATTCCCCTTAAAAATTTGTATTATTTTGAACAAATACTCTCAAATTAAAAAATAACTATTTTTTAATTTTGGTTTCCTTCAATATCCGCAAACATAAGTTCGAAATAAGTATAAATTTGTTGAAGTTTTTGATCAAATATTTTTAGAAATAAAAGTAGTTCGTCAGAAACCTACTACTGCTATCAAAAATTATCAATGAGTGACTTTCTCGCATACATCACATGTTTGTTTCATATTGGTCAGGCTAGAAATCAACATTTAGATATAAAATACCTATTCTCCCATAAGAATGGAGAGCCTTTTCTCAAAGCAGCTTTGAATAGAGATAAGTTTTTATTAATTCATAAATTCATTTGCTTTGACGACAAAACCCAAAGAAATTCATCAGATAAACTTTCTGCAATTCGATGTTTACATGATCACTTTTCTCACATTTTTAGTAAGTATTATACTCCTCAAGATTACGTAACCATTGACGAGCAACTTGTAAAGTTCAGAGGAAGAACTTCTTTGAAAATATATGATCAATCTAAGCCTGGCCGCTATGGTATAAAATGTTACAACTGTAACGATGCTCGAAGCTATTATGTTTTTAAACCTGAAATCTATATACCTGGTTTACCTGACAAAAACTACTTTTCTTCCGAAGAAATAGTTAAACGACTAGTTTTGGGATCTAATATACCAAAAGGATGTGTTATTTACATGGATCGTTTTTTTACATCCCATAATTTATGTAAATGGCCAAATAATAATGGTTATACTCTTTGTGGAACTGTCAGAGCTACACGAAGATTTATGCCCCACATAAGCAGACCTAGTTATTTGAAAGACTTGAAACTTGATGAGTATGAAAGTAAATTTTTATACAGCGAACATGCATCGCTTACTGCATATATACCTCACAAACCCGCAAAAAAAAACTTCCAAGTAGTGTATATCCTTTCATCACAGCACCTTGGTAAAATAGAGGTGGTAGGAGAACGAAGTAAGCCAGAAACTATTTTAGAATACAATAAGTTTAAATCTAGAGTTGACATTGTAAACAAGATGCTTAGAGAGTTTACATGTTACAAGCCTTCAAGAAAATGGCCGTTTTTACTTTTTTTGCAACTATCTATACATTTTAGCTCACAATAGTTGGATAATTTTACGGCATAATTCTCCTCAACAATTTCCATCAACTCGTAAAAGTGGGAGAAAGTATTTTTTGCGAGATCTATCTTTGAAGCTTGGCGAACTTTCCATGAAAGTGAGGCAAAACGATTCTTTTACGCATAGTGTGACAAGAGATTTGATTAGATTTTTCGGCATTGAAGAAGATTTTGTTGTCCCCACAACATTCACTCGCGGTTATTGTTATGTTTCCTCATGCAAGCCGAAAAAAGAGGAATTAGAAAATGTTATAGATGTAAAAAGCCCATATGTAAAATTCATACAAATTTTTTCTTTCATAATTGCTCATAGTTTAGAATTTTTGAAATTGTATATGCTTTAATTTTTATTCTTACTTTAGAAAGTAAAGTATTGCTTTATATTTTTTTTTTAAATAATCTTTTTTTTCAAGTTTTTTTTTAATTGGGCTTTTTTATTTAGTGAAAAAATAACATAAACAAGAATAGATGAAAACTATGAAAAAATCAATCTAAAATAAGGAAAGATAAAATATCATTGTTCAAACAAAATTGTCTTTATCCAAAAATCGAATATTTGTCATATCTAGATATTTGAAATATTTTTCCCTAAATAAAATCTTTGTTATTCTAAATGTTAACAACCAGATCATAATTTATAATATTTTAACTACTTCAAAAAAAATATTTGAAAAAATATGAGAATCATAGTTTTTTCAATTTTTTAAAGATTTTCTGGTGGCGTTAATTTTTTTGTTTTTTTCCATGTATGGGCTAATTTGTTTTTTCAGTAAATAAAAAACAGCTAAATTTGTTATTTCACATTATTTTAATAATTTACATGTTAATTTTATATTAGGTTATATATTTAATAATCGATGAAATCAAGCTCTGAAAATTTGAGTTGACGTAAAACTCCCCTTACGTCTTGCGAGGGTTAATGACTGTCCCGATATGGGGTGTCAATTTAAACTACAGCGGTTGAAAACATATTTCTGAAGCAAAATCAAATACTATCTAAAACAAATCTAGAATACAAATATCAACATTTAATGTACACGCCTTGCTTTCCACTTCTAGAATTTTAGATCTTGTAGCATCAGGAAAAACCCATATAAATTGATAATATATCCATCCTAGAGCATTACCTTTTCTTCAATAATCAATATCCAGTCCCCAATTATCTGAAAAAACTTATCACTTACATATATTTTGTCATTCAATAATTCTATAAAGAATTTTGTTTAGAAAAAATATAAGTGAAACACTAAGTAAAAAAATAAAAAAGTTTTATTTAATTATAAAATATTTAATTAATAAGGTTTAATACTGAAAATGTGTTTGGTTGTATTTGGGTATATTTAGGTAAAAAGTCTCACCCTTTAAATATATTCCTAGTTTACAAATAAAAAATCTAGTCATTTTTTTTAATACCAGTATTCTTTCAATTTCTTATAATTTAATTTGAAATTAACTATTTATTTTGAGAATAATTCTTAACTTATTCTGTGTATATTTAAATATTTTGATTTGTTTGGTTTTATTTGGGTATATTTGGTTGTATTTGGTTATATTTATGTAAATTTGGGGAAAATGTAACACCCAAATTTTTCAACAGTAACAATTATGCAATTTTTGAACACCATAAAATTCACACATTCCCATTCTGTCTTAATGACAAGGCCACTTAATTAAAGTGCTGATGAAATATGAAGACAGATTACCATTAAAATTAATTTGTGAAACAAAATTTCCAATCATATAGAATAGTTAACAGAAATTTCAATCCATATTCTGTAAAAATTCTTGATTTTAATTCTAAATCAAAACTCGGATTTAAAACATTTGACCAAACAGTACCTTTGATTTTTCCGAATAGAGAAATCATATCAACCTTTTTTCTAATCACAATGTAATTTTTCATTTTGAAACTGTTTCCCAATAAAAATAAATAGGGGCAAGTGATCAGATATTTTATAATTTATTGTTCCAGATAAATGCAATAAATCTTTAGAAACAAATATGTTGTCAATGAGGGTATCCAATGAAAAATGTAAAAAAATCTACTTGAAATTAATATGGAATATTATAGATGAAGGATTAGGCACAAATTAAAAGAGATAAAAAATGTAGGCATTAATACTTTTTTTGTTGGATTATTTTTTATAAACTCTATTAGTATAAAGCTAAATAATGTAGCCGGAGTTTTAAAGAGATATAAAAATGAGTTTTCCATAGAAGTGAAGCTTATAATGTATAAAGCACTTTTTTTGCCACATTGCTATTATAGCATTGTCAATTGGGGCTGTTCTAACTTGAACAAAATAAAATGCATTCAAAATCGTACTTTGAAAACAATATTAAGGACGGAACCTGATAGTTTCGATGTCGTGTGTGCAAAAAAGTGTTTATTGAGTGTAAAAGAAATTTATAATCTTCAGATGTCCATATTTGTGTATAAATTTTAAATCAACTACCTGACGTGTATGATAGCTGGATAGTTCCCAGAAACAGTAGTTTAAACTATAGTCTACGATATCCAAGGAAAGTATCTATTAAATTCGTCCGTTTGCCAAGTTCTAAAAATACACTCAAGTATAGATCAATTAAACTTTGGAACGATTATGTTTATAATATTGACATCGAGAATCTCTCATTGAATTCTTTCAAAAACATCATGGAAAAAAATTTAAATTCTCTAGTATGCAATGTCTGTTCGCGAAATTGCTCGATGTGTATAAACTAATTTTTCGCCATATCTTATGCATTCAAAGTAATTATATGTATATTATATATGTATTCACTTATATATTTTTTCTTGTATTGATTTGTTCACCTTTTTCTGTATATATATATATATATATATTTTTTTTTTTCTCTATGTATATTAACTTAATGTGTTGTTATATTTTCAACTATGTATTTATATATCACATAAGTTGCTTTATCTGTTCTTTAACCTTTTATGATGTTGGAGTCTGGATGTTATCACGCGGCTTCTTGGCCTTTTAGCTCCAGTCAAGTTTTCTATCCGAAATGAAGTCACTCAAGTCATTCATCATATGCACAACTTTTCTCTTATTTCCCAGTCACATTACTCTGGTCGACCCTTGTTGAATTGTGAAGTTTTTCTCCCATAAAGTTTATTTCCAAATGTTCGAATGAGTGCTTAAAAGTTTTTACAAATTGAAATTTCCATTTATTATCAAATAAATTTTATAACATTTTTTAAAGGTAAATTTTTAATGGTACTATTCTGGAATAAATGAATATTTGAATTTCATTGATGAGTAGATTTTATTTCGTCCATCTCAAAACATGCACTTGAAAATACGGTTAAATTAAAATAGCATCATACAAATCAGGCACTTAAACCCTGTTATAATTACATTAAAATTTAATTTTCCTGAATTTAGTTATCAACTTGCCACGCAAAACGTCAAAATGACTACTGTTAAGAGGTGGTTTTTGACAATAGATTGTGATGTTTTGCGTAGCAGCAATTTTAATCAAATCAAGACTTTGTTTTGCTTTTAAGAGCACACGTATCAACAGCCAACGTGTTGGTCGATTTTATTTAGACGTATGCACAGCTATATTGCGCCTATAAAGGCGCTGCACAGTTACATAGTCTAGTCTGTATAACCTTAAGGGTCTAGACAAGGAGTTGCAAACTAGCGATTCTTTTGCTTTATGGTACTGGCTCCATCACATTAAAATGAATAAAACGTTATTTGAAATAATGTATAAAATATAATATAATGATATCATATTATATTCTTCATAATTTAAATGATGAAATCTTATTAATTTAATCTTTTGTAAGATTAAAAGGTTCAGATTTAATGAATAAAAACTTATTTGAAAATATAATTTTCATTTCACCTCTTTTTATTAATTATTATTATTAAAAAATAATATGCAATGAGATTTATTTCATTATTTATTATGTCATATAAAGTATAATCGTCAAATTTTATTTCCAGTGAAATCTGCTTTGCTTCTAAATGAAATAATAATATCTCTTGCCAAAAAATTGTCAAATGAATTTTCTAAACTTGAGTGTAATAAAAGGAATTATTAACATACTAAAATGAACTTATCATAAACTTTCCAAATTTTAGTTTTCTTTTTTAATCTTTAAACTGCAGCTAAATATTTTATTTATAAAATGCGCTCATATTTATTTTAATTTAACTAGTATTAAAGTAAAGTTTAGTGACATTGATGATTTAATTTGTTTTGCAGTTCCGAAATAAAAGAGCAAAAGGAAGGGACCTCTCTCCATGTGATTTTAAGCGGGTGAAAAAGTCTTTCATTCCCTCAATAATTTTGAATTCTCTCAATTTTATATCCTTTTTATATTATTTAAAAGACTTGTTTGGCTTATGAGTAGACTTTTCTTGTTTTAAGGTGTCCCTGTATGAAAATTTAAAATCTAAATTTTCTTCATTAATTTTAATTTCATTGATATATTAATTCGCATTTTAGCCATATTTGATCAGAGGCAGTAATGTAGCGAGTAATTTGAACAAGAGCCCAGACATTTTTCAGCGGGGCAAATATTTTTTTTAGCATTAACTATATAAGAAATTATTCTCTATAGCTTAAAGGGTTTATCCTTATTTATTAATTGAAACTGTAATAGTACTTATTATATTTGCTAAATATAATTTAAATAAGCGCATCTTTTATTCCAGAAATCAAATATGTAGTATGCTTATTCTTAGATATTCGTTCCATTTAATGTTCTAATTTAACCCTTTCATTACCAGAAAAATCAGACGATAATTATTAAAAAGCAGAAGATTCATATACAAAACTATTTGAAAAAGCAGACGAAGGTAAAATCATCATGAAAGAGTTAAGATTGCTTTGAAAAGTTGGTAAAGTTTTCACACTTTCTTTAAAATTTTTGTTAATAAAACAGTACAGATAATTTGATATTGGAATGCAAGAATTCAAATTCCAAATTAATAAAACTACCTGCACCATTATGTTATCAGAGCTCTCTCTTGTATTGGCCTTCTAACGGTATCGTTTGACAGGAAGATATGCTTTAAATCTTCAATTCAGAACTTTTTAGCACATTCAATATGATATTTTTGCAGTAAACTAATATCAACTGTTCTATGTTGTGTGATTTTTTAACAACAGTTATTTTTTAGAAATTTTATAGAAGACTTTCAAACCACTTTTAATATTTTTGCCAAAACATTCCTATGTTAACCTGGATTTGGGTATTCGTTTAGCTTGATTTTTAAAATAGTCACTAGTTATGTTTACCTAACTAGTGCTTCATTTCCAATGCAAGGTTCACTTGACGGGCTTTAGAAATGTGGATGACAACGCTTTGAATACAAAGAAACTTAGATTCCTCTTCCCTACCAGACTTAACCCATTTACGGCCAATGTTCCTATTTTGGAACATAAGTAATTTCATCTTCGTCTGCTTTTTTCAATGACTTTGAATATAAATCGTCTGCGTTTTTTAGATATCGTCTGCTTTGCTTGGCTTAAATGGGTTAACTAAGAGTAAAAAGAAATTTCAAGTGTGAGTCGTCATGTTTTATTTTTTAGCCATTAAGAAAAATGCACAATTACAAATTAGGCCTGAAAAGCAATAAAAGAAAGAAAATAGTACATAATTCCAATACAAAATTATTTATTCTTTTAAATATGGCTTATTGGCAAAAATTGCAAATCACCCAATATATGTGCAATATGTTGCCCAAAACGATCCACTCAGTGATCCCTTCTCGGTCTCCATGGAACTGCTTTTCGATCTTATGGGGTAAGGCGGTCTCCAGTTTGAAAAGAACTGAGCTAGAAGGAGTGATGTAATCACAATTACAAATAAGGTAATTTGACTTGATAAAATCCGTATAGTTATCCGCGGTTATGGTGGGATTGCGAGCTTACAGTACAAGTATAATGTATCGTAAAATGGTGAAGTGTTCATTAGACAAAAATTCTTTTGTAATAAATTTTGATAATTATAAAAAAAGTTGGCCCCAAAAAATTTTTTTAGGATATGCGTCTCTGATCTAGAGTATATTTTCATGTTTCCACATAGGTCGTCTATATCAAGTATGTTCTTTTTTTTTGATAAACTCTTTTACTTTAAATTCTCTAACTACTCTAATAAACACGCCTCCCCCTTCTTTTAAACGCTTGTCATGAGGTGGAAAATGATATAATCGACTCTTTCTTTTTACTTCCTCATCCTCCATTAAACACCTCTTTTTACTCCCAAAAAGTAAATTCATACTTTTACGATTGGAAAGTCCAGTTTCTACGAATAAGTGGTCAAGAAACCAGGGCTGAGGAGTCGGAGCGAAAATGTCCGACTTCGATTCCGACTCCTAGTACTTACAAAAATCCTACATCGACTCCGACATCAAATACCTAACAATTTAATAAATTCAATGCCGACTCTTCCCATTCCGACTTTAACTAAAGAAGGGAAACTGCATATGCTTACAAAAATAAACTTTTTTTTTTAAATTTAAAATACTCAAAAAAACCTACCCCGACTTCCACTCCTAAATTTTTTAGGCTCTTAAATGTTTAACAGAGAGGTAATTCTTTTTTTTATTATAATTTTTCCAATTTTTCTTCTGCATGCAACATGGATAGAATGTAAAATAAGTAATACGGATAAAAGTGTTGTTAGTTCATATTTGTTAAAGTGAAATTTTATGTCATCTTCGGTTTATTATCGTTTTTTTAATGTTTTTGCCACTTGTGTAAAAGGTTTATGAGGTAAGTATTATCATTTGTGTTAAGTATGAGAATATAGAAAAATTTTGACCTTTTTTACATTTTCTTAACTTATCAAGGATCATTGCTGATTGTATACTTAGTCGATTTGTGAAAAATATCAAGTTTCAAAATAAAAATAATCGTCATCGTGTATTTTTTAAGAATCTGTAAATAGTAAATAGTTTAATTTATTTTAACGGCTTTACTTTTGCTTTCATTTATAATTTCGTATCGTTAACATTTTTTTCGGTGATATTTTTTATTAGATTTTAGATTTTTTTTTAGATTAGAATAAATTTATTTAAAATAAAGATGAACATAGGCACATAACAAGGAGAACACATCATAGATAAAAAATTTTTTTTTTTTTTTTTTTCTTCAAAATAGTTGAAATAAATAAATCACAGGTAAACACAATACAAAAGATTATAAGCACATTTCAATACATTTATTTTTTACAGAAATAAAAGTAACACATTTACACAAACGTTTCTATAATATATACTGCTACACATATGTGAAAAAATGTTTATATAAATTCTGATAATAATAAATAAACAAATAAAACTTTTGTTACTAACACTTAAAAGAGAAGATAAGAAAAAAAATCAAAAGCCAAAAAATGGCCGCTTCTAGATTTTTTTCCAAAAGAAATAAATAAATAAAATAGAACAAAATTAAGAAATAAAGGATATAAAATTCAAAACACGTTTATAAAATAAGTAAAACTTTATATGAGTGATCATTCTGTTTTCAATATGTATGACTGTACGAAATAATTTTTCATGTTTCTTTTAAATAAAGGTAGGGAGAAATTAATATTGCTATTAAAGATATCATCATATTTCTCATAAAACTCGTTTACCTTCTTTATAACTGAGATTTTTGAGCTTTTTAGTCTATAGTCAATGCGATTAGGTCTAATAGACCCTCTAGTATTATAATATGGATTCGATTTGTATGTTATAAGATCCCCAAAAACGTTGTTCAATTTACCTCTAATGTTATTGTAGAGAAAAACTGCAATTCTCATGAGAAATATATCACTTAGCTTTAGCAAATTATTTTCATAAAACACAAAATTCGTATGATCATACTTTTTCATATTGAAAGTAACTCTCAGAGCCCGTTTTTGTAGGATTTCAACTTTTTTTTACCATAAGGGTACCAATTTATTACACTGTAGTTTATGTAGGAAATGAAAAGTTGTTTGTAAATCAGTAATTTTACTTTCAACGAGAAGATATTTTTTGTATGGAACAAAATGCCAATGACGCGATTTAAGTTCATAGTGAGCTTATCTATATGGTCGTTGAAATTCAATTTACTATTGAAAACCAACCCTAATATGTTATTATCTTTGACCTCTTTTATTCCAGTTGATTCAAGAAAATTATTGCTTCTATTTTTCTTGGATATGATCATACACTTCGACTTCTGCTTATTTAAAACAAAGTGATTTGCTTCAAACCAATCATACAGCTGTCCTAGGTGATTATTTAGAGTTTTCACATCAAAAGAACTTCCATCTTTAATTCTAGATACAGGAAAATATGCGCAAATGTCATCTGCGAAGAGTAAAAATTTGAAAAAGGATGAAGAAGAAAATAAATTGTTAATTGATACATTGAAAAGAAGAGGTCCCAAAATGGAACCCTGTGGGATTCCATTGTGCAAAAGAATAGCATTTGATAAGATACCATTGACTTTTACCTGTTGATGTCTATCAGAAAGATATGAAGACATAAGAGACAAAGCCTGTTTGCTTAAATCACATTCATACAAGTTTTTGATAATGGTCGGATGGCTTACCCTGTTGAAGGCTTTAGACAAATCAAAAAAAAACACAACTGCCTCATCTTTTTCTTCAATTATATTAACCACTTCCTGTAGTAGAAAAGAATGAAAAACTTCCGTTGAATAGTCTTTTCTAAATCCGAATTGGTGATCATTTAGAAAACCAATTGAAGTTAAATGCCTTTTTAATTGATAATGTATAAATTTTTCGAATATTTTTGAAAATGTGGGTACAATTGAAACAGGCCTGTAATTGTTTATACAATACTTACTATCACTCTTATAAATAGGAACAACTTTATGCATTTTTAATACTTTGGGAAAAACGGATTCAGTCAGACAAAGATTTATAGCTACACACAGAACTTTAGATATATATTGTTCCACTAACTTAACATGTTGAATTGAGATACCATATATATCTTTGCTTCGTGTTTTTTTAGATTTCCTTATAATTGATGCAATTATCTCATTCGTACAATACTCAAAATCAAAAGTGCCGTTAGCCATGTCAACTGGGAAAAATAATGGTTTAGAAAAGGAATCATAATTGTGAAAAGAAGCAAAGGTTTCATTGAATTTGGAAGGCAAAACATCATTGTTTATAACTTTATCGGATTCTTTGATGCAAATTACACTGTTTTTATCGCCTTTTATAAACTTATTAATATTATCCCAAGTTTTCTTAGAATTATTACACTCTGAAAAATTTTGAAGGAAATAATCATTTTTGAGCTTTCTAATCTTGTGCTTTATATAATTTCTTAATGAAATAAACTTTTTTTTATCTGAAATGTTCTTACTTTTTTTATATCTCTGGAATAATTTATCTCTAAACTTGATCATACTTAAGACATCTGCTGTTACCCATGGGCTCTTTTTTTTCTTATATTTGTGTAGTCTAGTTTTTATGGTAAAAGTACATCTTTCAATAGTGCTAGATAACTTATTAGTAATTTGTTCAAACAGTGCGCTTGGATCACTACACACTTGCATGGTAAGGCGCCAATCAATTTGTGAAAATGTAGAAACAAATAATACCTCATCTAGATATCTATACTGATGCTTTATCTTTTTTTCTTTTGTCTTAAAATCTAGTGAGAGCAATATGGGTAAGTGATCAGAAAAAAAAGTCATACATGTAAACGCTTTATACTTCAGAATATTATGATTTATGAAGAAATTATCTATCAAAGTACCTGATTCATATCGAGTAGGACAAGTGATAGATGGAGAAAGAGATCCAGCTGAAATAATGCTTAAAAACTGTTGAACTGAATACGTGTCAAAGCTCAAAATATTAAAGTTAAAATCTCCACAATAAACGTTCAAGTTATTCCTATTTTTCTCAAATACTAATTTTTCAAAGAATAAAAAAAAATCATTCAGATGTTCTCTTTTTGTTGACGGCAGCCTATAAATATTATGAATGGTTAAATATTTTCCGTTGGATAACTCTATACTGAGGCCTTGATACTCATAAGAATTCTCACAAAAAGAACTTCCCTCAAGTTTATAATCAAAGTGATTATTTATGAAAAAAAACAAACCACCATGTTTCGAGCTTTTTCTAGGTATGGAAACCCCACTATAGTTGGTTATATTAAAATTATTTAAATCATTACTTAACCATGTCTCCTGTATACAAATAATACTCACAGGTTTCTTCATGCATTTGTTCAATTTTTCTATAAAAATTTCAATTTCATTAAACTTACTGCTAAGAGACTGGCAATTCAAGCTGATAATATTAGTATCATAAAAGCATTCATGAGTGGTATCAAAAAATAGTTCACTTGAACTTTGCTGTTCACTCATATTATCATAAAACAAATTATTGAAATAATTGAGACCATTACTTCCAGGATCCATTGAATTTAGTCATGCTTTTAACATATTCAATTTCTTTAGCGACAGAAGGGCAAGCAAAACTCATAGCTTGATGATTGGAATTGCTTTGTCCATTTTTGACACAGGAAGCGCACTTGTATTTAGCAGGATCCTCTTTTTGGGGACAGCCTTCTGAAGAATGTGGTAAGGAACAGAACTTACATGTAGTATTTTTTCTGCACTTGCTGGTTGTATGTCCAAAATACAAACAATTTCCACACTGAATGTGTGAGAAAAACAATCGGCACTTTACCACTTGCATATCAAAAAAGAATGACAGGTCATTATGCTTCAAGTAATCAAATATATCAGGAGATATTTTCAAAACCATAATTTTATTATAATTATTCAAGCTTTTAGAAAAAAGTAGTTCAATCACATTACCTGAATCATTCAATTCCTTTATTCTTTCATTTTTATTAAGTATATAACTTACAACGTTTTCATCAGGAACATTTTTTGGAACTAAAAATGAAATTTTTGGAAACAATACTTTTTTTCGAGATACAGAAAGGTTATCATCTTTGCATAACAAACTTTCTGCCACATGTAAAGTTTTTTCATTCGGAAATTTAATTTTAATAGCTTTTTTTGAGTCTTTTTTTGATACGACTTTAACTTTGTTCAAAATTTGTGTAGCTTTTTCAGTCATTTCAACCGTGTCCATTTTTCCAGACTTGATATAAAGGGTGTTATTATTCTTAGGTTTTGGGATCTGAGAAGCTTGTGTCGACTTATTAAGTACCTCAGCATAGCTCATAGTAGAGGAATCTAATTTGGCGTCTTTTTGAAACTTGGTAATCTTGAAAATTTCTTCTTTAATTGTTTTTAGTTCTTCTGAGAAGGATCCCATACCACTAGATATTTCGCTAAAGAAATTAAGGCATGGCATAAGTTTACCTTACTAACTTCTCTTGAAAGAAGGACTTTAAGATTTCCCTCTTCCGCTAGCTTAATTATATCTCCTTCTTCTAGAGTCATTAATTGAGGGAAAAAAAAAAGTCTTATTTTTTGTAGGTTTATTTTCAGCTTGCGAAAAGAATTTATACAAGGAAGCTTTTCTTTTCAACTTTAGAATGAAATAAGTTTGCTTGAAATTGGTAAAATTGAAGATTGAAAAGTATATAAGCTTCTTTAAAACAAAGAATCAGCCATAAAATACTTGGACGAAACAATCATAATAGTTTACCATATGTGTATTTTTTATTGATTTTTAATATTACCAAATACAGCTAACTCCAGATGGTTCAAAACCATAAAAAATGTAACGATGTAACTTAAATTTTGTGATGTCTTATCTTGAAATATGGTTATAACCAAAATGCAGGTTTGTTTTTTGCCTATGGAAGGAAACATGCCGCATTGTTAATTAATTCGTATAGCATAGGTTGCCGACGCCTCACTGTAAAAAATACTTTTAGAATCAAAACAATTTTAAATATAAAAATTGTTCAAGTTTTTTTATGCATAATACTTAAACGTTTTTAAGTAGAGACTCTAACGCTTAATTTTAAACACTTGATTTTAGTAGTGTTTAGACGTTTTAAAAAATGTTTAGAGACAATTGAAAAAAGAAAAAAATATAGTTGAGAAAAAACTATTAAAAATAAAACTTTTCCAAAAAATGTTTTATCTTTCATATGTTCTTTGTATTTTTTCAAACTTTATCAAATTTGTCTTTAAATAAAACTGCTTGGAAGAAGCCGAGTATCTGAACATTTTTTGGGTAATTGAGATCGAAAAAGTAAAACATCATAAACAAGAGCATAGTTCTTCTTATATCCCTGCTACACAAAAAGGTGAGACAATCAGCAAAATCTCACCTGAATCTCGATAATTAAAGCTTTAACAATGTTATTTGTAAACCGTTTTTGTTCAACGTAAAAATTATTTAGAGCACTTTTTGTTATGTAATAATTCATTACTTCTACTTCGTTAGAATATATACTTCTTCCATTTTTTGAAAGCACATGTTACAGAATTCAAGTCAAGTTCTCGTTTCATCAAAAGAATTCCTTTTCAATCTGAATAAATGAGTATAATAAAAATTACATAATCAATCCTGTCGAAATAAGGTAAAGCTTCACTTTTAGCATGGATACTGGCACTAATCATGTTTTGGATTTTCTTCTCATCCAAAATATTGTTTCCATCGCCAAAATAATTCCTGTTACATCTTCACTTTTATTTTTCAATATCTCTAAGGATTCCTCCTCTGGCAACATGGACAAAATTTTTCTATCTAAAATGAAAAATTGTATGTTATTCTTTTGCCTTTGGAATTAAAAGTCAAAAAAGATCTGAATGTTCTTTTGGTTGGTTTTTTTTTTAATTTTCCTGGCTTATGCTTCCATTTTCATCTCAAATTTTTAACCTTTTGAGAAAATTTGGTTGTGAAAAAATTCTAAAATTTAGATATTATATTAATCATTATATAAATTCAAAATAAAAAAAGTAACAAGAGATTTTTTCCTTAACGAAAACTTATACATGATAAAGTCTGTGTAAGGCTTCACAAAGATATTATAGTCATCTTTCTTTCATGTGAAAATTTTTAAATGAAAGAATATTAAAGGCCATTTCTTTAATGAATTTGTTGAACTCTTTCAAAATTTCCCAGGCCTCTTTTCTGTATTCTCTCTCTCCTTCTCTAATAAAGATCTTTATGATATTGATCTAAAGATCTTATCTCTTCACTAATTAACAAATCACCTAGGTATGATGTTAGAATTTTGTTTTCATATTTGATTTTGCAAGAAAAGTGTTTCTAGGAGTTGCAATAACATTTCGATAACTCCTGCTCTAAAATACACTTTTTTGTAGTTCTTAAGTTCCTTTTGGGTTACCCTTAATGAGATAACCGTGATTAAGTTTTATTGAAAATTTACAAAATAGAAAAAATTGAATATAAAAAAGGATTCAGAGCCAATTTGGCCTCAGAACAATTCAGCGTACTCAAGGCAATATTAATATCAATATATTCAGAGGCCAAATTGTCCAAAGGACGAAATGTCTTGAGGCCCAGTTTGTCAAAGGCTGAATTGTCTTGAGACAGAATTAACAAGATTCCACAAAAATGCCATATGCAGAAAAATAAACTTAAGGAACTGAGTATAAAACTGAAGTGCTTGAAGACACGGCAAAAGAAAGAAGTGATGTCCTGTCAAAAACAGTGCTTTGTATATCTATGGTATCTAAACGTTGACATGACTTCCTATTCTGGATAAGACGTCGGCATGATTCTGTTCATTATTTCTATGCCTAACGTTCAAAGGGCGCTGAAGAAAAATGTTCGACTTTAAGAATTCGATGTTGACAAATGCATTGACCATTAGCAAAGGCTGCAAGAGCCACGGTGGAATACGAATACCTTGAGTTTGTCCTTTCGGGATATTTCGTTTGATTGTATTGACGGCGCCTTTTTAAAGACTAAAAGGTCATTTGTTCTTGGAGGGAAGGAAGATTTTTTAGTGGTGTTAGGCACCATTGTCAAATGAAGCCTAGCCAAATCTGTAAAGGTTTATGATTCTGGTTATCTTGGAGGGAAGCAGCTGCTAATGTAATAACAAGTTTATTATTCTGTATGATATACCATTTCTAGTTACGTTTCATCCTTTCGCAATTCAAACATAGATTTTTTCAATCCCATTTCTCCCTTTTTTCACTTTCTTGCATTCTGCTATTTTAAAAAGAAGAATTTTTAGAAAAACGTAGAAATGTTAGAATGATAAGAAAATTGTTAAAACCTTAGTCCAGCACATATAAACCACGATCTCATATCCTTAAAATTATTTCGAGGAGGAGAGGGGGAGAGCTTTTTTTATAATTTTTAAAATTTATTTTAAAAGAATTGATGTCTGAAACTCAACCGTAAAACAAGTAAAGTAATATGGGTAGTCTACTCACAATCAAAATAAGTCTTTTAATGATATAAGGAAGATAAAATTGAAAAAAAAACAAAATTATTGCTGCAACGAAAGTCTTTTTAACCCCCATGCCCCTCCAGGATGTGTGTCCCTGATTCAAACGATATGCCAAATGCTGATATTTATATTTGGGTATTATATTTACTATCCTAAGAGTAAAACCTTTTCTGAATTTAAAATGATCTCTAACTTATTAAAGAAAACATAAGCTCCATTCATCATTCAATTATTATTTTTTCCAAGTTTTTTTTAAATGTTAGCATTATAGATTAGTTTTTTTTTGTTTTTTTTGACAGGGTGTTTCATGCAAGGGAAGTAGAAACTTACATATCTGCACTGATGAACTTTTTATGATAAGTCGATGGCATTGCCGGGATTCGAACCCAAAGGCTTTGGATCCGTAGGCGACGCCTCTACTTATCAGCTCACCAGCCCAGATTAGTTCATTAGTAGAACGATGCTGATTCTCAATAAAATGCCAACTCAGATTCTTCTTGATTTAAAAAATTTACTTTCAGTTTTGAAAAGCTATACTTAGCGCATGAAATGTTTATTTAACGGTATTTAACTTTAAAAAGAAGTGCTACACTTTATAGAGGTTTTAAAATGGAATTTGAAATAAAATATTTCCTATACTTCAGACATTTACACAGCTACCCAAAGTTGAATTTATTTAAAAAAAACTTAAAATTTACTTAAAAAATCCTTAAATCCTATATCTATGCACTCAAGTTTTTACATTTGATAGAAATCGCGCTCTATTTGCCATGTTTTTCTTAAATCAAGGTTTACTATAAATGGTTCATATAAGATAGGGTCTGGGAAAAAGCGAAAAAAAGCCTCCCCGCTCTTAAGGGAAAATCTCTTTAAAAAATACAAGATTAAATTCACAGTTATAATCATATTTTTGCATTATATGATAGATATTGTGGTGGTATTTATGTATTATGTGCATTTCAAAGCTATATGTATTATTTATAATTCATGATTCAACTTGTAAACAATTCATATGTGGTGGTATTTATGTATTATGTATGCAAAGCTAAATGTATTATTTATAATTCATCATGATTCAAATTGTAAACAAAAACAGACTGTATTTTATTATTTGAACAATTTTGAATCATTTCAAAATTTTTGTGTTCTTAAAAAAAAATTTTTTTTTCCCTGGGGTGAAAAAATTTTACCTCAGGGTCCCCGCTCCCCGGGGAGGGAAAAAAGCCTTCGGAGTGCAATCCCTAGTCCTAACATAGCAAAAACATTCTAAACAGCAACAATTTTGGTAGCTCTCAAATCTCCGTTTTCAAACAAAACAAATACCTTCAAAGGACATCCAATACTGGAAAGTATAAATAGTATTATTCCCAAGCTCTATGCTAGGAGTTAAACCTTTAGGCGACTTTTATTTATTTACTTTACTAATTTTTACTATGACGCGATGAATTTACTATAAGAATAGTAGTGGAGTTTTTTCCACTGTCCCGTCCTTTGAAGGGTGTAGAAATTGTCCGTCCTGCGAGGGTTAAGATACCACTGCTGCTGCTGCCTCCTCTACTATATCCTCCACGATGTTATGAATCTTTTGACATATTGCAATTACACAATGTAACTATTAAATTTAAAAGTGTTTTGAAGCTCTTCATTTTCTCAAGTGAATGTTTTTGTCATTTCTAACCAGAGACCTTATGTAATCATAGCCGTGTTCGAGCGTCCTTCATATCTTTTTTCCACCGTTGCAATGTACTTGATGAAATCGTTCGCCATGTTCTTCTTTTACATCACCTAATCCAAGTGTGAGTGCAAATAATGAATCTTCAAGGACATACGACAGCCGAGTTTATGAAATGTGTCATGAGGTTTGCAACATATTCTTTGTATTTGGGATCTTTTTTATTTCCGGGGAATACATGGACTACATCACGAAGTGCCTACCATGCTTCTTTTCCAATTTTTGTCATTACTTCTAATTCTTTGGATTTTAGCATTGCATTTATATCGCGTCCAATGAATACGCCCTTTTTAATTTTAGCTTGAGAAAGCTTTGGAAACATTCAACGAATTTCTTGTAATATTTTACTTCGATAATTAAGAGGTTTTACAACGTATTTAATCAAACTCAAATTTATATGAAGTGGAGGCGATAGAATTTTGCTAGAATCTACGAAAAGTTGTCTGAGTACATTAAACATTCCTGGCTGAAGTCCTTCTCGTAAGTGGGCATTCAATTTTATTATAATGTTCACTGTCATCTCTGCTATTCCATAAACAAAGAAAATGGAAAGCATTTTAAAATCTCCACAAACCTCCTTTTGAAATTGAGAGTATTTTATACTTTTAAGGACTTTTCTAACGTTATCATAATTTTCTTTTTTCTGACGGAATGTGCAAGAGGTATAAATGGATATTTGTTTTCATTATGAAGCAAAACTGCTTTAAGACTCCTAAATGAGCAATCTATGAACAAACACGATTCTTTAGAATTATGTTGAAGTCCAATTAAAGGGAATAATCCAATCAAATCATCACAATACAGAGGTTTTCGATCTATTACGTCAATTTTCATTGAATTACGTTGTTATTGCATTCAATTACGTCGTTGTTGCGTTCAATAATGTTATAGTTGCAATCAATCAAGTCACTCTTGCAATCATTTAGGTCAGTTTAATATTAATCATCTTATTGTTTTAATACTTTAAAAAAAAGAGATTTAAAAAGAGGTAGATCAAGACAAGGGACACGTGCAACTATTTCTGTTCCATTAGCTCGATGTAGAAACATTTCTGTAGTGGCTGCAATGAATAGAAACAGTTTGTTGTTCCATGTAATTCACGATCGCACTATTAATGGAGAAAAATTTCAAGAGTGTCTTAACGATTTGAAATTGAAATGTTCTGAGCTAAATATTGAAAATCCAGTATTGATTGATAATGGACAATTCATCAATTCATCGTTGCCGAAACTTGTGCTTTGAAGGATTTAATGTGATGTTTGTACCGCCTTACTGCCCATTTTTGAATCCAATTGAAAATTGTTTCAGCAAATGAAAAAATTTGGTGACAAGACAAGAGTACGTTAATGAGCCCCAGCTGAAAAACCGAATCAGCAGTGCTTTCACATAAATCACTAGTTCTGATTGCAATGGATATTACAGAAGTATGCATTTGTACATTAACAAATTTTCAAACTATGAGCATATTGATTGTTAGTAAATAAAATTTTATTTTACGTTTTTTTATTTTTAAAACTGACGTAATTGATTGCAACAACGACTCAATTGATCGAAAAACTCTGTAACAAAGATTATTACATACATTATAAAACATTTCAAATTTTTCATGTCTTTTTTGGTAAACAGATATTCTGCTGTTTTCACTTCGTAAGTTCCATTCTTTAAGTCATGAACAAAGAAGTTAAGCTTTTGACTTGGTAATTCCCAAATCTCTGAATAAATCATCTTATTCGCTTTGATTTCCAAATTGAGGTTTTGAAATGGATCCCGGTTCAAAATTTTGCTCTGTCTCTTCGCTACAATTTGATAAAGTTTGACATAAGTCATATACATTTTTCATCTTAAAAAAAAGTTTTAATATAAGCAAAATTTTTTAGTTAAAAATTCAAGTGCATTTTTTTTGGTGTTTTTGATGTCTGGATACTGAAGCGCTTGTCTACCTTTTACTTTTCTATACTTCGATATATCAATCATCAGAAGTAGCAATCATTAAGAATTTAGGTTCTCTCCATATACTTGGAAGGCATTGTTTTTCTTGTTCCTCTCAACCATCTTTTTAAGGTTGAACGACAACTTCCATATACTACATGTGGAGCACATGATTTGTCTTTGTCACCCATAGGCATTCCACAATATAGTTCATATGCAATCCACAGTTTTGATCTTTTAATAATTTTGTGTACTACTTGTTCTTTTCCAGTAAAATACCCACACATAAAATTAATCTGAAGAATTTTTACATTGTCTATTAGACATCCTCATTAAGTAAATCTAACAAAAATTAAAAGTAAGTAAAAATATTTTTGATAAAATTTTGAGGAGAGAGATTAGTCTGAGTTGAGTTACAGAATACAAGATTCGATTCTGCCTTGTGTATTTAACTAATTGAAATCTGATGATGCGCTTTTCTCATTTTCATGCAAAGAACAGCATCAACTATTCATAATAGCGTCTTAGCCAAATCATTGCACAAAAGGCCATTTCTGTTAACGCATATGTCATTTACAACATTGCACAATTAGTGCATTATTTCACATCTTAGTCTCAGACCTTCCCAAGGTATCTCAAAAGAGTCCCCTAGACACAAGTTTCACTCCTCTCAAATATCAAAATTTAGAAGTATATAAATCAATTTTGTAATTTTATTTAAAAAATATTATTCTAATATTTTGTGAATTAATCATTAAAAAAATTAAAGTATACTTTTCTAAAATGTATATTATATTTTATTTTCTATTTAAAAAATATAAACTAAATCATTTAAGTTGTTTTGCTAAAAAAAATATTTTATTTTATATTTAGATAAATTTTTAACGCCATCTATATTCAATATTCTCATTATTAAATTAAAATTTTTTTTTTATCCTATTCTGCCTTTTATTTTAAAATATAAGCATTCGTTTTTTTAATTTTTATAAAAAAAATTTGCGATATACTTAAATTAAAAATTTTATTTAAAAATAGTAAAATTATTATTAATGCAATCTATTTATCAATTTTCACAAGTATTCGTTTTACTTTTTAATTATTTCAATTTAAAACTTATTATATCACATTTTAGCTATATTCGTTTTGATGCCTAAAAAATTGGATAACACGTTTAATGAAAATTTTTCATTTGACATAACATCAAACGTTGATAATTCAAATTACTTAGATTCATTGCACAAAAATCAAGCAATCCAAAATTTTGATCATCATACAGAAACTTGTGAGTCTCCAAATAAGAGTACAAATACATGGCCTGAATTTAAATTTGTCGATGACAACGAGAAAGATGCTGTTAATGGAATCAAAAAGAATGTGCAAAGATTCAAAAAAATTAATGTTAAAAGAAAAACGAATCCAGCCAATAGTAAGTGTATTGAGAAGGAATCCCTCAATTTCATGAAAAGCGTTCGCAATTCCTTTGAGAATTTTTCAAATTTTTATCAACTCTCCCTTTCCAGACCTTTGTTGAAGGCATTGACAGACATGAACTTTTCTTCTCCTACTCCCATCCAATCAGCAAGCATGCCTCATTTGCTACGCGGATCAGATGTGTTTGCGTGTGCTGCAACTGGTACTGGCAAAACGATAGCGTATTTACTTCCAATTCTTGAAAGATTGATATTCAAGCCTGGACACAAAGAGTCTCAGTTAACTCGAGTTCTTATTTTGCTTCCCACTCGAGAATTAGCCACTCAAGTGTACAAGGTGGGCAAAGATCTACTCAAATACATTTCAAATATCTACATTTGCTTGGCAATAGGTGGAGAAAATTCCAAAATCCAAGAAGATGAAGTCAAGCGTCATCCAGACGTATTAGTAGCTACACCAGGCCGTTTACTGGATCTCTTATGCAACACACCAACATTTGATTTGGACAATGTTGAAATTTTGGTGTTGGATGAGGCTGATCGCTTACTAGACCAACACTTTGAAGAACAAATTAACGAAATCATAGAAAATTGTAGTATCGATCGACAAACACTTTTGTTTAGTGCGACCCTTTCAGATCGAGTTCAGGACTTGGCTGCTGCATGCCTTAACACTCCTGTCAAAATCTTTGTCGATTCCAACACGACAATTGCTTACAACTTGAGGCAAGAGTTTGTTAAAGTGAGAAATGAGACGCAGCGAACAGCAATGATAATTACCCTAGTTAAGGAGATCTTTACCGAAGAATCGATCATGCTTTTTGTTCCTACCAAACTCTTAGCTCACAATCTCGTTCTCATTTTAAAAGCAATTAAGTTATCCGCAGCAGAACTACACGGTGACTTGAAGCAGAGAGAGAGAAAGAAAGCAATGGCTGATTTTTGCACCAATAAATACCGCATTCTCGTCTGCTCGGATTTAGCTGCACGAGGTCTCGATATAAAAGGCGTGGACGTTGTGATGAATTACACAATTCCTAAAACTTATAAAGAGTATGTGCACAGAGTTGGTAGAACTGCGAGAGCGGGATCCAAAGGCACCTCCATATCCCTTATTGGGGACAGGGAGAGAGGAGTTATGAAAGAAATCGTAAAAAATTCTTTGGAAATTTGTAAGAAAGAGCCGCATTACCGCAAACTGCCTATGGAAAGCGTTCTCAAATGGCTGAACAAGTTTGAGTCCTTAGAAGATGACATAAAGAAGCAAAAGATGTTTGAAGAAGAGGATAAAGAGATTAAATCCATTTCAGCTGAAATGGACCGAATCAAGAAAAAGTTGAACAAAACTCCGAAGGAAGCTAAAATCGAAAGTAATGAGGAGCAGAGACAATGGTTCAAAGAAGTTAATAAAGGAAAGAGGAAATACCTTCACAAAATTTCTCAAGAAAAAGCTAGAAAAATAAAGTCAGTAGCCTCATAATCGTAATCCCGTATTTGGTTTACATCTCACACTTGTCTCATTTGTATAAAATTTCAATCTCCTTCTCTTTTAATTTAAAGCTAAGCCTTAATGATAGGACTTAATCTGTTGATCTTTAAGACTAACTCGGGGTTGGCCAAAATTTTCACCTTTCGGCCAAATTGAATACTAAGGTTTAGCCAGCCACAATAAAATTTGCTTCTTTAAACAGTTAAAAAGCATAATCTTATATGCTTATAAATATTTTGGGCGTCAGTAGACCGTTGCGCATCACCCAATGATGTGAATCTTGCAGCTGGGGGCTTGGGGTGCGTGTGGAATCCCTGAAAAAAGCCAAAACTATTTGATTCTAAGAGTTTTTACTGAAGAAGAAATAGACGAACCTGCGGACTTATATAAAAATGATTGCAGCCGTGAATTGAGTTATGAACACTCGTAGACTTGTCTTTTCAACTACAATTGTGGACAAGATGAATCACTGTTATATTTTTTAGGGTCTTTCATTTCCCATCTTTACAGTTATTGGTACTTCATCGCAGGGTTGCAAACTATTTTTCAGACTTTATATCTAAATTTGTCTAAAAGAACATCCAAAAATATCTAAAAAAAAATTTTATATCTGAAAAAATTGTCTAAAATATTTAGTTTCAATCCATTACGAATAATAAGAAGAAAAAAAACTTTTAAAAATATTTAAAAGTGTGCCGATTTTAGGCTTTGGTGGGGGTATATCATATGAGTAACAACACGTCTTTGTTCGAATGAGACTAAACTTGACCATTAACAGCGCATTCAGGAGAGGCAATTTCATTTTATTTTTTATTTTCGATTTTACGTAATTCATAAAACTAAAAACTCTCTCAATTTCAGCATTTGAATGTGGTATTGACAGTACAAAAAGAGCACATTCCACAATTTCTTTGAAAGGATTTTCTTCTGATGAATCTTTGTATTGGAAAACTTCTTTCCAGAATTCATCAGTTTTGCAAAACTTACAAAAGGATTTTTTCATCCGCAGGAACAGCAATAATCCATTTTTTAAGAGAGGAATCCTGCAACCACCATTTTCTGATTTTTTTGGGTATATTTTATTTTAGGCATTTATACTAATTTTTGAAAAAAAAGATAATTTTTTATTCAAGTATTTCCATGATAACAGTGCTCTAAAGAGAAAACAAACCTATTATAGATAATTTGACATAAAAATTATTCAGTTTTTTGAAATCAAAAAAAACAATACATACTTACAAAGCTTTTTATTTAAAAATAAAAAAAGATTTGAAGGAAGACGCCATCAAAATAAAGTTGGAAAAACTGAGTCCAATTTTCAAAAATGAAGAAAAAACAGCAATTTATATTGAAAAATCTAAAAAAAGCTCAAAGAGGAAAAATATATAGAACTATGAAAAAAAAATCTAAAAACGGTTTATATCCTAAAAAACAAATTTTTACATCTAAGAGAACTTAAAATTATCTAAATTTAGATATAAAATATCCAAATTGGCAACCCTGCTTCATCGAGTATTTTTGTTTTCTCATTCTTCAATTTGGGCTCACAGACATTGAGTGGCCAAAATCGGTATTTCGGACATCCATCTTGATGTATCGGATGTAAAATTTTTTGTATAGGCGGATGCGGACGTAAAAATATAGACGCAAGTTTTATACTTCTTAATAATTTAGATAACTTTACTTTTGCATAATGTTTTCAAAAAGACGTACTTTATATCATAAAAATTTTGGATAAAGTAAACATTGAAAAATTACGAAAAAAACTTTGCGCTGTTATAGAAAAAAGAAAAATGTTTGCAAATGGCGGATGTTAATAAGATGTAAAAAAATTTGCATATAATTCGCATTTCGGATATCCAATACAATTTTAAGTCTCATTTCTTGTACAATGGCAAAAATAAAAATTTTAAATTATAATTAACAGTTATTTTGCACGATTTTTTAGTTTATTTTGAATAAAAGGAATTGGATTTGTTTTAGAACCTGACAAAACTTTCATTTTTTTCAACTGAAGTTTTGAAAAGAAGTAAAAAAAAATTTATTTTTAGAATGGAGAGATACCCATTCAAAAAGATTTCATGGACCGCGTGTTTTTGCCTCATCATGCTGTCCACCACTGCTCTAGCTGAAGTAATTAGTAATTTGCATGGCAATCTATATTTGAACATCTTATGACTTTATAATAAAAACTTTTGACTTGATAGAAAAATTTCTTTATTGTACAAAATATATTATAGTTTTGTTTGATAACCAATGTTATCACATTAGTGGTCTCATTTTTCTTATTATGGGCTCCATTAACCATATTTCATTTAAATTAATAAAAATGGAAGGTTTCAATTTTTTGTACTTAAACCCAGCAATGAGAGATTAGTATGATGTTTTAACACGCAAACAACGCACCTTTGAAAAATTCTGGTTCAGTTCTCATCTTTCAGGGTTGTCAAGAAAATGATGCTGATGACTTTTGCTCCGGAGTTTGCATGAGTGCAGCGCTCTCACACCGGACGGCAGAGGAGCATATGCCCTGAGTTAGTTGGCACTTCTTTGGGGCGGCAAATATAGAAAAATGTATATGATACATTTTATGACGAACCTCAATTGTTAGAAATTAAGAAAAACTTAATATTTGCCAGCAATTCTAATGGAAATGAATTTTTGCGGTGTCATTTACAACTTTTGTCATAGTATAATTATAATTTGTATTATTTTTTGCAATTAGGGTGTAAAATATAATGTAATTACACTATCGGAAACTTGTCATGATAGCAGTTACACTATTTAAAAGGGGGCATCTCTAAAAAAAATTTCTTGAAAGTGATTCCCCAAAACGTTATTGAATTATATCTCTTGAAAAATTGGAACTCTAATTTCCAAGAATTTTTTGGCTTCAAGAATTTTTTCAGTGAAATGATAAATAGCGATATCTCATACTAAAATTTTACTGGTTTTTAAAGTTTAAAATGTTTTTAAAAGGTCAACCCATCATGCGTATACATTGGCTAGGTACAGAGCTAAAATAAATGATTTTTGTAGAAATATAATCTAAATTATATAACTTTTCATTAACAAAATATTATTAAAAAAATTTTTCAAAAGAAAACTATAGACGCGGCCAAATTGAAGGGTTTTAAATACATAATTTTGAATGGAGTTAGTAATCAAAACTTAGCTAATACAGTAATTAAAGTATTAGTATAACTAGTATTTATTTTTTTAGGGTAATGAAAAATTTTTTAGGGGAACTTGAAAATTAGCTGGGGGAGGAGGGGCTTGTGCCCAAAAATTTAATAGGTAGCGCGGGCTCTGAACTCACTTAAAAATATAGAAGAGAAAATAGAAAAATTATGTAAAAGAGGAAATTGTATTAAAGAAAATACAAATAATCATAACAACAAAGTAACTTTTACTTAGAAGCATTAAATGCAGAAGCAACTAACAAGATTATAATAAAAAATATTGAATTTGACTTCAAAAGATCTTTATTGGTGAAAACTTCATCAACAAATGGCCCAATAAATAAAAGAAATGAGGCTAGGAAATTAATAAAAGATGAAGTTGAAATCTCAAAATCTAATGCCAGAAAAGTAAAAATAAATTAAAATAGTAATATATTATATGAATTTGAAAATCAAAAAGAAAAAGAAAAGTGTTCTGAATTATTGAAGTTTCGTGGCTTCAATTGTCAGGCATTCTAATAAAGGTTCCAAATTTATAAAGGGTATTACTAATTTTATGGCATTAGAGGATGTAGAGAAGAGTATAAGATTGAACAATGAATTGAGTGAAATAGAGGAAATTGAACTTTATTGAATTAAGAAAGAATATAAAGAGAGCTAAATTTAAAAAAACAAGAAAAAATATACATAGGTGTAGTAATCGTACCTTTTTAAATCAACAGGGGTGGATCTAGAAATTGGCATTAGGGGGGGGGGCGCATTTTACTAAACTAGAACTCATATTTGAAGCATATAAATTTAAGATTTATCAAAATTTTAAAGCTATTTTTTCTTATTTTGGATAATAGTTTAATAAAAAGCGAAAATTAAGTTTTTATCATAAAACGTAGAGTATCATAATATATCTAAAAAGTAACTAAATAAAGAACTAAGAAGATTAACCCTATTAGTGCTGGGAGGGGGGGGGGGGTGGGAAATTAATTGTAGAAAATTGGCTGAAACATATCCCTTCAAATTTTGTGACTTTTCCTAAAATGCTTAAAATTCCTAAAAATTTGCTGCATCTTTTGAAATCATTTTTATGGTAGTTGAATGACCCTTTCATGTCCAAAACTGTCAATCAAAATCAAAAATTAAAATTTTTCAGCAAAATTTTGACATTATCTGTACTTAACCTTATAACTTAGGATCTATATTATATAATACCTTGAAAATTTATAATTATATACAGTTTGGAACTCATAACACTTTATATATTTAATTTTTTCAATAATCATGGCTACTTTTTAGAAAATGTCAATCAAAATTTTGATTGATCAAAAATATATCTAATAAAATATACCTTCAAATTTTACATAACATATATGTTTTTATACTAAATCAGTCATGCTGTTTTCATTTCTGGACTCATTTTTTACATTTAGAATTTGAAAATACCTATAAGTGTTAATCAAATTTGCGATTTACTTCTGAAAATTGTCTCCAAAAACATTCCTTCAAATTTTACATGTGTTATAATAAATCGGCCATGCTGGTTTCATTTCTGGGCTCATTTTTTACGTTTAGGATGCGAAAATACCTATAAGTGTTAATCAAATTTGCGGTTTACTTCTAAAAATTGTCTTCAAAAACATTCATTCAAATTTTACAATTAAATATATGTTTTTATACCAAATCAACCATGCTATTTTCATTTATCGACTCAATTTTTGCAGTTTGAATTTGAAAATACCTATAAGTGTCAATTAAATTTTCGGTTTATGTCTGAAAACTATATCCCAAAATATTCTCTCTAATTTTACATGAAATATATGTTTTTATACCAATTCCGAAATCAATTTTTACATTTAGAGGTTTTAAATGTCTGAAAGTTTCAATCAAATGTTCGATTTACGTCTAATGTCTGCAGAAATATTTTTGAAATTTAAATAAAATATCTGTTTTTATGCCAAATGGAAGATTCTGGTTTCATTTTTGGACTCAGGTATGGCATTTATGGTTTTAAAATATCTGAAAGCTTCGATCAGATTTGCGGTTTACTTCTAGATACTGCCTTCAAAAATATTTTCAAAAAAATAAAATATCTGTTTTATTCCAAATCGAATATGCTTATTTTATTTCTGTACTGGATTTTGGATAATACGGTTAAAAAATATCTCGAAGTGGCAATCGAATTAGTAATGTATGCCTGAAAATCAGTTCTGTAAAAATTTTCAAAAAATGGCTGTATGTTAGGTATATAGTAAAAATATACTTTTTTTTGTATATTTTGGCTTATAATACTTTCTACAATCATTTTGAGTATGAAATATTTATTTAAAAAAAACAACGTATTATAAAATCTTTTGAAAATTTGTATGAAAGAAGGAACCAAGTTGAAAACTAATTGAAAAGAGAACATGTGATCAAAACAAATAATTAAAAAAATATGTATCTTGACTAAATGGAAGATCTACCATGTTCTAATGAACTAGGAAGTGGTTTAATTATATAATATTAGGTGCTTCAAAAAAGATTTTGAATGTGAAAAAAAAGTTCCTCTTTTACAAATGAAAAATATTTAAATCTATAGCTTATCATCAAGGATTACAATTAACATTTAGTTAAGATGGGTAGGAAATCTGAAAATTTAGAATAGGTCAGATTTATCAAAAATGGCACAGATGCCAATATGTGAGAATTTAGTCACTATCAAGATATTTTTAATTTAAATTGAATTTGTCCATCTTTTTCCTTTTGCGTCAAAGAGATAATTTTTTAGATGAAGAACGTGGACAATTTTTTGTAATTGAACAATAAACATCACGAATGATTCATCAAAAAAACCTTTGAAATGAGATTGAAATGAAAAAATTTCTAATGAAAAAAGAGCTACCAAGAAAGGATCATCATAGAATGAATATCAAAATTACATACTGTAAATTATAATATGACGTAGAGACTACGGGCCGATAACGAATTTGTAGCCAAAAAGATAGAGGTCATATCGAGTTACATAAGTTACTGTAGAATGAAAGATTTTTTTGACAGGTTTTATTGATTTCATAAAAAATGAACATCACCATTAAATTCTACATACTTGAAATGTATAAAAAACTTTTTATAAGAATAAAAATTTTAATTTTGACATCGGCTGTCATATTTAAATTTTTTTGTCAGGTTTGACTAATTTTAATATAAAAAAAGAATAAACCAGTAAACACAGCCTACTTGAAAATAGGTATATGTGTGTAAAAAACTTTATACAATTATTCGGATAAGATGTTTCTTTTTTGGATAAATCAATTTTTTGACGGTTTTGATTGATTTTCATAAAAAAATGAATACCACCACTGAATTACGCATGCTTAAAAATGGGTATATATGTGTAAAAAACTTTATATTATTACTTAGATAAAAAGTTTCTTTTTAAGATGAGCTGTCATATATAAATCAATGCTTTGACAACTTTAATTGATTTTTATAAAAAAAATATATATCACCGCAGAATTCAGCATGCTTGAAAATGGGCGTATATGTGTAAAAAATATTATATAATTATTTAGATAAAAAGTTTCTTTTTTGAGATGAGCTGTCATATGTAAATCACTTTTTTGACAGGTTTGAATGATTTTCATAAAAGATGAATATCACCACTGAATTCAGCATGCTTGAAAATGGGTATATATGAGTAAAAAACATTATATAATTATTTAGATAAAAAGTTCCTTTTTGAGATGAGATGTCACATTTAGATCAATTTTTTGACAGGTTCGATTGATTTTCATAAAAAATGAATATTACCACTCAATTCAGCATAGTTGAAATATATATGTAACATCAAAAATATTTATAAAAACTTATTAATATCTGAGAAAAATAGGGGAGGGGGGCACCACTTGAGCGGACAAATTTAGCCCAGCACCAATATAGGGTTAAGAGGAATAAAGATATATATATAAAAATGAAAATTCCTTTATCTCTTTATTATATTATTGCTGTCTTCTTTTCATATTCAAAAAAGGATTTGTGTAGAACGATATTATAAAAACCTGATATAATACTTGATTACAATAAGTATAAAGGAGGAGTTTATATAATAAACCAGAGAGTCGGAAATTTTCTTGTAGAAGGAAAACTAACAAATATCCGTTAGTATTTTTATCAAACATTTTGGATATTTCTACTTTCAACTCGTTTTTAATCATGAAACAAAATGGACATAAAGATTCAAGGCTAAAGTTCCTAAAAAATGGACTCATTCATTGGCTGAAAAGAGAATTCTACAACGATATAATAATTTCTTAATTTATAATAAAAAAAAAGAAACTTTTTTGGCTTATGGTATGTTGCCAAATGCCTCTTTCAATGAAAATAATGCCAATGTGGTACAAAGAGCCAGCTCACAAACAAGAAGATGATTAAAGGAATGTAGAAAAACCACGAGATGGGAGTGTGTAAAGTGAGTGATCATAAAATTTCATTATATGAAAATTGTTCATATTTTCCTTTTTTTTTAATATCTTTTTGTAATAAAAAGTTCAGTTTTACTTTTTTTTAATTATAAAATATGCGTGATACAAAGACAGAAACAATCAGATGAAATTCCAGAGATGTTGAGGGTTTTTCAACAAATTAAAGTTCAGTGAGTTGTATGATACTCGGTATCTTTTAATCAAGTTATTCCATGCTCCTATAAATCCAAAAAGAAAAAGTCTAAAAAAGTGTTCACACGTTTATTCAAACATAATTTCCAAAAAGTTTTGAATTCATTTAATAATTTACCAACCGAAAGATCAAAATAATGAATGCGTAAATTTTAATTAAAAAATATCAAAGAAATAAAAAGTTTTTATAAATAGGAAAAGAGAAAATATTTACAAACTTTGTTTATTTTAACGCCATCTACACATTTTTGAAAAAAGTGAAATTTAGGTTTTATTTGCATGATTTCCGAGTTCTTGAGATGCTGTATTATTTTTGTTCCCCAAAGTATATTTTAGACATAACAACTAATAACTATCAATAACCCCGTTAGTGATAGAGGGCCCTTCACTAAAAAATTAGCTGCATCTTTTGGTACCATTTCTATGGTAGTTGAATAATCCTCCCGACAAAAAATGTCAATAAAAATTTGAACTTTTCAACAAAATGTTCACATTATCTGGAGTATAGCTTAACTAAAATTATAAGTAAACCTTATAACTTAGGGTCTATATTAAATACTCCCTTGAAAACTTAAAATTTTATACAGTTACAAAGTTTTATACGTCCTCCCCTTTCAACTAAAAAAGTTATTTTACAATATTGTTTAAAGATATCCCTTCGAACTTCTTGACTGTTATTAAATTCGCTAGTTTAATACCATTTTCATGGTAATTGAAGGATCTTCTCTTATTAAAAACTGTCAATCAAAATGAAAAGTTTATATTTTCCAACAAAATTTTGATATTATCTCTAATCTTATAACGTATTGTCTAAACTAGATTAGCTACTTTTTAGAAAATGTCAATTAAATTTTGATTGATGATAAAATTATCTACAAAAATATTTAATCGAATTTTTTTAATTCTATAAATTTTCCCAAGTGCGCTTGGGAGAATGGTGAGCAGCTCACGCCTCTAATAGATCTTATGGCGTCCTTTTTACAAGGAACTCACTATTTTTTTGCCTCTAAGCGGTTTGTACAAACTCAAGCTTAGGCATTGAAAACTTTATTTGAAAAAATATTAACAATAATAAAAATGAATAAAACCCACAAAATTAATGTCTTTTAGGGTGGTTGGGGGTGGGAGAATCAAAAACAGAATGAAGATAAGGGACGTGCACGGCCTTATATAGCCTTTATGATTCCGTGTCTTTATTGGCTTCTTGAGGGTCCATCGGAAGGGTTTCTTTTTCTCCGGATATATTTTGTGTTTCCTTGTATCTTCTTGAGGATTAGGGGGAAAGCTCCCTTAAACTTTGTATATCTTGTATATTGGATGTAGCCCATGATACTTTGGAGTATCTTCTTAAAAATAGGCTCCGGCTAGAAATACCAAGGCGGCTTTTAGCTTGTTCCTCGTTGATGACTTTAGCTTGAGGCATCGATCTTGTTAGGCTATATTAGGATAGATTTTTTATGCTTTGTGCATGACTTTTCCTTATTGATCACCATGTTGTGTCTTCGCAGAAGATTTGTAAGTCCTTGTCCACTTGAACCAATTCATCCATATCTTCTTCCAGGATTAGCAAATCATCAATGTACAATAGCTTTTTATGTTAAACCTACAAGCATCCTTAAATGTGGCAATGATCTTGGAGAGTATTTCCTAGAGCACACCAAAGCTGAATTTGGCCACCATTGGCAGGAATTTGAACTTGTAGATCTTTTTGTTTTTCCTAATGCGAAAGTTAGATGAGCTGACAGTAATATACAAACTCTATATTTATAAAGTTGGCATGAAAGGTGTTAGTTGGCATGAATTAGATACACCCAGCTGACAACCTGCACTCTTCGTTCTTGAATAGTTCTCTGGTGAATGCGAAGTTTTGGAGCCTAGCCATTCTTAAGAATTTTTTGCCTTTGTTCAGCGAATATTTATAGGCGCAATCGGTGACTTGTGAATTAAGGAAAATTCCTTGTTAAAGTCGAAGTTTGAGTGCTTTGACGTATTTTGGAGGAACTTTTTATTTACCTCATGAATTATGAATGTCGTTAAAGAAGTCCGAACTTATTGAATCGTCGTCACAATCATCAGAGACATTGTCAGAGTCGGCTTTCGCGGCCTGAGGTTCACAATCTCGTTCCTCGAGTTCCTTAGAGAGCACAGAGGAGAACGCTTTGCGCCATATTTATAGGCTGAAGTAGTTATTGCACAAAGGGTATTGTAGTTGAGCTTGCATCTTTATCCCAATCTCTGATGCATCTAGGTGATTTTTTATGAAGTCCAAAAATTTCTCGTCTTCTTTGTCGTGTTCTAGATTGAGATCTTCCACAATCCTTCTGAGTATGTCGTCATCCTCTTGTGGCAACTCTGGATGCAATATATCTTTATCTACTTGAAGGGTGTCTTCCACTACCTCTGCTGTTGGCAAGACCGGAATATAGCTCGGCGTCTCTCACTTCTCCTAGTGGATATCTCCTTGAGATAAGGAGGACACACACCAATTTACAAAATTGGTGTGGAGAACTTTGGAGGAGAAGGCTGATTTCCTTGTAAAAAGGACTCCACTGGATCTATAGGAGGGATGAGCTGATCATTATCCTCCCATGTTTTTGACATGTTGGATATGTCTGACAGCGGACTCTGGAAGCATTTACTTCTTAGCTCTTTTTGCATTACCTTTCTTTCCTGGCGCTTGGAAAGATAGCCTTGCTCGAAAAACTTTGTAGCTGGAGTTGGGATATTGAGAGCTCCTCAGGAGCCTAACTGATTTGTAGCAGCGTCACACTACAATTTGTTTCCTAGGCAAACGATTGTGACGAATGGATTTATCTGAGCTACGTCTTCTAATGGGAGCGCATGAATATTTTTTCCTAAAATAAAGAATAATTGCATCAGAATATTAGATTTAGCATTTCTTTGTGAAGGAGGTAAAGCTTCAAGAAATCTTCCAGTTCTTCTTTTTGCAATTTCCTGCAGAGAGTATCCTGTCAGAACATTGAGAAGGTCATAATCTTGCGAAGCATAACTCACCAGTGTTCCTGTCTTTTGTGACAGATTCTTTCGTTTCTACCATAACTTCTGGTTCATTAGGTTGCCATATTCATAGCTGAGCTGTAATGCTTTCTAGTAACCCATCCATAGTGTCGAGTCTATCGGTTAATTCTGATAATTTTACCAAAAACGACGCTGAGGCCTTTTTTTCTCACCTTTCTCAGTCATTATAAATAATAGACAAGTACCGAGGAGAGTGAGATTAAAGACAATCAATAACAATCCATTAAAGGGCCCTCATTAAAATCAGTTTTCCCTCCCCCCCCCCCAACCTCTACTTGGAGCCTGACGATGATTTATCTCCAACCTGTATACTACGATGATTCATCTCCAAACTATATACTACAATGATTCATCTCCAACCTGTATACTACGATGATTCATCTCCAACCTGTATACTACGATGATTCATCTTCAACCTGTATACTACGATGGTTTCTATTCCATGTACAAATAACTAGGGAGACAATGTTCAACTTTCTGTTCACATTCTGCTAGATGTAAGATTTGATATACCTCATTCGGGGAGACGATGCTACATAAGTTATTACCTATATACATTATACCTGTATACTACGATGGTTCATCTCCAACCTGTATACCGCGATAATTCATCTCCAACCTATCAGTTCATATTTTGCTAGATGTAAGATTTGATATACCTCATTCGGGGAGAGGGTGTTAGATAAGTTATTAATTTTTTCACGATATTAAATAATATATTTTATCAAATAATCAAAATAAAATTCTGTAATCAAAGAATCAAAAAATATTCTTTAAAAAATCAAAAAATATCAAACTTTGTGTTCATATTTTGCTACCTCAAAAGATGTTACAAAAGTTATTACCTATACTTTGCAATTTGCACGATTTTAAATATTATATTTGTCAAATAATCAAAATAAATTTCTGTAATCAAAGAATCGAAAAATATTCTTTAAAAAATCAAAAAATATCAAACTTTCTGTTCATATTTTGCTACCTCATACGATGTTATAAAAGTTATTACCTATACTTTGCAATTTGAACAATTTTAAATATTATATTTGTCGAATAATCAAAGAATCGAAAAATGTTCAAATCAAAAAATATTTATTCTTTTTAAATATATCGTTGGCTCCCCTTACTTTTAAAATTGAAAGATAAACCTAGTCTTTAATAATTAATTTTTATCAAATTATGCACATACGAAACTAAAAGTAAGGGTTAGGGTTTAGGTTTAAGTTTCTAAGATGTGGTGCCCTAAGCTATGGAAAAAAAGTGAGTGGAAGAAGAAGCAGAGAGAGAGACAACGAAAAAGATGTTGAGATGGGCTGAAGGAGCGACTAGAGAAGCTTGGATTCAGCGAAGACGCCCAATGAACAGAAGGAAGTGGAAACAGCGGATCTGAGCTACCGACCCCTAACTTGGGGATAAGGTGTAAGCAAAGACGAAGAAGAAATGAGTCAAGCTCTAAAGTATAACATTTACAACTAAATCTTAAAAAAAATCGATAAAGATATTTTTATGTTTTTAATAAAATCTATTTTAAACACATTTTGTTCCATCTAAAATTCAAAAATGTTTCATCGTGTTTTAGAATATTTATATTATATTATTTGTCATATAGAAATTATTTTTATATTTTTTATATGCTCATATAATTATTTTTTAAATATTTTTCTCTATAGTACTAGATATTAGAAGTCAAAATTCGGATAATTTTATTTGGTGTATATAAATTAACGAAATATTTGGGTCATTCGACTGTACTCAATTGTATAGATAGTAAGCAAAAAGTATTTATATTATATATAATTGTATAAATTAGCAGATGTGTCAAACTTAGTTGAGTCTGGTTTTTTAATAAAGATAGTAATTTGAAAACGTATTGAAACTTGTTAACTATAATTTCTTTAACTATGAGGCTTTGATACACTGTTGTCTGTAAAGTATATGTTGATTTTGCGCTTTAGTGGACAAATCTAGTGTTCCTCCAAATAGGTATTCTGGATAATTTTAACCATAACCTAGTATTTTAATCGCGTTAAGGTATTTCATCATTGTATTTAAAAAATTAGCGCTTTAGTTATTTGTGATTTCGCGTCCTATTTGATATTTCTATCTATATTAAGTAAATATTTAATATACAATAATTATGCAAATTTAAACTCATCTGAAATTAAAATTTATATACTATAAAATGTTTTAAGAAGTTTTAGCACCCTGGCTAAAGAGGTTCTTGATCCGCCCCTGATTGATCATGAATAGGATTGATAAAATTTATGATGCATTTTGGGTTTATTTATAACCTATTTTTCAAAATTTAAACTTAGATAAGGATTATTAATCTTTTTATGTTAATTATTTACAGCATAATTTAGCAATTATATTTTTATTTAGAATGGAAGATAAGGTTGATTTAGATGAAATTAAAAAAAGTGACATATCCAAATCTCAAGTTATTCTTACCCTCAAAATTTCTGGTAATTCTTTATACCTTCAAAATACTCTAATATTTCAAAAAGTCAATAATAGCAACCCCATTAACCCATTTGATCGCACACTCATCTTTAACCCTTTGTTACTCTATTGCCTCAAGGAATTACACAAACAATTTTTTTGATTATTGGGTAGTTTTGTGTCAAACGGGTGCGTAGCCAGTGAGGAGGGGGGGGGGGGGCAGAGCTTGTCTCTTTTACTTCCATTTTCGCAAAGGAGGCTCGCCTAGTTCAGAAATTTATCCACGATTGTGGTCGGGAAACTGTCGTTGATCGCGTAAGACAATAAGTTGCTTAAATTACGTGTTTAACAGTGAAAATTGTCTCGGAAGGAAGAAATTTACGTCTCTCTAAACAGCGAGTCCCCATCGCAGGTTTGACTATATGAACCCTTCCTATATACACAGTGGATCTTTTATAATGCAGATACAGGGGTCCACGTTATAAATGTTATGCACTATAACGAATCTACTGGAACCAGAGTCGTACCCAGAAATTTTTTCTAGGGGGGGGGGGGGGCAAAGTTGGAGTCTAATTAATTTTAAAAAGTTTTAACTATTTCAAAAACTTATTAGTTAAGTTTATTCCAATGAGTAACGATTGCAATTCTTATCTTCAGCTTCTGAATTTTGGCAACAAAAACTAACAACACCAAAAAATGAGATCTTTACTTGAAAATAAAAAGTTTGACTAACAACAAATCAGAAATTTTTTTTCTAAAATTTATATAATTTTGCAAAAAGTTTTTAACTTGAAAAACAAAAAAGTAAGAAATTGATGACTTCTTTAAAATGTAAGTCTTCTTTTATTTGAAAAAAAAATTTAGAATTTTTCTATGTCAATTTTTTAGTATATTCTTTCATAAAAGAAAGAAATATTAAATTGTTTCTTCTAGGCGGAGTCATGGATTTTCTATGAGGGGTCATAATCCTGTTCAAAGTTGAAAAACTTCTTTCACAAACTGCTGGACTTGAACCTAACGTAAAAAGGCCTGGAAGAGAATAAGAGTCATTTTACATAATACAAAATTGCTTTAAAATACCTTCATATAGTTTATATAAGTTAGGAAATGCTTCTTTAGCTGCTTCGAGTTCTTCAAAAACATGAATAACGTTAGATTCTTTGTGTATCTTTTTTTTTAAATATTCTTTTCCACTTTAAGTTCCGAAAAAATCTGCTGAGATATATATTTTAGATGGGATATAAAAGGTTAAAGTTTTTCATATTCCAAAAATCCTACACTTTCAGAGAATAAATATGAAAGTGCTTTCATTATTGTCCAGTTTTTTTCATTAAACCTGAAAAAAAACAATTAAAAGGATGAACATTTGTCGAAAACCAAAATTTTTGTCAAATTCCTCTAGAATCAATTGTAAGGTTTCATCGTAGAGAATACGAAATGTTCTGATTTTTTCCGCGTTATCATCGAAAATATCAAAAATATTATCTGTGGAACTGGATTTGTCAACATAAAATCTCATTTTCTTGATTAATGAATCAAATTCGTTTTCGTCATCTTTGAATTCTAACAAAACTTTCACCAAATCTTCTAGCAAACTTATTCCAATTATGCTATTATTATCTTCTTTCTAAATCAATTAGTATAGTGCACTATTCATGTACGAAAATGTAGTTTACTTGGAGGTTGTCATTAGCAGGTTTCATTACACTAAGAAACTTTTCAATCATATGCATTACAAATATTGAAGAATCGTCTTTTAAAGCATGAAGTAGACTCCTTACTTTGAAAGAAACATCTAGATCAGAACTATTTTTTACTTTTTCCAGAGAAGATATTTTTCTATAATTTTTTATCAATGAATTAACAACTTCATAATGTGATGTCCATCTTGTTGGAATAAATTTTTTGAATTGTTTATTGAAAAAAGTTTTAACTTTAACCTTTTTCGTGAAATTGTAAAGCCTGGTCATTAATGATAAAAGAAATTCAATATGGTTTATATGACGGAAAGATGCATTGATAACTTAGTGAAGCTGATGGTTTATACAATGAATATAAGGAATGTATCTTTCAAGTGCATCACTGATTTTTTCTTGGACTCCATTTTTCTTGCCTGTTAAGATATCCTTTTTCATCTATAAGTACTTGGTAGAAAAATATTGCCTGACATTACGTAAGCGCCATCAGCATTGACTCATAATTTTGTGTTTTTGAATTTTACACTCATAAAAAATGTCTAGAATTGCGGGGCTGATAGAAGATGCATCACATTCTTTCAGATAGACCATGCTAATTCCTTTACGGCCTTTCCTTTCAAAAATCTCAAGACCTTGCACAAAAGAAAAGGAATCAATGAAAATGAGCACCCCATTAAACTACTTACAATTGACAGGCATTCTTTTCCACTTATATCTTTTGTTCCATCAGCTTTCAATCACACATATGTTGAGTTATTGATTTCAAGTATTATTTTTTGTAGAACAAAACTTAAAGATGCAACTATTTTATTTGGTATTCTTGGTGACAAATAAGTCGAGTTTTTTGCAATGGAAACTGCGATCTTAAATTTTTCCGATAAAAATTAATCATTAGATAATAAAATTATCAGTGCTGGAGCATGACTTGTTTGAAAGTTTCAAAAACATTCTTAATATATTTCATTTATCCATATGTTCAAAACTTTCTCAATATTAAAACTTCACTTTTGGGCATAACTTACATTAATATTATTCGCATATTGACTTCTTCCGATGTTATCAAAAAATTCATGTTGATAAATATGCTTTTAACAGAATTTTTTATAAAAAAATAATTTCAAAACGGTGAAAATGTTAAATTTGTGTTGAAATAACATGCAGTGAAAAGAGTTTTTTTTGACTATTTTGTGCTTATAATAAAATTATACTAACTCAAAAATCAGTTGAAACTTGAATGAACTAGTTACAAAAAGTTAATAAAAAAATTTCTCAAGTGAAAAAAAGTACCTAAAAAAACATTTATAATATTCATCAAATTAAATTAACTAAATTTTACAATTGATAATTTACTTTATTTTTATATCTGATTTAACTATGAATTTTGAAAGATTTTCCTAATTTTCAAATTTAAATAACCTAGTTAAAACAACTAACTCATAGACATCTTCATTAATGCAACTTTTTGTTTTGACAATGTGATATGAAGGATCTTTATAGAATTACTGTATATTTTGATCAAAATGAGGACTGATATTGTTTGAAATTCAGTTTCTTACATTTTGAAGACAGTTCAAACTCTATTTTTTCGTGAACTGTATAATTAAAACTTCCGTTGATACTGTCTGCCTCACAGTCATATCACAGGATAATAAGCGCACATCATAGGAGCATATGGTGATGATGAAAAATGAGCTGACATTCAAGCAATTGTAGTCTGGCATATTTTGATGGCAATATATTATTTAATGATTGTGAAGAATTACAACTTGTGATTTCTGAGTGTAGTGTAGAATAGTTATTTTTACTATTTATTTCCATTTGTGATTATGAGCAGCGCTCGAAATATCAGAGGCAGTTCTTGCAGGACCGACTTTTTCCTACTTTTCATAATTCATTTTATGTTTGATGGAACCGAAATCTATTCTTTATACTAATTTATCTTTTTGCATTTAAAGATTCTCTCACTGTTCCACTCAAGTTATGGCGCGGTAAAGATGTGTTTCCTTCCTCTCTTCCCATTTTAAACGTGATGGGATGCATCCGTCACAGCAAAGCGAGTGTTAGCAGCGAAGCTCCAAAAATCAATGCAATCTGTCAACGTCAAAGTTTTCAACAGTTTTTGCTATTTTTGTCCTTACAAAACTTAGAAGCAGTAATTTTTAGTCACTTAATTTCAACCATTTTAATTGGGCAAGCGTCCCTAATGTCATTCAAAGGGGACCAAATGCGTAAACAAGACATTAATTTACACACGTCTACTTGAAAGCCAAAGCAGCACAAAAACATCACCCATTAAACAAGTTCACCTCGCTCAAAAACCATACAGGCACATGAAAAATACTATATTTCAAGACAACGAACTTATCTTTTATGACACATGTCAAAACAAAGAAGACAATCAAAATCAAACATGCGTCAACAAAGCAATACTCACACAAGCGGTAACCGACTATCTCTCCACACTGAAACATAACAAGCTCATAAATATTCCTCCACCAAAAATCGACACATATGAAGAAACACTATCAATTAAATTAAGACATACACTTGCTCAACTTAGAGCCAACAAGTCACCATTGCTCCGTGAATACCTTCACAAGATAAATCCAAAAGCACATACAAATCCACTCTGTCCAGTTTGCAATCAACACTCATCATTTATTTAACTGCCCACATATTTTCATGACACTCAAACCCATTCACTTATGCTCAAAGCCATGCAAAATAGTTAACCTACTTACTTTGTGGGGAAACCGTTTAGCAGAAGCTTGGATCTAACTCATTTACATGTATTATATATATCATATTATTATTATAAATAGATAGATATTATTTCTAGCCATATGTAGAAGCCTTCAAAAAGCCAGCAGTACCTTATTGTGGATTTTTGCGGGTTGCCTGAAATTACACTGGTTTATCGCTGCTGCCGCGAAAGTGTAACAAAATTCTACACTTTTCCCTGAGAGTATTTGCTCTTATGGAAATACTCTCTCAGTTTAAACAATGCCTTGTTTTGAACTGATAGATTATACTCATATAGAGATAGTATACTCTAGGGGCTAACAACAACAACAACAACATCCAAATGCGTTTTAAACTATGAGACGCTCTATTTTGTAGTTTTAACTTCGATCGGTTCGCATCTAACACAGAGTTAAATGACATGAAGTCGTGAACAGTTTGTTATCTTGTAATGCTGTTATATTTATATTGATAAATTTAGATTGAGCATGTGTTAAATCCCTATATACCTTGCCACCCTTAACTTAATTCCTCTATTTCTAATAAAGTGCACTCTTGTGATCCAACGTTTTTCCCATTAGTTGTTTATTTTGGGCTTCCCTTTCACTATCGTATCATTACCGATTTCACCATGACAATAATTTAATCTTTGACGTCATTTTACGAACCTTTTTTTTATATATAACTTGTATAAAAACGAAACAGATTGGTTGAAAATTTTTGAGTTTCATTAAAAAAATGTAACTCTTTAGAATGGCTTGAGACTCGGAGGGAAAATATCCTTCTCTTTCGACTTCTAGTACTTGCAAAAATCCGACTCTAACGGACTCACTCTAAATACTCGAAAACGTAATAAATTTAACGCCAACTCTTTTCTGGCTAAAACTGGAATGATCCAGACTTGCTCTAAAGGAGTAGGATCAAACTTAAATTTTCCGATAAAATGCACCGATCTGAATAAAAATCAAGATAATCAGAATAAATGATTTGAAAAGGTTTTTATTTTTAATTTTCTTCCGATTTTCCTTAAACTTGACATCTCTTCTCCTCAACACTTTCATCCAAATCAGGAGTTCAATTCTTGGCAGAAGAAACTGCTAAAACATCATTCATATGATGTCGGTTCGTAGTTTTGATCTGTGCTTTGACTTATTGATATTTATCACTGAAAAAATGTGCTCGAAATGATGAATCGTATACATAAAATTTCTGAATCCAATGAAGTTATAAAAACAAGATATTGATAAAAATCAATGAATTTGTTTGTAAAAATTTTTTTTATCAAACAGTAAGATCTATAAAAGAAGATGAAAAATCGAAACTTCAAGTTTTATGTTTACACACCTTCTTTAAGGTGACGTTTCACTTTTTTTTTTATTAACAATTAACACTGTCAAATATTTGGAATGCAGGAAAGTATGGAAAGGAGAACTGAAAAACCATAGCAGCCTAAAGTGTTCTGATTTTGAATCAGCACGTCGTCATTTATCTCACCGTGAGGAAATTACAGTTTTCTTAGAGAATTTTCTGACATTAGTGATGAAGATTCCTCTAGTGGTCAAGAAAATGAAGAAAGAAGTGATTGTTAACTATGATGCTCCACATTTTTTTCCCCAAAATGAGGTAAATGATCTCTTTCGCGATCTCAATTTGTCAAAGTCTTCTGCCGAACTTTTAGCATCTAGATTGAAGAATCTGTCAGTGCTCGCATTACCTTTTACTGCAACAGACATCAAAATTACCTCCAATTTTTCTTTGAGGCCAAGGACTTGGTGTATTGTACAGATACTGTTCAGCTTCTGCCCAGGCTTGGAGTGTCACACTACGAACCCAAAGATCGGAGACTGTTCATTGACAACATTAAGCCATCGCTCAGATGTGTTCTGTCCAACGGCAACCAGTTTGCCTTTGTACCTTTGCTTACTCGACTACACTGAAGGAGAAGTATGAAACAGTGAAATATGTGCTTGGGAAAATTTGTATGGTGAATTCTTTGTTAGAACAGTTGTCTGGCTTGACCAAATACCCATTCTTTCTGTGCATGTGGGATAGTATCGACACTGCTCAGCATTAAAATGAGAAGTAGATGCCTGTGTGAGAGGAATTGGTGCCTTACAGAGCAAAGAACCTCATCAACAACGCTCTTGTAGACATCAAGCTTGGCCTGATTAAACAGTTCTCCAAAGCTCTGAACAAGGATTGTCACTTCTTCATTTACTTGTGCAATGCTTTTCCAAGTTTAACCATAGAGAAGTTGAAAGTTGGCATCTTTAATGATTTTCAAATCCGTTAGCTCATTAGAGATCTGGAAGCATGGAAAGCTTTTGTTCTGATCGTGAAAAACTTTCTTGGCAACAACAAGGTTAGTAACTATGCAGAACTTTTCAGCAATATGCTGACTGCTTTCAAAAATTTCGGATGCAACACGAGCATCTATTTTCACATATAGATCGGTTTCTTGAGAATCTGGGATTGTTGAGCGACGAGCAAGGAAGAGATTTCATCACGACATGAAAGAGATGGAGATCAGATGTCATGGACGCTGGGATGCAGTCATCATGCCTGGTTTACTTTTGGACTCAGAAGAGAGACTAAAGTTAGTTCGATACTTTGAATTTTGCACAATTCTGATGTAACGTTCAATTTACATGTTCTTATCTTTATCAATGTCTATTATTCAATTTACTCAGATGGATGGAAATTTGTAGTATAATTAATGAATTGCGTTAAAAAAACACTTTCTTTTTATCATAAAAACCTGGCCTGATCGAGAAAAACGGATATCATGTTCGGAACCAGCTGTGCAAAATTGTCCTAACTGAGTTGAAAAAATATAAACTATTTAGAAAATTTTTTTTTGCAACCCTGTGAATAAATTTGATATTTCAATTCATAAAATAAAATTTTTATTATTTTTATTTTTTCACTTATCAGTTGTAAGAATGTCTGAATCAAGTGCTTAAAAGGCAAAACTGAGAAATTAGAGAGAAGATTTTATCATGCTTGGCTTCGCATCTATAGATTAAAAACTTATGTGAAGCTATCCTTCTCGTCTATGTTAGATTCATCTATGAGTTGCTCCTTACAGCATTTGGGTTTTAAGAATATTGGGGGAGACATGCAAGAAGTTGTCATACTACATGCAATTAACTTTGTCATATCAAACTCAGTGAAGGATACATTTTTTGTCCAATTCTGTGAAATAGATGCTTTTAAAACATATTGCTTTACGCAGGAATAAGATCGCTGTTAAAAGACCTGAGCCTTGAAAGCTTAGTGAATTTGTGGAAACCATTAATCAACTTTCTCAGGTCCAAGTCTCAAATGCCTCCTTACAACTCCAATAAGCGAGCTGATAGAGCTAAGGAAATTTTGGAAAGACTTGATGAATTCAAATCAAAAATATATCTATAAAGGACTCATATTTTTTAACATCTAAAAGCAAGCATGATTTCTTTCCCCTCCACATTGTTGGTGGAATCTGGATTTTCATCTGTTGCAGATGTTTTCAGTAGAAAATTAACTAAACTAGATCTAACTACAGAGGAACTATCAAGCTAAGTCAAAATGACTTCATAAAAATGATCATGATACTCTCTCTCTCTCTTTCTTTCTCTCTCTCTCTCTCTGTGGGACTTTTTGGAGCGTGGTGTATTTCTTGACCTGTTCTCCTTCCTTACGTCAACCGGTTTGCCTCAGATTAAACAAGTAATTCCATTTCGGGTACATTGGGAATCGAACCCAAGACCTTTGGAATGAAATCCCTGAGGTCTCGGCATGCAAAATCTTGCTTCCAAAGTTCGTCTTTTCAAATGCCTTCTAGCAGCGTTGACTACCTCTAATCCGCAAATCACTAATTCGGACCTTCGTTAATCCTGCACTTTGATTATTCTAGAAATCTTTAGTTTAGTAAAATTATTAAATAATAATTGTTTCAATTAACAATTGAGCTTCTCGAAGGTTTAGAAAATAAAAGTTTCATAAATAAAGAAGTACTATCTTGCAAGAAAAACTAATTAGAAAAAGACCAAAGCACCTAAAAAAAAGTTTATAAGGAATGTTCAAAAAATTGTCTACATCCAGTAGAATCAGTACATCAGAAAATTAACTTACAAATTCTAATGTGCAATAATTTATTGTAGTACTTTTACTAAACAGACATCTGACTGAATATTAGTTCAAGTCAAAGTTTATAGTGAGAGAAATCGAGTAAACGGGTGATTTTTTAAATACTATTATTTCTAGAAAAGATATTTATATATTTTATTTTTTTTCATGTTTTTTCGTTTAGACGGCCTCATCAAGTAATCACCATTTTGTCTGCCTTTTATAGTTATGTCCTGGTTGCTATAATATTAATAACTATAATTAATTAATAATTACTTAATGGATAAATATAATTAACTATAAAGGGCAGACCAAATGGTGATTTTATTTTAACTTTATTGATTTATAAAAACATCAAAAATGACATCTAAAATAGAGCAAATTGATATAAAATCAGTTACTTTACTTTACTGAACCTCTTTTGAATGAAAATATCTTTTTTTGTTCGACCCTAATAAATAAAAATAGGAACATTAATGTCCATTTTCAAATAAGCATTTGATAAATAATTAGGAAGATAAAGGATTGGAAAAAACTCCTGGTTCTTATTTCTAGATTACTCTACTTCTGATTTCGATTTTTGATCAATTTCCTTAATAGTTGACAAGTGATCGATCAACCAGTTTCTAAATGTGCCTAAATGCATAAAATTTTAAAGACCTATTGTCAGGGAGAGGATTAGTGTAGATTAGTGTTATTATTGGAGTTAGTGTTAGGGTTGAATTTAGGTTTAATGTTAGCGCAATCGTACATACATATGTTTACATTTTTTGACATTCTTGATGCAAACTTTCCAATTTATTTGAATTAATACTTAAATCCCCAAAACAAAGCAACCTTCTAGGTTTTAAAATTATTCTGTGAATCTTCACTTCGCTCACGCCTAAAATTTTTTAGGTTCTCACTTATGAAAAGAAGAGCTGTCCATTTTGCTCCAATTATAAAGAAGGAGAGGATGGCGACACCTGTGGTTTCAAGTGTTCTCACTTCCTCACCTTGTTGCCATTTGCTTTGCCTGATGAAGCTGTGCTCAGCATTTGCTCCATTCCCACACCCTCTATTTCTTTTGCCGATGCACAAACAGGTGGAGCTCTGCAAAGCGCAGATCGTGAATTTTGTGACTTTCTCCTAGAGCTGAATGCCCTGCCTTCCAATTTTCACGATGACCGCATCAAAAGTAGGGAAAAGTTGGCTCAATTCATGACTCAATTCCTCAAAGACAAGAAAAAGCGTAAAAGTTGGGGGAAATCACATCAACCTTCATCCAATCACTTTTCACTGCAGAAGTTTTGCGAAATTGTTCAATCGATCCACACTTACAAGTATTATTTTCATTAGAGATTGTCAAAGAAACATTCCATGAAGGAAATTCTTAGGGTTTAACGCAAATTTTATTACAGTTTGAATATCACGGAATCCGACATCTCTGAGATTTAGAAAGATGCCGGATTAGCCATGTATTACGTTAAAATACACCAAACTTGCCAACTAATCACCATATCTTGAATGTAACATTTTAAATTAAACTTATAAATATCTACTTGGTTAAAAATTTTTTTTATAAAATCCTCAAGATTTTGGAAGGAAAATCAGTGCATCAGTACTGGTACTTCTGGATTAGTGATAGTCAGTGCCTGACAACGCTAAACAAGTAATTTCGTGCAATAAGTATAAAAAAAAGTCAAAATTTTTGATTATAAAGTCAAAAAGTTCGATTTTTTAGGTCCAAAATTGTTTGCCCTTGTAATAACTCTTTATTTAGATATTTCGACTCTCTTGAGCCTTCATCAACTCCATTACTTACATAAATGCCAAAAAATGGATACAAGTAACTTTGTTAATAAAGCCTGAGTAGAGGCGAAATATTCACGCAAAGAGTTATTACCTTTAACTAAATCCTTTAATTAATAATATGAATATTTATATCTGTACTTGCCAAAATTATTGATTGTTGCTTTGGAGGAGCACCGAATTGTTGAAGATCACATAGACCTTGGCCGGTCTTTCCATTGCCGACTTCAACGCCAGCTAAAATTCCAACTTCTACTGTCACTCGAGCATAGGAAAAATAGTTCGGTGATGATCGTTGCGAATGACATTATTTCTTGGTCGCTGGACGTCTTGGCCCTAAAATTTCTCGTTTGAGGTGACTGTTGAAACGAGATATCATATATTTTAGCAGTCCGTAAGGTTGCTGAAGAAGAAAGGTCCCCTCTCGTCCTAGAAATTAACCAATTGTCGGCCGAGCAATATTATCATTTATCTCTATACCTCTTTGACTCTAATGTCATGCAGACTTATAAACCAGGATTTACTCATTAATTTTAACATCATTAATTTTTTGACTTATTCTCATTCTAGATCAATTTCCTTGTCCCATCGTTTGAAAACTGCACTTGGGCCTTCTTTTTCCTTGAACAATTCCTTCGTGTCATCTCCTGCTATCGTGAAAGAAGACACTTGTGCTGATGCTGCACAAAATTCTAAAATTTCTACAGTTTGCGCTGATGAATTCATTGAATCAAATCGTAATCTTCATCTTTTTTTGCACTTTTCGCATAATAATCAATTCATTCTATGATATCATATTCTGAATCGGTTGTGTGTGTATTCTCAAAAGAAGTAGGTATCTTTTTTCGTTCAAATACAATAATTGCGTATTTCTTTTTTTGTATTCTTTCAATAAAGACAGTACAAGTGTTTAACAAAGTAACAACATTGTTAGTTCTACTAATGACCCATTTAGTTCACAAAAAAGTCCACAATAAAAAATGTTTCAAGTCAAAAAGAACGAAAACTATTTTTCATTATTATTAAACTTTTAAATTTAATTTTTGTGTTAGTGATTTTATTTCTTGAAGTGGGAAAATATTTAGAAAATTTTTATCATTGCTATTTTTCAAATCTGGAGCGGGTTTAAATTTTCAATTTTATTTTATATTTTAGAAAGAGCGTTTAGAATTTAAAAGAGACATTTTAGAACTGGAAAAAGGCAATTTAGAACTAAAAAAAGATCATTTGGAAGCTAAAATGGTTTATATCATTAATAGTATTTGTTTTAAACTCATAATATCGTATCTATAAAAATTTTAATATTATTATTCACTTATTGGTCTTAACTTTTGATGTGCTGGAAGCCAAAAAAAATATAAAAAGAATGCTGGAAGCTGCAGCTCCGTGTGCTGAGTAGGAGTCGGGATATCATTAAAGTTAGGTCTGAAATAAAATAATTCATTCGGCCTGCTAAAATTTCCCTATTTTTTCCCACCACTTACTCCCGACCCGAATCGACTAGACTTCACACGCTTGGAATAATAAATAGACTTATTTTTTGCATTTTCTAAAATCCTTGAAAACAAGTCCCATATCCCTTAAAATCTCTGAGTACTACCTACTTTGATTTGATTTCGCAACCCTCTTTCTCAGTCACAATTAGGCTTTGTATTTGGCTTAAAATATTTACTCCATATACTTTATGAGAGTTTTTTCTCAATGATTGCTATTTTGCATGGTAGAGATCCCACAATAAAAATAGAAGATTAAAATGCGCCTCCTATCATGTATTATTATATTATTCCTGTGTATATACCATATGTTCACCATTATTCAGAAAAGTTTCGCGTGACACAACTCGCTCTAAAATTTAAATGTGTTCATCTGAAGACTCAATTCCTTGCGAACCAAAAAAAGGAAGACGAGGTTTATGCGTTGAAAATTATTTTACATAAGTTGTCTTACTATCCAATGCATCTTATTAGCTAGCGAACTGGCTTTAACTAAGTTAAACATAGACTTCCTTATTTCAATATTCAAGCAGTGCGACTTTTGTCAGATGATGAAGTTAGAGTCACCTGTCAGAGAAAATGGCAAAAAAACATTTAACTATTTTTTACACCTTCTAAATGAATTAATTGTATTGTCAAGGCGATTCAATACATCAAATTGGAAGCATTTCGTTTTACAGCTCATCAAAAAGCTTAAGAGAAGTTTGACTCTTTGTGGCTGCTCAGCTCTTATCTGTATCACATCATTTTTCAAGTGGTGGTCTATCGACCAGCAGTGGTCTATGCTGATTTATTAGATCGGTCGCATAAAGCTTCTGATTTCTCGATAAAATTTAATTCTCGAGAAACGAGAAAAAAATATATGCTTCCCGAGACTCGAGAAAAATTTCGAGAAGTTAAAAAATGTTAAAAATATTTTACGAAAAATTTTTTTATTTTGTTTTATTAGTAAAATAACTTTTTAAAAAAACAATAGCATTTAAATATTCGGTTTTCAAACTCAATCGTTTTGGAGATAAAATTCTTCTGCATTGACAAGAAGTTGGTTGGATGCATAAAAAAGAATTTTTTAACAATTGCAGTGATTCTGATAAATCAAAATTTTTGTTTTGTTTGAACATCTGTAGTTCTTCTTCTATTGTACTAACTTGTTCTTCTTTTTTTTATGATACATGAATTCTTTAATTTCTCTATTTAAACTTTGAGTTAAAGATTCTTCTTCAAACTCATCAATAGATTCGACTTGAATTTGGCTTTCTTGTATAACAGTTCCATGCTCCCAATAATGAGAAAAATTTTATCAAAAATATTTTTTGCACATTCTAAAATTATTATTTTTTTATTTTTACAAATCTATTACAAAACAAAATTTTGTAATAAAAAAATTGACTATAACAACAAAAAAACAAAGCAAAATTTAGTTTTTACAATTATTTATTTTTTGTTAATATTTATTCAAAATTTAACATGTTTTCAGTAATAAATTTTTTTTTAAATTCTTGAGTCTCGACAAAGATTTCTCGAGAATCAAGAAATAAAAAAATTCTAAAATTCTCGAGAATCGAGACTCCAGAAATCTCGAGACAGAAGCTCTAGTCGCAACAACAATGGCGTTCTCTACATTTAGCTAGGAAGTACGATACTACTAGTCTTAAGTTAAAAGTGAGGCATTTAATTTATTTCATAGGAAATAAACACGAGGGTATAACACATAAGAAAGAATATAAAATTTTGATTGCAGGCGGCCTTTAAATGAATAGAAATTCAAATATTGTGGGTAAGATTGTGATTTGTAGCTATCCAATTCTTTCAAAAAAAATTTGCCCATAAGAATTTAATTATTGCATAAAGGCATTGCTTTTTGTGCTTTATCAAGTTCAAACTCAAAATATTTAGAGGCGCGTGAGTAAGGTTGGTTAAATATACCGAGTTTCGATAACTCAAGGTCTTGGGTTCGATCCCGCATCAAGCCTACTTTCTTCATAGTTGGATACAAGCGGCGCAATTGTGCCTTCTCGTTGAAAACATCCCACGGTATCTTTAGCTTTGAATAACTAGTCAAACAAAAAAGAATTAAAATTCTGTTTGCTAAGAAATTTAAAATAAAAAAAATAAAAAATTTGTTTGCTAAAAAAACAACCTTTAAAATTATTATTGGGAGAAGATGAGACTTTGTAAAAAATTACTATTGCTAGAAATTATTTTCAATAAAAATTTTAATTTATATTTTTGTACTTATGAATTTTTTAAGTGCTTGAAATGATATTTCACAACGAAATGTTGAATTAGTTCTAAATTTCTATTTTAAAAACATATTTTTATCCAAAATTTTGGACTCATTCTTCATAATTCTTATCATTAACAAAAATATAATATGATTTACAGTATTTTTAAAATTGGGCAAGTGGTCCAAGTCCTGAAAAGGGTTGAGAACGACTGCATCTAGTACGTTCAGAACAATTTGGAAACATTATCATGGCATTCAACAAACACTGATTCTAAAGTATGAAGAAATTTAAAGCGTCACAAAGTGTCCCTGGTTTTTTATTTATCTCTTGGCGATAGCTTGATTACAGCTCTTCACAATGAAAAAAAAGAAATTTCCTTTAAGAAATTTTTGCCATCAAGTTGCAGTTTACAGTGTAGAGTCCTTAGTTGAATCATTAAGAGTAGTGATGCCATCTTTACATATTGCACTTTGTCTTGTCAAGCACTTTTTTAATCGGCTAAATCCTGTCGGTAATCCCTTCAAACACATGCAAGAGCTGTTTCCAAGGTTGTTAACCTTGTTGGGCCCGAAAGAAAACTCTTTATGAACATGAAAAATTGTCTGGAAGTGAGCGAGAAGCATGGAAGAGTTTTATTTTTACAAGAGGATTTCTTGGAAACCATAAAGCCAAGAAATAAGAAAAGAATAGGTAAGAAACTTTTCAATACATGTCAGATTATGGCCTGTAAACTGTCATTGAAATTGCATGAACTACACGCTCATCTTGATAATTTCGAAGATAATGTGGGAGACCGTCTTTAGCTCCAAGTACTTACAAGCGTTTCAATTCAGACTCTAAATATTTTTAAAAAAATACTTGAAGATTAAATCCTCTTTAAAGAGATCTCTTATTTCCAGCTTCGACTAAAGAAGGGCATCTACATTTTTTTTAAAAAAGTAAACTTTTTTTCTTTATTTTTTATACTTAAAAAATTCTGACTTGGAATCCCTTTAAAAGGAGTGCGAGAGCACTAAGAAGAAAGATGTTAAATCCTTGAAGAGCGCGCTATATAAAAGACGGTATAATGAAAGCTTGATGAGCTATTCATCATCATTATTATTATTATTACACTCAACCCCATGTATTCGCAGGGGTTAGGTTCCAAAAACTAACAGCGAATAACGAAAATCCGCGATTACTTGTAACCTTTCTGAAAGAAACTTATCGCTAATTATTTCGATGGTATGTAGAAATTCCCTACGTTTTAGACTATTATTATAATTTGAACATTTTAGCATCTTTTGACCCATTTTACAACTTTAATTAGACATTATATACTCAAACTTGTCTATACAAAAATGTTAAGTTCTTCTGTTTTATATAACTTAAGTTTTAAAAAATTACCTACAGAGTTGCCAATAATTGTACAGAAAAAATCCTGATTATTATTTGAGTTTCTCATAAATTTTCTTAACACTAAATTTAGAAACATTTGTAGCTAAGATAATAAAAGGAAGTAATTACACTAATTTTATTTTAAAGTTTACTAAATAAAAATAACCAAAATTCTTAAATAAGGTTTGATGAAAATAGAGATTGCACAAAATATATCGGATTAGTTATATCTTCTCTGATGCTGCATCTTCAAGAATTGAATCAATAGTCTTTTTTACAGCGTGTAAAAGCATAGCAGATAAGAAGCTGAGATTGCTGTTTTTTATTGACTCTATTTTACAAGTAATTGAATACTAGAAGCAAATTGATACACAAATTATAACATCTCAAAAGAAAAGTCTCTATCAATAAATGCTCAAAGCTTTCTGCTTGATTTGGTTTGAGTGGAATAAAAGATTTTCTCATGTAGCACAGTCAAAATATTCTTTATTCTATATTCTTTGCATCGCGAAAATGTAACTTCCGCCAAAATTTCTTGATTTACAGTATCACGAACTGCATAAGCAAATGGACAGATCTTGTGCTCAGAGGCTATAATAATAATAAATAATCAATTTTGGCTTAATCTTCGCAGCTGGTATTTTATATAGCCTACACTGACTCACGACATTTTAATGATGAAGATTCTCTTCAACTTTGCCTGCTTCTTTTTTGATACTGCGGTATAATTTATTCATTCACTCTTCTCTAACCAACTTTCTTCGAGGATGCAAACCAGATCACTGCAATGTACTCCTTGCGTTAGTTAGGATATATCTGAATAAATTTATTTGTATTTATTTTCATATTTGCTTCTGCTATCTCTCTCTCTCTCTTTTTCTCTCTCCATCCTCTCCTAACGTACAATAATGACGATGGTGAGATAGTAGTCTTCTAATATACAAAGATAGTAGTAATAATAACAGGAATTTTTAATTAAAAGCAAAATATGCTTGCAAACACACACACTACTACATTTTTTTGCAAACAATGCAAAATAATTGCTTTGTAAGAAAGAGTAATTTTTGTGAAGGAAGTTGGCCTCTCCTCTCTCTCTCTCTCCCTTTTGATATTTTCCATTTCTTCTTGAAAGAGATGGAAGAATAGATGGAAAAAAACTTTACTGAATGCTGGAAAAGATGTTTTCCATTAAATCAGGCTTTGTAACCGAGTCTTGCGCGTCCAAACTTTTCTACTCTCATCTGCCCTATCTCCAAAAATCTGATACACATCTGCCTGAAACCACAAAAGAATGCGATTCTGGTCTCTGTTTACTTGTTCGCACATATCCGCTTAATCGGTTAACGCTCAGAGTCGACTTTACAAAAATAAAATCGTTTGCGTTTATCAATTAACACAAATCTTCTGCTTTCCATTAGATATTGACTGATTATTCTGGTCGTTAACGGGTTAAAAAAGGAATTAAAAAAAAATAATTTTTTTTCTAACTAAAATAAGAATAAGGATGATGATAATAATTATTTTAAAGAGATAAAAAAAATTAAAATTATTTTTCTATATTTTTAAACAGGAGAGAAATTTAGTTATTAGTATTAACTCTTTTCATCTCACAGTTTATTAACAAGGTATCATTAACCGCTTAACCGCCACAGTCCACATATGTTGCCTTTACAAAAATAAAATTATCCGAATTTTTTAATGCTTTACAGTAGATATCTTGTGATTATTATGATCGTTAATGGGTTAAGGGGAGAAGGGTTTAAATCTGTCCCTCTTTCATTGACTATAATCAATAGTACTTCATATATTATATTGAATCAAAAAATCGAAATGATAAATATTATTATGATTTAACGCTAACTGCATATTTTTTTTAGCTTCACCAAAGTACCCAATACAATCCCATTATCTAATTCAATGTTTCCCTAACTTTTTTGAGCCACGACACACTCTTTACATAGAAAAATTCCACGACACACCACCAAGCAAATATTTCAATTAAATGAAGTATTATAATTAACAGTAAACTTGTAATCCATTAAACATTAAGATAAAAGTACAGCAACAATAATAAAATTTTATTCAGTGTGACAAATGAGATTGCTTTCGAGAACAAATCTGCAAATTGAGGGATAACTGTATCTTTTTATTATTTCTAAAAAATATCGCGACACATATGCAAAGTTTTTGCGACACGCTACTGTGTCGCGACACACAGTTTGGGAAACACTGGACTCTAATTTCATGTATTCTGAAGCAATCAAAAAATGATTATCACAATTTTTGAAAAGATTTTATAAAATTTTCAAGTTCAACGTAAAGATAAAAAATTTCACCTAAAACTTAAAAACATTTCTCTTGCACTTGAAATGCTATATATATTATTTATTTCATTTTGCTGAAATAATCGATTTTATTTATTGATTAGATTAATTCTATGTTATAAAATGAATTCAGCTTGTTAAAATAAATACTACTTGTTAGTTTTAAAATATTTTAGGCCTTCATGAATTATGTAAAATACTATAAAAATGTGTTGAACTCGAAAACTAGGAATTTTTTCACTATTCGAACAAACTTTGACAAAAATATTAGCCGAATAAATATATACATTTCTTTAGATTGTAAAGAGTTAGAAAATTTGGTGGAATATTTTTTGAAATTTCCAAACTCACGATTAAACGACAAAGAAGTTTGGAGTGGGTGTGGAATCAATGCGCAATTAATCTTTCACCTTTCCGACTTTGTGTTTTCTTTTATCGAAGAATTCTTTCGCTATTTTCTTCGACAAGAAGTAGAAGGAAGATGCAATCACTCTTCAGAAGAAAATTCGCATCACTTCTTTTTAACTTTTTTTGAAAGTTGTTTCTCAAATGTTTTTGAGAGTGGCAAGGAGACTACAAACAATTTTTGTAGTCTTCCTCACTCAAACAAACTTTTTTTATCTCAATTTTTATGCACTTCACTTTCGATCTTTTTGAAAAGTTTTTTATCAACGTCTTGGCAGGAAGCAAAACGAGAAAGTTTATGCTGGAATGATTTTTTAGGAAACCTTGTGATAAATAATGAGAATTTTTTGGATAAATTTGTTAATCGCATAACTGCCATCATATCAAAGATGTCTGCGTTTGTTGATAGAGAACTTTTGAAAGAAGAATATTTTAACATTTTTTTATCTCAAATCTTAAAAGCTATACCTGAGTTTGATCATAAAGTGATCTCTATTTTAAAATCTTCATTTCTCGACAAATTCTCCAAGATTACCTCACAACTCACCCAATTTTGTCTTGAAAAGAAGCCAATTCATCAGAATTGTGAAAATCGAAAAGAAACATTCACTGAACATCATCAAGAAAGTGTTGTTGAGAGCGTTGTCGTGTGCAATAAATTATTCTTTAAACACTTTTATCCATTTTTACAAAACACCCTTTTCTCGATTTCTGTGAAGCTATGCCACGCGAATGAAGAATCTTCATTTTATCATCAATGTGTCAACTTTATGTCGCAATATCTTCAGATTTTTGATCCCTCAAACTTTTCAGATAAGTCCCAATCCTTAATCACAACATTCGCCATGTGTTCCATCTCTTGCTTGCTGACTTCTCACTCGATCAGTCAAATGCGCTCTCCGATGTCCCTCAAGGAAGCGGATGTCTGCATCACGCAACCTTTGGCCAAAATCCTTCAAAAGGTCCTTTTCATTGTTTCCTCTCCCTCTCTCTTTCACCGTCTGCTGAGTGATGCTTTTTTCTCACACCTCGAAGAAGAACGCCTCAATCACGAATTCTTGAAAAGCACAGTCAGAAAGATTTCAGAAGAGTATGACGATTTTTCCGAATTCGACGCGCCCCCCTTGTGCTCTGTGAGTGATTTTCCTGTTTTTTCTAATCAAAGCTTTGGCACGCAAGGAAGCAACAGCAATCATCAGCACAGCAGTGAACAACAACAACATTCTTCCTCCCAACTTTCATTCGGTAAGCGCGCTTTTAAAAAAAAGTTCAATGCCTTCTCAAATTTCCAAATTTACATTCCTAGTGGGAAAAAGTCCTTCAAGTTTTTGAACAGAAAAACTTCCTCTTTCAGCACATTTGTGAATTCCAAAATTAATCAAATTCATTCAACCCCCAAAAAAAGTGAAAATGCTGGGAAAAAAATGAAAAGACGTTTGTTCCCTGAGAACGAAGAAACCCAGCAAACTTTTTCAAGAAAGGGTAAAAGAAGTGAATTTGGAAATGTGAAAAAAAGTTCTCTAAGTCAGCGATTTCATTCCTTTTCCAACTTTGATCATGTTTCAAACTTGAATGACATTTCAGGCACATCTAAAGAGTCTGAAAATTCTCTATCCTTTACTTCCTCTGTAAATCTTTCTTCAATGAACAACTTTTCATCTTTGGAAAGCTTTGAAATCGAAGAGACTCCTACAAAAAATGAAAGTAGCGAAAGAACTCCCTTAAAAGCACTTGAAAAGGCCAAGAAACTTGAATTCATTCCAGAAACTCCTCAACACCATTACTCGAATCTGAAAAGAGGATTTTCATCCTCTGATCTCTCTAAATCGTGCAAAAAGTCCCTTTCCTCGTTATACGTTTCCCAAAATTTTCGTAGCTTCTATCGCAAAGATATTAAAAGCAAAACTCTACAAAATTTAAACGATGCGCAATCTTCGCATGTAAGCGAAAGCACAAAAGGGGGGAAAGAAAGCAGTGCTAGTAGTGATGATTCTAATTCCACCTCATCGCCTGTCAATCAAAGTTATGCCACTATTTTTTCCCGCTTACTTTATTTGACGCCAACAAAATCCTTGGCATCTTTAACTACTGCTGATACTGTCAATCACAGTGATGAAGGTGTTTGAGTGTGAAAGAAAAATAAGAGGTGAATAAGAAACATATTATACACCTTTATTTGCTTACTCTTTCAAGCTAAGTGATTTTAATTTTATAAAAAGCTTTTACATCAAAAACAAAAATAGAGGAGAATAGTGGTGTATGCGAGAGTGATGTTCTTCCCATGCTAGTTGAATGCGCATGATTTTAACATTTCCTTCTACCATCCACTTTTAAGAGGAAAAGCGTGGAAATTCCTTTTCAAAGACAAATTCGTTGTAGTGATTCCACTTGCTCTCATCGCTACAGAATCCTGGCTTAGTTATGTTGTCGTGTCGATAAGCTGTGGATGTTCCACTGGCACACCCAGTGATGCATTTGAAGTTGGCTCTCTGTAAATCATCAAATGCTTGCTCCAAGTACACGTGCTTCAAGAAAAATCTGCTACTGTACCTCTCTGATTCTCCTCTGTCTGGGTCTCTGCTCTCATTCAAACTCTGGCCAAATACCTAAAATGAACATTTTTTAAATCACCACATGATACGCGCGTATCATTTTATCGATGCGAGAAGTTTTATGCACGCATTTTGCGTTTTGTGTGTGTGGAGTAGGGGATTTTGGCATCCCTTGTTCTATGAATTATTGTTTTGAGTAAAATATATTACATTTTAATATACATGTTTTTATTTAATTTATGCACTGCCTTTTGTTTTGATATATGCAATAAAACAGTTTTTATATTTTTGATCATTCTTTTTCTCATTTCACTCAATCGATATAAATCAGCTTTGTAAGCAATTTTATAAATCTGGGTTCGTGATAGATTTATTGGAGGATGGGTGAATTCCGCAAGTAAATTTATATTGATTTTGTCTTTTTTTTGATAACTATTTTTAGATTTTTATAGCTCGATATAAAGTGAAAATTATTCAATAAAAATTAAAAAAATACTAATTATTTCATAAAGTGAGATTAAAATGGGTGAAAAAAATTGAATATTAAAACGCAACTTTTTTCAATATAATTGATTACATCACGCACATTTGGTTGAAGAAGGATTTCACCAAGCGGACATTTAGCTGCATGAACATTTGAAGGACTAAAAACAATTTACTATTTTTTCGGGCTTCTGCAAAGAATAAAATAATATTGTGCTTATGTTAAAACACTAAAACTCATAAAAATAGGAAGATCATAATCATTAAAAACATCAATAATAAGATCACAACACATTTAAATGTTCATGTAGCCAAATCTCGCTCGGCGATGATTTGATTTTCAACGATGCGATTTCAAATGAAAGCAACCCCATTGTTTTTATTCAGCAAGTATTGCTTAACTGCAAAATATCGTTAAGACTAATTACTCATATGGCTAATAGTCGTTTGTGACATTCCTGTCATCTGTTCAGTTATAGAACAATATTCTTGCCGTGGATGCAATCGCGCGATGCGATAAAATATCGGTGTGAAATTTGTTTAAGGCAAATTGTCGCTTCGCTCCAGGATCGGATCTGGAAGATAATTTAACCATGCTCGATTTTATAACATTTTTTTCTGAGTTTTCTATATGCAAAATTATTGTGAATCAATAATGCCTTCAGTATTACTTTAATAGAGTGTTACACGGGTGCGATCACCATCTCTGTATCCGCCAATGATTCGATTTAGTAATTAGCCAAACGAAAAAGCTTACCTCACGGCATAAGCTAACTCTGCCACAGACAAGTATTCTAGAAATCTTTCTGAATTTAACATCCGCCAAGCCATCTCTTCCAAAAGCAAATGTGCCTCGGTAGGAAACAGTGATGAAGCCGAAGCTAGAGTCTTCATCCGATTCGCTCTCATTCGTAGATTTGCTGTCCCTCTGCCTTCTGAACGAACCACTTTGCAGGGATATGGCGTAGAAGTTGAGTTCGCCCTTCAAGCGAGCCATCTCAGCGAAGTTTTCTGGAAGCAATAGTTTATCTGTTCGCAAGTAGTCGAGGATGAAGCGAAACAGTTCACCATCTCTGTCCACGAAGGGTCTATCCTTTAAAATCAGTGCGCACATTAATTTCCAGTAAATGTCATAAGTGGTGATTTACGCGATTGTAGTAAATATTTTGCAAAAAAGTGGAATATCTTGCTTTTGAAAGGGGAGGATGGACAAACCCAGATTTTTGGCTTGCTATTGGATAAATTTTTGTTTTTAGAACACTTATTAAAATGTAATGTGATGTATCTAAAGATATTTAAAATGGAATGCGTGGATAACCTTAGACGTTTGACTGAAATATTCTTTTCAACGACTCTCCTTATTGTACAAATAAAGTACAACACAAAAAAACGGAAACAATAATTTGTAAATTTTTTTGTGTCAAAAATCTTTGGCTTATATTTTGACTTTTTGATAGGCAAAAGAAAAAGCAAATCCTTAGACTTTAGAGAGTCTGTAGTGAACTAGACTAATAGAAAGTATAGAAATAGGGATTATGATTACATTTAAAAAGTCTTTGTTTTCGTATTTTTTTAATCAAACGATATCCAGTGCTAAGTAGAGGATTTTATTTTATCCATGTAAAGCCGAGAATATTAAAAAGTAGGTAAACATTTTTATAGGTTTTTCTCAGCAAAAAGAAGGTGTGATCTTCAATGTATTCTAGACTTTTTCAGAGAGCATAAAAGAAAATAAAGGTAGGTGGAAAGTAGCAGAGGATGTCGTCAGTTCATCCTTCTTTTCGCCTACACCGCATCCCCTATGGCCTTGCTCCTATATATGAATCTCTATATTATGCATCTTAATCTTCCAAGTCGAGCTGCTTTTTTCTTTGGAATCCGTTATTAGTACTTCTATCATTTTTTTATAAATCGTATTATAGTACTATGAAATACATCATCATCAGGGCGAGTAAAAGTCAATAAAGTCAACTTTTATTCCCGTTTAGCAAAAACTCTTGGAAGAAGATCTTTACTTGTTTAGTCTAAAAAATTTTGAACTAATTTCAAATTTTTAAGTCAATCAAAGTCAACTTTTCGAGTTTAGGTCAATAAAGTCAATTTTTTATATTTAACACTTTTTGATTCAATGTGCCTAAAATTGTTATAAGCGATACATACAAGATTTCTTCTTTATATCAACACTTTCACAATAGTTGGGCTTTTTTTCATCTAATAAAAGGTTTTACTGTAAAGTTTGTCTGACTGAGGTTAAACATGAAGAAGTTTTTTGTAAGACAAATTTTTTTTGTTGACAAACGTGGTTACATATGATATATTCGCTGCAAAAGTTTGGAATTTATCCCTAAACTTTTTTGTCATTGCCTGTTTTTCACATCTTTTACACAAGTTTACCTTAAAAGTTAAGTTATCCCGCAAAATTGTAGATTTACCGGCATTAAATCATTCAAAATTAGTAATAGAAAAAGACGTTCTCTTTTCAAACCTATCGGCAACACTTCACTTCCAATTGTAACGAAATTGACAAATTGGTTGCAAGCAGCAAAATATTTTCCTTAAAATCTTCCAGCAGTGAAGGTGGAATTTTATTGCCAAGTTTCCTGTATATGCTGTACTCATAAAATTGAGGATAACGTATATTTAATGAATTTGTACACTTTATCAGCATAAGTTATATATGCAATATTCCCTAATCCTGTATATCCTAACTCGTCTGAATCTTCTCAATAATAAATTTTTTCTTCCTCTCTTTTATTTGTGTTCGTTAGTATAGAAATAAAATTTCAATAGGATACATTTATTTGTTTGCTTATTAACTAAGTATTATTGAATGGATATTATTGATTTTTAAATTTCCAATAATACTAAATGAGTGATTAGTTCACAAAAAAAAACAAACTTCGTATTCAACGAACTGGTTAACAATTTTGTTAACTATTGATATATATTTTTCATATTGATTCATATTATCATATAGAAATCTATTCTGAAAAATAAGCAGAAAGCGTATATATAGCAATTTTAAGTTTCTTCCTTTTTCATTTTAAGTTGATTAAATTTTTCACGACTAAAATTTCATTAGAAAGGTATAATAAAAAAATGGGTTTGTCTGTGTTGCATCCTAGGTAACATTCTTCACACTTAACATTCTAATTTGTGCAAGTTTAAAAAGTTTAAACATTCATTTATAAAAACTTGATCATCTAATATTTTGACCAATCGTTATAAGAAAATATACAAGATATCAACTAGCCTTGCGAATATATATATATAATATACAACTTTATTTCACTTAAATAATAGCGAAGAAATGGGAAAATATTCATTCTGAGATCCTAGATCGATCACATGTTAAAAGTGGAACGTTTAAGTAAGATTTTACATGGTCTCCTTCACCGAAAACAAAATAGTAGTCACGTTAACTAATTTAAATGCCAACTTCCCTACCCTTGGTAGTTAAAATATCCATAGAATCATGCTAAATGACAACATTACACAACATAACATATTTATTTAAGCAAAATAGAGGTCGATGCTTGTAAAATTTGCTTCTTGTAAAATATAATATTCTAGACTGCCAAAATGAATCAAGACTGTAGGAGAATTGACAACTTCACCCGACAAGAAATTCCAATCGTCAGTGATCAAAATATCTTTGTGTTAGCTTTACACACAAAAAATTAGTATAATTAGTAGAAAATTGACTTCTATAGTTGTGAAATTACCACTTTTTATTTTCAGTCTTCTTCTGCCATCTTTGTATAATTTTCCATTTCACATGGATCTTTCTAAGGTATTAGAGGTTGGATTTGGATAGCATTTTCACTCTGTTCATTTCATTACGCTCTGTCAAGGGTGCGTGATGCAATTTCGATAAAATTGCATGTTAATGAAGTTTGCCTTCAAACGAGTGCTCTCATGTTTTGATGTGAAATGCGTATTTGATTGCTCTGGCGTTTTGAAACATCTAATCTTATTCTCATTTTGCAAAGCGCAATTATAAATTTTTTTCATCAAGTTGAAAATTCGGTTCTAGGACAATTGCCACTGGACCAGTTTTCCCATAGAATAATTGCCAACCCAACAACTGCCCCCGATATATTTATTTAAAAATATGATTACTTTAAAAAAAATGGAAAAACCATTGATTTTTAGGAAGTAAGATTAGTATATTTGTCTCTCCATTACTCATATTGATTGATTGCTCGAATCTATCTTATTTTTAAGGACTAATACGATTTGATTTAGCGTTGGCAAATATTAAATTTTAGCTTTTTGTTTCACTCATAGTCGTTTTTGTATTTTTTTATTGTTAGATAATTTGCTTAATTACATTTAAATGAATTTTGATTTGTAATTACCATATGATATAACTAAGCTCTTAAATTTTGCTTGACAATTCCTAAGACAATGCCAAAATATATTTTTTCTTTTATATATAGTTATATATTAGAATTTCAATGTAATAGGAATAACCTTTTAAAGGTCCACATTAGTTATGATGGTTCTTTTTAAAAGCCCCCCCCCCCACCCACTAAAATTTTTAAACACCCCTAACCCCTAAAATAATTTTGTGAATACGCTACTACATATCTCGAATATCGATCTGTATTACATCTAATTCCCATCTCAAATTTAAAATAAATAGTTGGGGGGGGGGGGGGTCAATGACACTTTGCATATTTTTAGGATCTTATTGAATAAAATGAGTGCGAACATACTTGTGAGTCCGTTGACAAGAGGCCGTTTGAAGAGTTTGTGATGACTTCTTTTAAGAATTGACATTTTTTGAGCGTTTTCCAGGTTGTTGAGTAAAGGGATCCGCCAACATTCAAGTTTATGACGCGACCATCTGGAATCGAGGGCGTGATTGTGGTTTTTTGTAGTTTGGAGTCAAGGTTGTCGTCCATCACTCTTCAAAGATTTCTACAAGGAATAAGTAATCTCTTTTTGCTTATATACAAAATTTACACGACCCATACTTCGGAAATGCTCGTTTTCCGATTCTTTTGCGGATTTGAGATTTCCCTTAAAATCTGCAGTTCTGCACTCCTGCAACTAGCCCGATTTAAAACGTTTATCTTTGCAACCAAACTTTTGAACTCATTTTTCTCTAAAAAGTGTGCTTGTTAACGAGTGAAGCTTGATAAAGCATAAAAACGATGACTTTATACATTTGGCCGATTCCTCTGTATTGATTTGATGTTCACAAAACTTGAAAATCAACTTTCACACATGTAAGTTATGTGAACATTTTTCTGGGTAGCTGCCAATCAAACTCTAGGCCAAAATTTTTTAGCCTCTTTGACTTCTATTTTTATATGTTTTATATTTTATACCCTCGTGTTTATTTTTATGAAGGTAATCAAATACCGTAATTTTAACCGAGGAGTCGTGGTATTGGACTTGGGAATGCAATTCAAAGAAATTCATTATTCCGCGGCACCATATAATATATCGCAATGGATCATTTCTGCTGCTCTATGCCCGTCCATTTGAGAAAGCACTCTTTCGCTGATTTTGACTATTCAAATTTTTTCACAATTTGCATAATAGTTGATTGACAAGTGCCCAACCAATTATAAAATTTGCCTTAATATGTAAAATTAAGGAATCCTATTGTCGGGCTTATTAGAGTAGGTATTCGAGTAGGGTTGAAGATAGATTTAGGGTTAACGGAATAGTAGTTAATTAATTAGTTTTATAGTATGTTTATTGCCTCGATTCGTTTTTTATTGTGGGTATAAGAGAAGAACAATCTTCCATTATTGTACACAAGGGAATCCGCTTTGCTGAATCGAAGAAGGACGATGGATCAACAATACCTTTTTATTCACTAGCAGCTCTTCTGACAAATTAGTTGAAATGATAGAGAGTTATTTTACTTTTGGAATAGATAGATAGATAGATAGATAGATAGATAGATAGATAGATAGATAGATAGATAGATAGATAGATAGATAGATAGATAGATAGATAGATAGATAGATAGATAGATAGATAGATAGATAGATAGATAGATAGATAGATAGATAGATAGATAGATAGATAGATAGATAGATAGATAGATAGATAGATAGATAGATAGATAGATAGATAGATAGATAGATAGATAGATAGATAGATAGATAGATAGATAGATAGATAGATAGATAGATAGATAGATAGATAGATAGATAGATAGATAGATAGATAGATAGATAGATAGATAGATAGATAGATAGATAGATAGATAGATAGATAGATAGATAGATAGATAGATAGATAGATAGATAGATAGATAGATAGATAGATAGATAGATAGATAGATAGATAGATAGATAGATAGATAGATAGATAGATAGATAGATAGATAGATAGATAGATAGATAGATAGATAGATAGATAGATAGATAGATAGATAGATAGATAGATAGATAGATAGATAGATAGATAGATAGATAGATAGATAGATAGATAGATAGATAGATAGATAGATAGATAGATAGATAGATAGATAGATAGATAGATAGATAGATAGATAGATAGATAGATAGATAGATAGATAGATAGATAGATAGATAGATAGATAGATAGATAGATAGATAGATAGATAGATAGATAGATAGATAGATAGATAGATAGATAGATAGATAGATAGATAGTTAGATAGATAGATAGATAGATAGATAGATAGATAGATAGATAGATAGATAGATAGATAGATAGATAGATAGATAGATAGATAGATAGATAGATAGGTAGATAGATAGATAGATAGATAGATAGATAGATAGATAGATAGATAGATAGATAGATAGATAGATAGATAGATAGATAGATGCAAGCAATATCGAAGAATTTTTCAATGTCAAAGCAGAATGCATTGCCTTGCTTCTGACAAATTCGAATCTGAGATCTTCGCATTCTTCCAGGCTTGAACAAACCTCTAGAACAGAGGTGGAGAACCTGCGGCGCGGCCTTATGTCACCACACGGCCTATAAAGTTTTAAATGCGGCCAATGTAAAAGTGATTGGTAAACGTTAGAAATAATTTGGCTCAATAAATATTAATTTTAATCATGGTTGTGAATCAACAATTTTCTAGATCTAGAATCTGGATCAAGGTTTCATCCATTATAAGGCATAAAAATGCAAAAATAAAATTAAGAAGTTGCTTAGTAGTTAATGTATAATAGTTATATTTAGAACTTTTTGTTAATTAATGATTTAATTAGTATTCTGAGAAATTTTTCAGGGACGAGAAAAACTATTAAGGTTTATCATTAGGAAAAGTTTTTTACTAACAAAGAAGCATGACATTAAATACATTGGAACAAGTAAAGACAAACCCTCTACTATCACACTACTAAAGGCAACTCCTCCGAAAATCAACCAAGGAAAGATGATCTCTCTGAATGTGGACCAAGCAAATACGATCCCTTTGTGAATGCACCAAATAAAGAAAATAAGCTGAAGTCTGTCTAAGTATCACAGCTATGAAAAACCTACTCACCATTTCTTTCAGTCTTTCTATTTTGTTCACTTTTTAGCTTTAACCCCTTTTTAACTGTTTTAATTTAGTTTAGTTAACTTCAAAATAATTTTATAACTAAAGTAAGTTAAATATATTATAAAAATTAAAAATAATTATTTTACTATTTTTATTATGTGAGGGTTGTTGCCGATTGTCGTGAGTAAGAACATGAATCGAAATAATAATGATGAACACTGCAATCCGCGATCTCTTTCACACTTTGGGTTGATTTATAAGTGCCGATAATACAAAGTGGGAATCAGAAGAGTAAAAGCTTTCTTTGTTCAACGAGAGAAGACTTGTAATAAGGTACAGAAAAAGCTCTCGCTGTGTTGAATTGAATTTTTAGCAATCCTTTTGTCCTTAGGTCAATGAGATTAACTTTAGCAAGGTCATTATCACTAATACAATTTATGACGGCAAGAAAGGGATTGGGAATCCAATTTTCTAGAGTGACATTTTCTAAATTGAAATAATGAGTTCTGTTGAGTAACTAAATTCTTTTCTGCAATCATTTAAACTAGTCTTTGTTTCCCAAAATTTCCTTATCAATGAAAATCAATAATCTTTATCAAACCCCTTGAAATAATAATGCTGTTCAAATAAATAGTAAAAAAAAATTACTATATTTTATTTGGCTAACATTTAGTGAGATTGTTGGTACTTCTGTTAAACCGACTCGTTTGGCTATATCAAAAAGCTTTTTTGTTTTTATCGAAATGGCATAACCCCACCTTGTACCAGATAGCGATAATGGGAAATGCTAAGATGAAAGGTGTAACAATTTTGAACAAACACCCGCAAATCATGGACCCACCCAGAACGCGTTGGGGTATGCACCCCTACCACAGTCAAAGAGTATTTGCTCAAGAAACAAGATATTCTTTATTTATAGTATAACATGTGTGGGTGCAATCAGAAATTTTTGAAGAATGGGACACAAATTAAAAGAAGACATTATTTCAACTAGGGTTCGGGTTAGGTCATGAGACAAACCTTACCCTAACCCATTCTCAGTTCCTAAATTTTAGGAATCGTGTCGGAACCGTAACTTATTCCCGGTTCTGAGACTACTTGCCTAGTTATTCACACATTTATCTCTGATTATTATTATTTGTTTACTTTATACATTTTAATGATCCTTTCTTTAAAATTCTTTCAAGCTAAAATGATAGAAACAAACATGACCCATTTGTTTATTATAAATCAATATATCAAACATATGCACATCGATTTTTCATTCTATCAAATATATATTGAATATTCCAGAAGTTTGCATCTCTTTGTTTCTTCGTTGATTTTGAGATTATCAAATTTTTACTCTCGTTACTTTTTTGGCACAAGGTAAAAGTGTTACAATAATTTTCAAAGTATACTTTGAGTTGTAAGTTTGTAACTACGTTTGCATTACTCTGAAAAAGCGAGTGACTAAATTATTTTGGAATGCTAGCAAATTTGTAGCCAAATGAGCAATAGAATGTGTGTAAGTGCCTTGTGTATGAGATATGCTTTAGTTTTCGATATATTTTTTTGACCTCCTTCAAAATAAATTTTTCGGTACACCACTGGTTGAATGTTTTTTATTAAAAGCAAAAGTAATAAAAAAAACTAGTATCTTTTTTAGCTTATTTCTTCTGGTTTATGCTCAAATTTTCTTTTGCTGTAATAGTAGTTCACAAAAAGCAATTTTAGAGGTAATCTTATAAAATAGTTTAGTGACTTGTACACAACACAGCTTTGTGATCTTCAATTTTCATTTAAATTTCATTTTTCTGATTTAGTTTGCTGTTAAAACTAATCTTCAAACATGTCAAAATCTATTGCGTAGAATTTTTGAAAAGACTTCTAAGAATGAAGCTGAATGCTTGATTTGCAAAGCAAAGATTATGTTCTCAGGTGGAACTACTTCAGGACTTCTTAAGCATTATAGAACGAATCATGGTGAATTGGAAGCACGAAAGCAAGATGATAGTGATTTAACAGCATTGAAACAACAGAAAACAATGTCAAGTTATATAAAAAAATTTATTCTATAGATGAAGAATAAGCCAGACTTACTTGTGAAGATGGTTTAAGCTTTCGCACTGTTGCTCAAAGTAAATTTATCCAAAAAAGTTTTTCCAAAATTCCAATACGACAAAAAAGTTTAGATAGTTTTTTTTAAGAAGAAAATCAAAGAAGGTAAGCGCTATTCTGTCACCCTAGATCAGGGGTGGGCAATTTTTCAGTGTGAGGGCCGCATTTAGAAAATCCCATTTTTCGAAGGGCCGTATCTAAAAAAGCACATTTTTCGAAGACATTTTTAAGAATGATTGAAAGTAAAACAGTTATATATATAATTAAAAAAAGGAAATTAATTTTTATTAATTAATCTTCTATTAATTGATCTTTAAATGCAAAAACTTCACCTCAAACACATTTATTTCACAAAAAAAGTAACTAAGTAACTGAGTAACTTTTTCGGTTACAGAAAAAATAAATAATGTCAATGAGAATGATGCAGCTGACCACTGTCATTAACCAATTTGTTAAACTCAGATGTCCAGTTGCTTGTGCTAATTCTTAGGACTGACTGAAGATTTGAGCCAGTGAGAAGTGATCCGTTCGTTGACTTCTTAATTTTAATTATAGAGGAAGTTTGCTCACAAATATAAGTTGATGCAAACAGCATAAACATCTTTCTTGCAAATTTTTTTTAGCTTTTGAAACTTTTCTGAGTGCAGAGAGGCATAAAATCCGACCAGTGGTTTACTTTCAAACACCCTCTTTTTAAGGAGGTATCAGCATTGAAATCAATCAGTTTCATCGGCAATTCCGCAGCAGTAGTTTCAATATCACAGGCAAAAGGCGAGCAGGGCAAATCAAACTGTCCTTCGGTTGCCTTGAAATCAGCAAATCGCCTGATAAATTCCCTTTGTAAATCCATCAATCAACTGAAAACTGTATTTGTCTGGCAATGTTGATGTGACAGTTTGGGCTTTCAAATGAGGAAAATTGACAAAATTTTTCTCATTTAGCTACTTGGCAAAAAGTTTGAGCTTCAGTTGAAATGATTTTACCTCCCAGTACAATTCATGAGCAAATACACCTTTTCCTTGTAGTTTTGGGTTGAGCTCAATTAGCAAAATGCAAAATTACGAACCCATTCTTCACACTTCATTTCCTTTGAAAGGCACAAGAAATGCTCTTTATATCCAAAAATAAGAGAATCTCTGCTTTGAGGTCCCATACCTTCTTAAGCACTCTTCCCATACTTAACCAACGGACATTTGTGGGGTAAAGCACATCGGTAAAATCTGCCTGAATATGTTCCAAAAAATTCCTGAATTGCCTGTGCTCTTATTAAATTCACTGTACTCATCACTGAATCCATAATATCTTTGAATTTTAAAGAAGACTTACAGAAGCTTTCTTAATGTATGATGCAGTGGAAATTCTTCTTTGATTTTATCATTCATTAACTTCACTAAGCCAGAAATTTACCTGTGATAGAAGAAGCACCATCTGTTGTAACACTTGCCAGTTTATCCAGGCTTAATCTAGACCTGGTTATCCTGTTTATGACACTTTTAAACAAATATTTTGCAGTAATGGTATCTTTCAGAGATTCCAATGCTAACAATTCCTCTGTAATCTCACATCTGTCATCAATTCCTCTTATGTAAATCAGTAACTGAGCAGTATATCCTGAAGATCATTACTCTCATTTAAAGCAATCGAAAACCAATCAAAATTACCACTGGATGTCAACATTTGTTCTTGATAATTGTCTGCAAGTGCGCCAATGCGACGAACAATAGTTTTTCGTGACAGCGATATGACTTCTACTTAGGACTTAGCTTAGGGATGGACAACACTGACAGCTTGAACCATGCAGTCTTTACCAGTGCAAATCACTTGTTTTCCTTTGCAATTTTAAAAGCTTTGGTTGCATTCTCTTGTAAAGATGAGGATTTCTCAAACACAGTCTGTTGTCGATTAAAACTCTTTACCAAATCAATTACTTTCTTTTTCAGATCTTGATTTGATAAATTTTTTCCAGAGTTAGCATGGTTGGTTTGAAAATGGCGTTTTAAATTGTATTCCTTGAAGACAGCAACTGTGCCATAACAAATCAAACACAGCTTTATATTTAATGTCAGTAAAAAAATACTTTTCCTTCCATTCTATGTTAAAAGCACGGCCTTCATTTTCTATTTTTCGCATCTTGAAAGAACTCATTATGTGGAGTTTGTCGAATATAATTAATTAAAGCTAGCCTGAAATATAATTAAATCAAATTAAAGAATTTAAATAAAATACTAGTCATAAAATAATTAGTGAATAAATTAAAGAAATTAAAAAATAATAAAAGCTAATCAGGTTGAGTGGAAATGCGTTTTTGATCCAAATACTTGGGTGGGATAAATGTGGAGAAATAGTATGGTGGGAAAATTCTAAACGAACATTCTCAATGATGAAAATGTGTATGTACTTTGGGGGTCCGTAGATTATGCACTGGCGGGCTGCATGCCCACCCCTGCCCTAGATGAATATACCTCGAAGCAAAACAAAAGATATGCTACGTTAATGTTCACGATAAGAAGATGCATTGGAATTTGGGCCACGCTGCTGTCAAAGGTTTTTTTTGATAGTGAGACTGCCGTTACTATGTTAAAAGATCGATTGGAAGGATTTAATACTTATCTCAATTGTGATATTTTAGCACGTAATACAGATGCGGCTTCAGTAATGCTGAAATTTGGCAAAGACATTCAACGACTTCACCAGTCACTCTGAAGAAGACAATGAAGTTAATTTTGTTGACCTAGAATCTGTTGATAGAAATTCACGTTGACTATAATTTAGAAATAAGCAAAGTAAGAAATATATGCAAAACTTTTCGAAAGTCGCCTCTCAAAAATGATCATCTACAAGATTTTGTTTCAGATCAATTTCAAGGAAAACCTTGTTTGAATCTTATAACAGACGTCAAAACACACTGGAATAGTCTTTTACATGTGTTAGAAAGATTTATGAAACGAAAAGAGTGCATTCCAAAAGCTTTTAGAGCAATAAGGTATGAAGATTCAATATCAGAATTTGAATCGAATCAAATCGAAGACATTGTGCAAGCCTTGAAACCTTTAGAGATAGTTATAAAAGAGCTTTCTTCTAGTGATGCCTCACTTTTAAAAGCAGAGTCTTCATATATTTTATTTTGAATCAGCTTAAAGATAAGGAAAATATTTTAAGCATGACGCTGAAACAAGCTTTAATTGATTGATACATATGTCGGAGGCAAAAAAAAGTTACAAGTTTGTTTCAGTATTTACATAACCCAAACTATTCAGCCTCGTAGTCAAATGAAGTTCAAGCGGTTTCACGGTCTTCATTGAAAAATTTGGTTGGAGTAATATTCAAACGGCTTCATCCAGAAAGCAAAGAACAAATTACTGGAATCGAAGCAAAACAGAATACAGTAATATCCTCAGTTGATAATCCAGTGCTTGAAAAATATTTGAATGAAATAAGTGAACTTGAAAGTCACTTGATGCACTTCAACTATAGCTAGTGAAGATATATTTGACGCCAACAAAGAATTTAAACTTTTCGAAGCGACAGGCAAACGAACCGCAAAAATGAATAAACGTTTAGCTGCACTTCTTTCAATTAAACAACGTACAACAAATGTAGAAAGTGAAAGAGCATTTTCAGCTTCTGCGCTTTTTTTTAATCGAAAATTCGCTCTCGATTGTCGGACTCCTCTTTAAATGCTCAAGTTTTTCTAAAATAGGAAACTTTAAAAATTGTTATCAGTGAATAAAGCTTTTTTTAATTAAAATTTCAGTTTTGTTTATTTTTTTTGGGCTTATTTATTTTATATAAATAATTTTTTTCCAAATTGTCTATTTATTTGTAAAAAAATGCACTTTGTTTCCTTGTTTTTCGATTATATGGTTTTTCTACACTTTATTATGTATACCATTTTTAGTTCTAAACGGTCTTTTTCAAATTCTAAAGTGTCTTTTTTGATTTTACTTTTCTGAATAAGCTTTGAAGTCTTGTTTCTTAACAAATGCGCGTAATATTATGTGCGATTGTCAGATTCTGTAGACGTGTTTAAAGATACACTGATAATTTTCTAATTCTCCGCCTCTATTCAAGTCTTTTTTAATTCGATGCAACTAGCAGTTCATTTATAGAGAAGTTTTTAACTCTTCAATTTTTGCCTTCTACATAGATTGTTTTTATATCATAGTAACATAGAATTAAATTTTTTTTAGTTTGTATCGAAAGTTTCAACTAAGCAAAAAAGTGAATTTTAAAAATTAGTTTCGAAAAACCTTTTACATCCATTTTAATATCCATTATATAATGAAAAAAAGTGTTCACACAAACTTCTTTATTATCATTCAAGTAATTTAAAGCAAAAACAGTATATCACATTTTATGAAGAAATAGAAACTCCCATTTGCCCTTTTTGTATGTTATGTAGTGCATGTGCAATGTCGCTTTTGAATTCATCGCTTTAGCAGAAGAATTAAGTCAACTATGGAATGAGTTGAACTTTCCAAAAATTTCAAATCAGCAAGTGGTGTTGAAAGTTGGAAAAGTTATTGATTTGTATGAAAAGTACAGGAAAAGAAAGACTGAAAAATTGGAGGAGGAGATGAAAAGTTTGTTTGATATGACTAAAGCTGACGGTTTTTGGCTGAGTTCAGAGAATAAAGCGCTTTATCACACCCAGATTGCAACAGCGGGTAGAGTATGTTATTCAACAAGATCTGAGGCAAGCATCACATCAATACATCCTTCAAAGCGCGTTAAAGTTTCGAGATTGTCTTATACTGAATCGACATCTTCGTGTTTTCCGGCTGAATCAAACTCTGGTTCTGAAAGTTCTAGTCTCACTGAAATTGAAAATGATGATGAATTTGTCCCGGATGAAAAGAATGAAACAAAGAAAAAGTATAACTCAACGAAATCCGCCGCTAAGCTTCTAACACAGCATTGTTTGTCTACCAGAAAGGCTTCAGTTGTGTTTAGTTCTCTGAAACTTGATGGAATTGATATTGAAAGTCCGAGCCAGGTTGGGATGTGGAAAAAGGTTATTTAAAGAATCTGAAAGTGTTAAAGAAAAGCTTATGAAGGTTTTGAAATCGGAAGTTTTTTGTTTACATTTTGATGGGAAAAGTATTAAAAAGAAAGAGTATCAAGTGGTGTGTCTTCAAAATAGCCAAAGGAGAATCAATTTTGCAATACTAACTTGCAGAAATGGTTCTTTTAAAGCTGTTTTTGAAGAGTTGGTTAAACTTATGGTTGATTTTGACGTTTGGCAGCGTATTAAAATGATTATATGCGATTCAACAGCAGTGAATACCGGTCGTGAAAATGGGATTGTTGTTAGGTTTCAGAGAATGCTGAACGAGAAGAGATACAGCAAGCCACAATTTATTCCATGTCAACACCATGTTTTGGACTTGGTTTTGAGACATATCATGGATTCAAGCTTTGGCGGTTCGACCAAAAGTCCTCACTTGAATTATTTCTTCGTTGATATAATACTTCAAAATTATGAATTCTTGAAATCAAATTATATTTCTGATTGTCATCATTATGGAACTTCCAAAAATACTGGCTGGAGGGATGATTTCAAGTTTTTGTTCGAACTCCGCGAGGCATTCAAGTTCCATAAAGAAACTGGCAAATGGCGCAAAATAAGCTGGAAAAACTGCCATCTCTCCACAACGCCAGATGAAATTCACGAGGCTTGTATGCCTTAATGGCTTATTTTTTACTCCCTGAAAAGAGAGAAGAGCTCGAAAAATTTGTTTTATTTCATTTTCTTGGTGTGACTTTTGATTTTCTGACCAAAAATGTTAAGTTTCGACTTATGGTAAACTAAAACAAGCTATAGTTGAACAAAATTGTACGAAGGCCATATCCACTTTCCTGAAATTTTTCAGTTCTGAAAATTCATTAATTGACATTCCTAGAACAAACACCTTTGCCGAACGTAGGGTTAAAAAATGGAAGAAATAGTAAAAAAACTCACGCTCTGATAAATATCTAACATCCAAATTTTTAGCTACTAATGCTTTTTAGCTTTTCATACGTTTTTAATGTAGTTTTGAATCAATTAATTCGAATTTTTGTTTATATTTTTGTGTACATTTAGTTATTTGTTAGTGACCCTACGATTTAATTAGTTTTTTACCCTTGCGCGCCAGGTTTTTTGAACATTTTACGCTAAAATTAGCAATTTTTTGTTTCTAACAAAATTATTCATTGGAAAACACTACAGGGTTTTCAAGTTTAAAAAAGTTATATTCCTACTGTACATAAAAGAGATGATAAAAATTAGGTTGAAAATTATATAGACCGATTTCTATCATCTCAACCATATATACTCTACTGAACATTTTTACTCGTATTTTATTGACAAAATCATAGATGCACGTGAACAGAAAGATCAAATTCTCTCTTTTTTTTATCGACATTTCGAATGCTTTTGATTCCAACATTCTTTGATCATAATAAACGTGGATTTTTCGGGTTTTCTTCCTTCTGTATTATTGTTTTTGGAAATATGTGACTTTTCTTCATTTCAAAGCAATTCGCATATGTGACATTTCTTCATTTCAAACCGATCTCATATGTGACATTTCTTCATTTCAAAGCAATCCGCATATGTGACATTTCTTCATTTCAAACCGATCTCATATGTGACATTTCTTCATTTCAAAGCAATCCTCATATGTTACTTTTCTTCATTTCAAACCGATTCGCTTCTGTGACTTCTCTTCATTTCAAAGCAATCCGCATATGTGACTTCTCTTCATTTCAAACCGATACGCATATGTGACTTTTCTTCATTTCAAACCGATTCGCTTCTGTGACTTTTCTTCATTTCAAACCAATTCGCTTCTGTGACTTTTCTTCATTTCAAACCGATTCACATATGTGACTTCTCTTCATTTCAAACCGATACGCATATGTGACTTTTCTTCATTTCAAACCGATTCGCTTCTGTGACTTTTCTTCATTTCAAACCGATTCGCTTCTGTGACTTTTCTTCATTTCAAACCGATTCACATATGTGACTTCTCTTCATTTCAAAGCAATCCGCATATGTGACTTTTCTTCATTTCAAAGCAATCCGCATATGTTACTTTTCTTCATTTCAAACCGATTCGCTTCTGTGACTTTTCTTCATTTCAAACCGATTCACATATGTGACTTTTCTTCATTTCAAAGCAATCCGCATATGTGACTTTTCTTCATTTCAAAGCAATCCGCATATGTGACTTTTCTTCATTTCAAACCGATTCACATATGTGACTTTTCTTCATTTCAAACCGATCCGCGAAAATATTTTTCTGACGTTTTCCGAACCAAGCCCACGAGTATTCATTTTAATTAACTCTAATCGGGATTACATACCACTCTAGTGCTTATATGAAATACATGAGTTAGACTCCCTACCAAAAATATATAAATGAACTTCTGAGGTTAGGAGAGTCATTGCAACTTTAGCCCTGGGCTGCAGATAGGGTATGAGGGTCCTGTATTACAAGTGCCCCAAAAATTAATGTGAAAAGAAGAGGAAAGAGAAATCAAGAAAATGCTGAATGTGACAGTAACATCGATATTTGCTGATGGTATAAGTTACAAAATGGTGTGTGACATTGGTTTCAAGAGAAATAAACATAATAATAGTAATTATAATTATTGGATGCGCGCATATACAAAATGGATAAAATAGATTATGCTAACTTTAGCAGATTGGAATCGATTCACTCAAGCTCACACGATACACTACTCTGTTCGATCAAAACAATTTTGCATTATGGAATCAAGGCGACACACTCTGAGATTAAGTTGAGGAGAAAGAGGCGAAAAGAATAGTGGCATTGTGTGCTATACGTATCCATTGTATAGATTGTAGGAGAAAGTATGTTTGTAATTATAAAATATAAGGGAGTTTGTGTGTGTGTGTGTGGAGTGGAAAGGGATTATGAGCAAATGAATTTGATGAGAGGCCAAACTTCCACGCAATCTTATTTTCTTAAGTTGTTAGAATAGAAAGATTAAGGTTTGCATCTCAGAAAGTTGATAAAATTGTAATTAGTTGGTTTATTTGAAAACCGTTCTCTTATCTTATTCATCATGATAATATCAATACTAGAACACGCAAACACGAGCCCACACACACACACACACACACACACACACACACACACACACACACACACACACACACACACACACACACACACACACACACACACACACACACACACACACACACACACACACACACACACACACACACACACACACACACACACACACACACACACACACACACACACACACACACACACACACACACACACACACACACACACACACACACACACACACACACACACACACACACACACACACACACACACACACACACACACACACACACACACACACACACACACACACACACACACACACACACACACCCCCCCCCCCCCCCCCCCCCCCCCCCCCCCCCCCCCCCCCCCCCCCCCCCCCCCCCCCCCCCCCCCCCCCCCCCCCCCCCCCCCCCCCCCCCCCCCCCCCCCCCCCCCCCCCCCCCCCCCCCCCCCCCCCCCCCCCCCCCCCCCCCCCCCCCCCCCCCCCCCCCCCCCCCCCCCCCCCCCCCCCCCCCCCCCCCCCCCCCCCCCCCCCCCCCCCCCCCCCCCCCCCCCCCCCCCCCCCCCCCCCCCCCCCCCCCCCCCCCCCCCCCCCCCCCCCCCCCCCCCCCCCCCCCCCCCCCCCCCCCCCCCCCCCCCCCCCCCCCCCCCCCCCCCCCCCCCCCCCCCCCACCCACACACACACACACACACACACACACACACACACACACACACACACACACACACACACACACACACACACACACACACACACACACACAGGCAAATTCTATGATTTAAACTTTGTTTTGCAAATAATAAAGCAAAAAGGAGTTTATCTTCAATCCTACTCTTTTATTTTTAAAGCTCAGTGAAGAAAGAATTCTTTTTGGCATGAAAGATGTTGGCTTCAGGTTTTTTGAGCAGTGCAAATCAACTCTAAAATTCGCACTTCTCTTCGTCTTTTCTTTGCAGAGGATAAATTCTTTTTAAACTGTTGATGATTTTTTTTCATTATATTCACATCTAATTCATTTCTTAAATATCGAACCTGTTTTTTTCTTCTTATATTTTTTTTGATATTTCTCATTTCTTTTAGTATTTTCTTCTTCATGCACAATCTCACAAAAGAAAATGTACCACTTGTGTCCTTTAAGATTTTTGGCTTCCATAATAAACATGTTAAAGATGAATATTTAAAGCATTCATCAACATCATTGTGTATAATAAATACAAGACATGCATGTTATGTTGGATTTTATATTAAAAATAAACCCCCTGTTAAGTACTTATTTTGGTCCAGGGTAACTGCGTTTGGGACGCGAGGGTGGTGTCTCTAATGTTGAAGTAATTTGTTCCTATCTTCTGAGATAGTTTAGTTGGCATTTTTCCAAATCAGGGTCCAATTGCAGTTTAATACTCACGAGTTCTTGAAACAAATTTCTCTTTACGGCTGATAAGACATTTCTTTGGAACATAACTTAAAACAAACAATTTTTGTTTGTGCCTGAATTTAGAAGTCTTTCTTCATTTTCTTGCGTAAATTGTTATCAATGCTTTCCTTTTTTTCTGTGCTTTTGGTAGGTTTAATTTTGTTGATCTTTCTTCATAAGATGCATTTTACATTCTCCCTTTTTTCCGTAAAAACCCTCTGAACTCTGTAAAATCACTCTGAAGATTTTTTTAACGATTTTTTTTCGAAGCAAATACTAAAACACTTTTTTTGTTGACTGAATTGCTGGAAAATGTCATTGCCACAAAATTTGATTTATTTTCATGGAATATTAACTTTTTATCAGTTATAATTTCTAAACTTTTTTGTTTTTAAAATTGAAAAACTTTTTTTCTCAAACATAGAGAGTAAAAATCTTTGTCCATTGGTTAGAGAATGGATTCATTTTGAATCAAATGCTCACACTAATTTTAGGCCAAATTTTCTGAAAATCAGTAAAATGGAAACAGTTGATTGGATGATCAAAACCCAATAAAACGCTCTAAATCTTTTTCTCTCTAATAATAACTAATACGCAAAAGTGTCGTGCATCATTATTAATGATTCTAATTGGTCATTTCAATGTTTATAAATTTGTCCTTATTCTCTGTGCAAGTTAAATTGTAGGTGAAGTAAGTTTTCTTAAATTCGAGCCTACTTTAAAAGTAATGATTGACACTTTTGCCAAGCATAGAGTGTATCAATGATCCTGCCGCAATCCTGATTCCAGTAACATCATATGTTTCTATTTTTTTATAAATGAAGTCAAACACTCACCTGTTGACAAAGATATCTTCAAGTGGTCTCATAAATGCAAATTAAAGTATATAAGCTATAAATTATGAATATTAATAACGATACTGAGAACGTTTCTTTAGAAAATTAGTATAGAAATTGAAAGTAAAAAATCAGTGAGAAAAAAATTAGTTCCAGTTACTAATTAAATTAGTGAAGGCTCTTATTCGAAAATACACTAATGAATTACTAAGGGTTTACCATTTTGAAAGTGAAACCAACCTATCAACAAAATTTGTAAAAATTAAGACCAATTATAAATTATGGTTTTGATTTTTGCTAAATAAATCATTAAAAAGTAGGAATATTTCTAAATGAACTTCAATGAGTAAAAAAGTAGTTAAGATAGCTACAAAATACTAGCAACATTAACTGACCTCAAAATTTCTACAACTGATGAAAAAGAATTAGTTTGTTAAGTTGTTTGTGGCGTTTGCACACATCCTTTCGGATATCGTGGCCCGCCCGGAATGCTGATTCAAGGTCTAACTGGACTTTTCATCCCACTAAACGCCTACCGGCCCTTGTTACAAAAGAATAGCTATACCTTGTTATATATATATTATTTTACAAGAATTTATGCTACAACATATAAATACAGCTGAGTGAAAGATACAATCCTAACGCGAACGCTCCCAATTAGGGAAACAAACTTAATGTCTAGTGATAGCTTGATTACTAACCACGTAGAATCGGGTCGCCAGAGCACTACCTGAAAAAGAGTTTAGTAAGATTGCTAGAAATCAAATTTAAAAATGAAAGTAAATAAATCGCAAAAATTAATTTGAAAAGTCATGAAATACACTTATTGATTGTATGAACAATATTTACAATACTTTTTAGGCCTTCTTGTAAGGATATCTCTAAAAAAAACAACATGGAAAATATGTCGTAAAAACTTGTTATATAAAATATATGTGTCTTTGTATTTAACGCCATCTAAATTTTTCTTTGTATACTTGAAATGAGGCCTTTTTTGTATCTTCACGAGGGCATAATGTTTTTGTTATCAATTCACATCCTCTAACTTTCTATTTATTTGAAACGAATAAAATCAAATATTACTTTATTTTGTTAAATAATGTTTAAAACGTTGCGATGTTTTTTCTAAAGGCACTCTAATTTATGAATATGATTGATCCTCTACAAAACAGAATTTTGAATAGAAGAAGACATTGGAAAAACAAAACAACGTTTGGGAAAGTAGCATTCAAAAACATATGTTCCAACAAGTGTGATAGAAGGAAAGTTAAAGAAATCTTGCTCCTCAATAGATTCGAATCTATACATTATCTTGCAGAGAAAAATTCTTCACAATTCTTTTTCACTCTACGCTTAGTTTTTTCTGTTGAAAATAGCGGAAAGTTTTTGGATAAAAAATTATCGCTAAGTTTCTGCAAATAAAAAGATTTCTTATATTCTCGTATGAAATATTTATTTTTGTTTAAATTTAAAGAAATTTTATTGCTTCCATTTTATGCAACTGCTGAGAAGGAACGAAGAATGTTCAAAATATTTTTTTAAAAAAAAAATGTCTACTATATTTTTTTCTATTTTCAAATCTTTAAGCAGCAAAAATATTTCATTTATGATTATTCTAAATAAGAAAATTTGATTTAATCGGTGGTTGAATTGGAAATATTCCTGGGAAGAATTTTTGTTTCACAACAAATTGATGGTGAAGGTATTAAGTCAGTAATAGTTAATATCAAGAAATGCATGAAAAGTATAAAATGTACCTTTCTAGGCGTTGCCACGTCACAGCATTCATAGTGAAATAAAAAGTGAGAACTTACATGAAGCGTTTTTATCTTTCTTTTAAGTTAGTGTGACTTTTAAATGGAACACAGTATTTTATATATAAATGCGCTTACAAATTTGATTGACATGTTGCGCATCGAATAGCATTGAAGATAGATTCCATTTCCATTGTTCCTCCATGTTAGTTTGAAAAATCGTATTAATAATTATTTTTAAATATACATGATTCATATCTTCATCCTCTTTTTTATTCGATTTTAATTCGCTTCTCTATTAATTCTGTGTGCAGCATATTCAATTGCCCAAAAATATCTATGATGCTTATGAATTACACACACTCAAGCTCCTCTCATGTCACAATGCATGCACTACATAAGGAAGAAGATGATTGCTTATTGGAATATTTCGTTTATTTAGTATTGATAAAAATAGATTACATCGTATATATATATATACCTTCTCTTCTTCCATGCAAGGATGTCAATATTATTATTAAAAGTCTATTCCAATCGATACAAATGACTACTATGATTATATATACATATTTTTGTTATTTAAGTATAGGCTATGTGTATACTTAGTCTATTATAAAATGATGTTGTAACATACATATACGATAGGCACTTTGACATCAATTGTAGGACATGGATAAATGCTTGACTGGAGAAACATGGAAAACGATAATTAAATGACCTTTTAACCAAGAAAAAATGAGTTAAATTGAATGGGAAAAGAAAGTTCGCTTTGGCAAATCATTTTTGAGGTTGGAGCGTGAAAGTTGTTCTCTTTCTTTTATAACAAACTGTAAAAAGTGCTCTTACTCAACCAATTTCTAAATGTGCCTTGATGTGTACACTTTTGGAAAACTATTGTCAGGTTTAGGATCAGATCAGTGTAGAATTAGCATTAGAGTACATATACATTTTTGCCATTCTTGACTTAAGCTTTCATATTGTTTTGTATTAAATACACTATACTATAATAAGACGATATTATTTGATAGCATATATTAAATAACGAAAAAAGTTCAATACTCATAAATAAAGAGTATACAGCAGTAGATTTGCACACATGCTCTAGGTCTACGCGTTTCATATCTCTGTGAGACTTAAGATTTGAGAGTGTACTACTTTGTCTTTGTGCGTATATGCTTGCCTATATGAGAGTTTGTTTGAAAAGTCGCGCGAAGGTTTAAAGCAGGGGTTCCCAAACTGGGATACATGTACCAGCAGTGGTACATTTGCACTCCTAAGGGGGTACATTTATTTTAAGGAAAAGATTAGGATTTATATTGTATTATTGCAATCTGTTAATGCCAAACGTAACGGATACTAAAGTTTTGTATCGGAGATTGCATTCAAAACACAAAACATGGTGGAAGCATAAATCCAGCACTTTTGACAGATTTTCTCATCTCTTTCTCTCTCTCTCTGTTCTTCTCACGAATGTAAGAATGAAAACTTTTTCTTAGTGTTATTTTGGATTCTAAAATTTAAAGGGTACACAAAAACATATGGAACCAGTAGCATCATACAGCGGATGGCATCGAAGTTAACTGGTTCAGCACTTATTCATCGTTAATGCTGCTAGAGTGTTACGCAATTTTCACACATTAGCGATATGTTCATTTTGACGCTAAGTAATCACTCGGGTAACTAATAGTTAAACTAAATGATTGATTTTGCTTTATTAAATGATGATAGCGAAATTTAGACGCTAACATCAACAAGAAGAGATGTTAAATTGAAAGTTCCGAATTTTTTTATCTTTGCGTATAATAAAAAATCATAATAAAAAAGATTTATCTAAAAAAAGTTTCCAAAAATTTGTAAACCAAATTGAAAAAAGTATGTTTAACGCCATCTAGCATTTTAGAAACATGATTTAACACCATTGGACGATGTTCTTCGTAGTTGCATCAAGAGTGCGCCTGCGAAATAACCAGATTTCAAAAATGAGACTAATTTTCAGTATTTACATAACCCAAACTATTCAGCCTCGTAGTCAAATGAAGTTCAAGCGGTTTCACGGTCTTCATTGAAAAACTTGAGAGTTTAATATCATCATAACCATCATCATCATCATCACGATCATCATCACCATCACCATCATCATCACCATCATCTTCATCATCATCTCATCATCATTCTAATCACCACCATCATCATCATAACCATGAAATCACCTCATCATCATCATCCAACTCATTATCATCATCATCGATCTCATCATCATCATCGCCATCATCATGGGTCTACAATTTTAAACTGTAGGGCGCATTTAAGTCTACATAAAAATTAGTGGAGAAGAATAAAATTCGCCTCTATGAAAATATCAAAAGCATATCAGTAAATTCCAAATTCTTATTCTGTAACTCATTAGATGCATTTATGCCAAAGGCGTGACAAAACTTTGCTTTCTCTGAGCGTAAGTTTTGAGAAGTTTACGAAAAATACTTAAAAAAAATTTTTTTAATTAAAAAAAGAATATTCATGGGACGAATATGACCCAGGGCTTGCAGGCTGCTCATCTCAGGGTTGGATTGTGATTTTCCAAAGAAAAGAAAATAGTTTCCAAAGGGCTTTCCTCAAATCCGCAAACACGAATTAACACTAGAACGCCTGAACTTTTTATATACCTTTAAAGCCTAAGTGGGGTCAAAAAGACCCCTAACATTTTTGTGTCTTTTTCAACATATTTCACTTATATATTTAGGATAAGATTATGGAAAACAATAAAAATGAAGAAAAAAACTTTATTTACACATATAACAGCTTACCATTGACATTTTTGTACACTTGCCACACACAAGTTTATGAGAATTACAGCATTTTGTTAGCGTTTTGTTTCCATTGCAGTTGGCTTTTATTTGACATTTTTTTCTATTTATTTCTTTTTGATTATTTTCAGCAACTTTATTACACGTAATTTTATTTTGAACATAAGTTTCAGCTAATTCCACCGCAAGTTTTTGTAGAAAATCTTTTCTTGAAATTTTTTCTCCAGTTATCTCTCTGTAAACTATACATGCATTGATAGCAGCTAAATCTAAAATATTATAGAAGGTATGAATAGGCCATCTTCTTGATGAAGACTTGACACTGTAAATTCTGGCCATTTGATCTAAAACATCGACTCCATACTTTGTTGAATTGTAATACTCAATACTTTCAGGAATTTTTTTCGCGCAGTCTTTGATTCCAATATTTTCGTGTTGGCTGCTAAGAATAAAAACCGATTTGTTTTTTTTGGCTTGATAGCATGTCAAAGTGATGTCTTTATTCTTCAGAATAATAGACTCATACTTCTTCATTTTAAAACTTTTTATTTCTTTTGGTATTTCTTTTCTAGCTTTGTTCATTGTACCAACTAAAGTCATCGAGTGTTTTTGAAGTTCTTCAGCTAAACTGAGAGAAGTAAAGAAATTATCAGTTGTGACATTTCTTCCACTTTTATAGTATGGTTTTACAAGTTCTAGAACTACATATTCTGACAACCTTACGTCTTTAGGTCGAGCTTCGTCTTTACCTAAATATGGGAATCCATTCAATAAATATTTAGACTGCACGTCTACCGCTAGCCACATTTTTTGCCCATACTTATCAGGTTTAGAAGGAATGAATTGTGTAAAAGGACAACGTGTTTTGCTAGGAAAAAGTTGTTCATCTACAGTAATATTAGGACCTGGATGAAACATCTTTTGGCAGTTTGAAATGAAACGATACCAAACATTTGATATAGCAGCAAATTTATCAGTTTTTATTCTTTCAGATCTTGTTGTTTTCTCATCAAGGCGTAGAAATCTTAATATTTCACAAAATCGATCTCTCGTCATCGTTTTTTTACAAAAAGGTAAACCCCAATCATCGGACCAAAGAGAATGTAAATTTATGTTTTTCGACATGGTAACTCCTCTAACATATAAAATTGCTATGAAGGCTTGAACTTCTGATAGTGAAAGTGTCCACGAAGAATCACCTAAAACACGTCTTGCTTCTCCTTCTGTGTACAATAATATTGATTTCAATATATATATGCATCTATAAAAAGCAACCAAGAGCTCAGGAAACTCCCCTTTACAACAGATCTTCTCGCAAAATTTGATGGACCAGAAGCCTGCTTTATAATATTTTTAGACTTTGTTTTTTTATTATAAATACTATTTTGAGTTTCCCAAACAGTTCCATCTGTTGATTTATATGTATTTTTTATAGCAAATTTCTTACTTTTTTTCCCAAATAATGAATTTCCAATATCGCTTGAATTACTACTTGAAGCAGTATTATTAGTAGTTATAGAACTGTCAGTTTCTTCAGAACTTACTTCTCCTCCACTGGATTCAGAAAAAGATATGTTTGTAAAGAAAAAAACTTAAAAAAATAGGTGTACATTTTTTAAATAAAAAATCTATTTTTTTGTATATAAATTAATATGTTATGAATTGAAAAAAATATTTTTTTTTCATCATTTATTAAACATCATTTTTCCTTTTTTAATAAGTTATTTCGAAAATTCAGAAAGTTTCAACTCAAAAAGTTTGAGTAAAGGTAAGTAATTTTTAAACTAAACATAAAAAAGGGTCAAAATGACCCTTTCCGTCGTTCTAGTGTTAAAGGAAGTCCTAATTCAATCGATATGTATAATCAAATTTTCACAGATGAAAAAAGCTTCGCGTAACCAACGTTCAGAAATCATAGCCTGGGTTCACCTTCCACCATCATAACTTTGCCCCAAAACTCTTTAATTTCTTTCAAGAAGCTCCTAATTTTACCTCATCTCTGTCAATCCATTCCAAAAGGGCTTCCTACGTACACACGCCATGAAAAATCTTTTCTCCTGGCACAAAGGATAGAAGATCGTTATTTATGATTAATTTATGCGCATTTTTCGTTTTCATTTCTTGCAAAGGTTCACAGCTCTATACTACTACTATCCAGCCTCCACTTTTGACTGAATAGGAAGAACTGAATACTGAAGCGTTCTCTTCCGTGGTGAGGTGAGTAAATCAATATATATGAATATGTTCACAGATTTTGTGAATTGAATTAAAATTTATGCTAATTAAGTCGAAAAGTGTTAGGGAAATTAAACGTGTGAATTGAGTGAGAAATATTGAGAAGCGAGAAAGAAGATTGTAGAGGGAAATAGAGTTCACACAGAGGAGTGAGTAGTAATCAGCGCTGTGCTTTGCATAAAAAGTTGAGTGAGAAATTAGCAAACGTGTTTGAAGTCGTAAAATGAAGCACGAAAAAGGATATGAAATTAAGATGGTGTTTGCTTGGTGATCATGACGATGAAAATGATGATGACGATTGAAACTGAGTTGCTGATAATAAATAGGTACTACACCTTTTTTTATATCAGCAATTGAGTTGCTATAGGTTAACCCATTTAAGGCCAAGCAAAGCAGACGATATCTAAAAAAACGCAGACGATTTATATTATTGAAAAAAAAACAGACGAAGATGAAATGACTTATGTTCCAAAATAGGAACATTAGCCGTAAATGGGTTAAGGCCTCAAATCACGTCAAAAATTAAGGAACTTGTTTAGCAACCTTCAAGACTCTTGCTAAATTTTTGCAATTTTTAAACATCATCTTAATTCTACCTTTGCCAAGAAATGAGACTCCTTTTGATTTGATTTTATTTTTAATAAAAATGAAAGTGTACAATTTATAATTTACTTTTTTCAAATGGCCTAGTGGTAAGAGCGTGGAGTATCTATCAGATGGTTTGGGTTCGATTCTGGATCGTGGCTACCCTTACCGCCTTGCTATGGTATTTCTTCCCTTGGATGCGATACTTACTGCTAAAATATATTTAAAACACATATATAATTTTATATTTTAATAAATTTAAAATAATTCAAAACAATCAGCTAAGCAGGTCAATTCCCTACGTGGCAGAAGGAGCATATTTTCGGGGGTGACACATATTTGGGGCATAAATATATATACATAGAATTCGCTTCAATTAATACAAATGAGAAATAAACTTCTAAATCAACTCTAATGGAAATGAATTTTTTCGGTGTGTCTTGCCTTTTACCTTTTGTAATAATTCAAAACATGTGAAATCTGTCACTCATTTTGTAAGATTTTATTCTTTAAAAATGGTGTTTGAATTTCTTTAATGATAAAATATTAAACCACTTGGTACTCACTAATGAAATGTTCATTATAGGCCTTATAAAATCATCATGAGTATAAATCATAGCTTTAAATTATTATTATTGATACATCATTCCCCAACAACCAAAGAAGTCTTAATAGCTTTAACTTTACATATAGTAGAAGAAGCTACTATATACATTTTTTTTTAATTTTTACACAAGCTATAAATAAGAATCGGTCACACTAAACACCCCAAAACACGGCAAATAATTTTAAAGCATTATAAAAAAAGATGGTCAGACTAAAAACCCCAAAAAAATACGAAAATTTTAAGGAGTTTTTAAGATCTTTTTTGTAGTAGTGCTTTAGAAATATTTGTTGTTTTTTGAAATTTTTGGAGGTGATTTGGGATTTTTGCGGTGTTTTGAAATGTTTTGGGATGCTTGGGGTGTTTTGAGGAAATTTTACGATCTTTTTTGTAGTGCCTTAGAATTATTTGCCGTTTTGGGATGTTTTGAGGTGCTTTCGGTTATTTCTGGGTGTTTTGGGATTTTTAGTCTAAACCTTTTTTGTAGTGCTTTAGAACTATTTGGCGGGTTTTGCGATGTTTTGGGGTGTTTAGTCTAACCCGATAAGAATATTGCATTAAAAAGCACAATATTTTAGCAGAATTAGTCCAATCTATGTGATGATATTTTGCAGTGCATGAAATTCATATAGCTTTTGTGGAGGGAGAAGAGAGAGGGTTGTTTATTAATTAAATACGCAATTATAAAAATAAATTAAACTAAGGAGTGTAGACTTTTCTTTATCTTTCGATTCTTTGATGTTTTCTTTCGTTTCTCTTATCTTTTCATTTTAAAATTTTGAATGTTCTGAAGTGCCCCATGTTAATTTCAAGGCCTGCTGCACTTGATTTCAACTTGGTTGGTGTGAGTTATTTTGAATAAATTATATATAAGAAGTGAATCAATATGGAAAGACTTCAAAAACAAGTACAGTAGAGCTGTGTTGCGCTTCCACGTCAGCGATGTGTAGTTGAAGAGTTTTGAGTGTCTTCAGTTCTTTTAAAAATATTTCTGTTCAACCCTATCGCTCAGACTTAATTCTTTGAAAAAACCCAGTGCATACTCTAAAACTTTCTACTCACACTATTATAAAGTTAGGTGACGAAAACCGCTACGTTGTAGGCTTGAAGCAAACTGTTTGATCTATTCGATAAAAATTGTTCAATTTTTTTATATTTTTAGCCTATCAAATTACAGAAAAATGGAACCAATTATCCTTGAACATTTCTTGAATAAATTTTGCTTATTCAAATAAACTGCGCAAAAATCTCGGATCTGATTGGCTAAAATTAAATCATCTTCAACCACTCACATATATTACATTTAATATAAAAGGGTAACGTAAGTTAATGGTCATCATAGCCAGGTTATTACATAAGAAAATTTTATATCTCCAATAAATTTGTATAGCATAGTAATAATGAGAAATTAATCTAAATCAATGAAATAATTTAGACTGATATTTAAATGACAAAATGAAATGAGAAATTTGAAAAATTAAAAAAATTTCAAAGTATTAAAATTAAATAGCCCATGCTTAAAAAAATAAGTTTTAATTAAAAAAATTTTTTAATGCTTCAAAAGCCAAATAAATGAATTTTGCTTCTTTTTTCATTAATCCATTGGGGAAATCAGAATTTGTAAGCTTTCTATTTCAATGGAATCAAAAATAATAAAGACGATTTTCAATTCTTATAGGAGAATGATGTTACACTGTCTTGAAAGGGTTAACGGAAAATTGATGGTGATTGTTCATGAAAGGAAAAGTGGTCACAGTAACAATGCATAACTTTACTATTTTTGAAAATTAAAATACTGTTGAATCATTGTAAATTTACTTTAATGAAATAACATCTGATTGAAAATTGATATTAAAAACTGAAGATTTTTATACATCACTAAGATCTTATCCAAATATTGGTATTGCTAGGCATAACAGAAAATTATTGTAAATATTCATTTATTCAAAAAATTGAATAAAAGCTCTCAATTATTATTAAACATTTTCTTATCTTTTAAGTTCACTATTTCAGGATATTAGGGAGGATGAATGAATTTTTCCCAAACGAACATATAAACTTAAGTTTAGTTCGTATTTTAAATCTTATCTTATAATACATTGATTGGTAATATTATTATAAAAATAGTGAAAACTAAAATTTATTTCTTTTGCTTGACTGCAATTTTATTTTAACCCTATTTAGAGCTGGCAATTTTTGAGCAGTTTTTTGGCAAGGGGGCGGATTCCGCCCCCTCTCCCAAAAGAATTTTAGGACCTATTTTATTGGCTAAAAACTCAAAACTACCATTTCAAGTACGCTGAATTGATTGATGGCATTAATTTTTTATGAAATTGAGTCAATATGTCATTAATAAATCATTTTGCGAAGATATTTCAAAAAAGAAAAATTATATCTATATCATGAAACAAGTTTAAACTGCTCTATTCAAGTACGCTGAATTGATTGATCATTAATTTTTTATGAAATGAATAATGGTATAAATTTTTTTTTATGGAATTCAGTCAATGTCATCAAAATCGATCATTTTTGACAAAATATCTCAAAAAAGTTATGTTTCTATAATGAAATAAGTCGAAACTATCATTTTCTAGTACACTGAATTGAATGATGACATGAAATTTAGCTGATCTCGTTAATCAATCACATTTAACAAAGGCTATCAAAAAAGAAAAATTATATTTATATTAAAAATTAGTCAAAACTAGCATTTCCAATTCAATTATGATATTCACTCTGTTTCAAATTTAGTTGAAATGTTTATAATCAATGAACTGTAATAAGCCAATCAAAAGACTACACTCTATTTCTAATCCACTTTACTTTTAAAGCAGGTATTGAAAATATTTAATACAGCTATACCAAAAAAAGCAAGTTTTAGTTACTGAAAATTTATCGCATATCTAAAAAAGTTAAAAAACAGATACTCAACTAAATCTGTTTTTCTCAACTTTTCTACTTTAGCCTGCAATACTCATGATATCTGGCATATGACCCAATGGCGTAACTAGCATAAGGGCAAGGGGGCTGCTGCCCTCTCTCGCTTACTTCTGGCAAATTTTTAAGGTCAAAATAAGTCAAAACTTTAATAAAAAAATGTTTTTTGTTATTAGACATTTTTGTTTATTGAGTGGACAAGTTCTCGGCCTATTGGTACAAAACCTAGTTACGCCACTCAATATCTAATTTGAATTGTAAATAGTTGAAAAAACATTTAAAGCATATTTTTATTAGAGACAACAAAAACAGATTTTGTTATAGCAGTCAAAACACAGGTTGACAGAATGCAAGGAACAACAACAGTTTTAGCATTTTTGACATTGCTGCTTTACTTTCTTGATTTGATCCTTTTTCTCTTTAGAATTTGGTCCAAAAATGAGCTTTAAACATTGGCTCTATTTTTGTCTTTCAAACTCGTAAATAACGGAGAAGGTAAATTCAAGGAGAAGTTTAATTTTGCTTTTAGTCTGTTGCTGAGCCCTGTGAGGGATAATCCTTTTTTTAGAGTTCCTGCATTGATGCAGTGTCCAATAAAAAACACCATGCTTTAGCTGTCCATTTTTTACTTTTTCTCATAGAAGAACAATATGAAATTCGCTGGTCAAAAATATCGATTCCACCTTTCGTATAGTCGTCGTAAAGTTTATATATTGCTGGTTTTTTGATTGCATCTTTTATCACTCCATAAATCGGAGGAAATGATGAAGCAATCAAAATATTTTTAAAACTTGATTTCTGCTTAACTAGGTAGCTATTCAAACAAAGATACTTGTACAAAAATTTTCCCAGCAAACTTTATAAGGAAAATTTTCTCTACCACTCACATCTTTTATTCCTTCTGGAACTCCTTTTCTTGAGGGCATGATTGTGCCAATGCATGTAATTTTCTCTTTATATAGAGCTATCTATCTTTTTTCCATCTTTCATCCCTCGTTGATGGATCATCAAAACATAAGCTTTTGGTTAAAAAATAAAATCTTTTCATACTCAAACATTTGAAAAATGTGGACAGCCCAAATCTGAGCAAAGAAAATTCATGCCTTAAAATTCCTCTCAAACATGTCAGTCCTGTATCTGCAAGCATTTCAGGCATAGCAACAAGTTTGATGTGTTGACTGCGCTAATCGCTTGAATGCATTCTATCATTATTTTCAATGTAAATGTTTGCAAATTTCAAAACATTTTCAACTATTACTTGGCTTAAAAACAACTCTATAATATGTACAATTGAATATATGTGTGTGTGTTTCTTTAAGGGAATCTACGCTAACTCTACTTATATTTTCCTTCGTCTGCCTTCCAATTCTAGAAGGAGTGACCGTTGAACAAAGCAAATGCCTATCACTAAAACCCTCATTTTTTTCTTTTAAATTTATCCTAAAAATACTCTCAAAATTTTCTTCCTCTGTTCTCAATATATCTAGACTCATCAAGTAGATCGTCAACACAGTGAAATCTGGAAGAACTTGTCTCCTCAGTAAAAGTTCTTAGATCAAAATCATTAAAAAGCACTGACTTTTCTGGAGACTCATCTTAATCGGTGGAGCACAACTCTTTATACATGAAATCATCATCACTTTCACTTGTACCACATTCTGCGGTGCTTTGCTCCTCTAAACTTTGAAAAATATCAAAAATATTCTGTACGTCTTCTTTTTGAAAGAGCATCTCTTAAGAATCTTTGTTGGATTCACAACGTCTTTTTGTTTGTTTTTTTGCTTGCTCAAAGAAAGTCAGTTCTGTAATGTTAGTATGAATAAAATAGAAACAAAACAAGAAAGTCTTACCTCACTATGCGTATTTTCGGGAAAACTTGATGAGATAAATACAAAGTGTATATTGAGTTTCAGAAGAATGGAATGAATGACAATTTCTTATAATGGGATGATTTTGCAAACCATGCAAATTTTGGCGTATACGAATGCGATGCTGATATGATATAGTAAATATGAAAATTCAATACATGATTGATGGACATTGTAGTGATTCACTACTACTATATCATTTGTGATAAACAAACCACATGTTAGCCAGACGTGCATAAATTCTTTCTGATTACGTTTATTTTTATATAAAATTGATTGTTATACAATAATAGTTATGTATTCTTGCATCACTACAAGAGATAGCAAAATCAAATTCTACAAAAGAGAAAGCTGCGTCTTTATATGAAAAATTCCTTTAGTGTCATAACATCGCTGTTTTATGTTTTCTTCACAAGCTTATGTGGATTACATATTTTTGTGCCTACACGAAAGAAAAGGGAAGGGGAAAGTAGCTGTTACTGAGATATTATATGCATCTGTAAAATTGAATCCGTATTTGAATTTTTGAAAACTATTTTTAAATTACTGTTATTTATTTATAATTTTTTATAAAAATTATCGTAAAAAAGATTCATGCCAATAATTTTGAAGATGCGCGTCTCTGGTTTATTCAGGTAAAAATAGCGCGAATAAAGTTTTTCTTTCAAATAAAACTTGTAAAATCTGTCTCAAATTGATAAGACAAACTTTTCATTTGAGACAAAGCGCACGGAATAGGCATTATATACTAGCTAGAATATTACAAAAACATCATTTAGGGTCATTGACCTGGTGATAATTTACCCCCTTTAGATTCAGTTTCTGACAAAAAATGACTTTCACCTCATCCTCAAAACAAAAATATTATAGTTTTGTTTTTAAAGACATTAATTCCACTCTCTATGTTTTTAGCAATTGTTGATGAAAAAAAGTGTACTTTATTTAGACTTCACAAAAATTATTCTCTCACGAAAAACATATGAGGTCATCAAACATATTTTTCAATAAAAAGTTTTAGGGTAGGGAAGAATCCGCCCTTTGCCAAAAAAGGGTTAATTGTTGTTCCTAAAAGTAATCAACTATATTCTTCATATGTCTTTCTTCTCAAAAGAGATAAATATAGATATGAGCATTAATCAATATTTCTAAGACATATCTTTGCGGAACCAGTTCCCCACTGAGCCTTCCCCGATAAATAACCAATCCAAAAATGGCCAATAGTGTGCATAAAACGACTATATCTACAAAAGAACAAATAAATAAATAGTACTCTCTTGAATCTTAACATCTTCAAAATGAGTACTTTTATCACTTTTATGAGGAATAAAAAATTCTCACAATCTTGGCTGATAGATTCAAATAGGAATACATTTAAGCAAGTAAATGTATTATTATCCATTTCATATAAAATGAATAGAACAACAATAAATAGAATTTGGTAATTAGTTCTCTGAAATAAGCACATATTGTTTAATTGGGCTGTTGACCATGAGCATTCTTTGTGGGGCAGTTGTCAAAATAGGGTAGTGGTCCTATTCGCATGTTCAATGAGCGCCCCTTTTCAACTCTCGCAATTGGGTAAATAGCAAGCAGAGAGAAAGCTACTGAAAAAACGTTACTATATAAAGTGGTAGCCAGTAATATGTGAAATTTTACTACGTAATATGGTAAAACTTTTGAAGAAATAACTATTAAATTTTACCACTTTCAGGCCTTTTTTAAGTCGTATTACCCAAAAAAATCTTTGGATAAAAGTTTTAGGTGAAAACTCGTTGACTACAAAAGTAAAAACTTTAATTGAAGAAATCTTCAGCTCTTTAATGTAACTTTCGGATATAAATATTTGATTAAGAAAACAAATTAAATAAAAAAAAGCATTTTTTTTACTTTTAATTAAAAAAATTTTTTTATGAAATTATCAAAATTTATTAAATGAGTGTATATTAACGCCATCTAAATACAATAATTTAATAAAAATTAATCGATAATTTAGGTCATCTTTATGCGTAGAATTATGCAGATTTAATATTTAATAAATGTCAACAAAAAGTACAACTGCTTGATAAAAAAATTTAAAATACTTTTCTATTCCCATTTTTAGTAGTAATTTTACTAACTAATATAGACCATACTTTTTTTTAGATAATAATGGCGCTTTATATTTAGTGAACATTAATTTTACTACTTTTTTACCATACAACTAGTAGCATTAGTACTTATTTTTTGTGATATTACTCGAGCATTATTATGTTCACCTAATAAGAACTTTGTAGGTATAAGATGTATTTTTTTACGCAAAAAGATGGCTGATGATGATATTGATCGATTGCAATGAAAATGGTGGTGATGATGGTAAATTTATTAAAAAATGTTTAATTCAATTTTAATCACAACTTCGCAATCAAATGATTTTATTTCTTCATATTGATGATATTGTAATCGAATTGGTGATGAAAATAACATACTCTGTCATGGAATATTGAGAAGGATAGTGAAATAAGTTCGTAAAACGTCCCTACTATTTTCAGTTTAAGTGATAGAATGTAATCATTACTTTTTGTCATCAGTTGTGATGTCAAAATTAACTTTTGTGCATGGTTATCATGTCTGATATTTGTTCCAATTGTTAGCTTATTCAGCAGTAATTTCTCAGCTGAGCTTCAACAGTTTGGATTCCATGAAAAAATTTAATAAGGAAAAAAACCCCATACGTCACTTGCTTTATTTGATAATGTTCTATTCTACGAGCTTGATAAAGTTATTTGAATTATATTTACTAAGTTCATGATTTCTTTAAAGCTTTAGTCCCATTTTTGTTTATAATAAGTAAACTTAAAATCAATTAATTAACTATATGAGGATGAAATGTAAGACATTTGAGCTGGTAAACTACTCTAAAAACTGTTTTAAAAAATTTTTTATATAAATAATAAGGGTAAAACAGTTTTATCGTTGGGTCTATTTCTCATTTTTGATTTGATAAAACCCATTGAAGAAAAAACTTTTTCGAATAGATGTGGTTCTATCTTTTTATAGCAGTATATGTAAATCTTGAATTCGTTGTAGAGAATAAATCCTTTTTTAATTAAGTTGAATGTAAATACTTTCTCTGTTGATGAACTTTTTTCTTCATTAAAGCTTCTATAAACTCTTCTAATTCACCTTGTAACGCGTTTTTTTCTTTCTTTTTTCTTTAAAGAGGTGTTTTTTTTAATTATACATCTTATGTTGGATTTTATAACAAAAATAAAGATTTAAATAAATGTATATACTTATATAAAATACCCCGCGATATGCGATGACATTTTCTCAGGTTTACCCCGATGGTAACGAAGTAAGGATCCCAGCGGTGGACCCTAGTTATGAGAAAGAAAAAATATTGATTGTTTATTTGAATGGTGGGAAAAGAAGTATCCCGTTTTAAATATTTCAATCAATTTATCAGCTCCAAAAACGAGGGTAAATGGTTGTTAGGGTGTACCTCTCAGGTTAAGAGTTGAAGGTCAGGGGTTCGATCCCCAAAGCTCCTGACTCTTAAAAACAAAAGCACAAAATTGTGATCAACTATCTTCAAGCATAACGCGATCATATAGCTTTACGGCTGAAAGTGCTTTGATAATCTCTAACTAACCAACCGGATCCAAAATATTTGCTCTGTCTTCTCTTCATCTCTTAGGGAGTGAACGATTTTAAGTTTTGGCGGAAAAATGTACTCCTCTACAAGAGGAGGGAAGAGAGAAGAAAAGTGTGTTTTTTAGTTCTAATATATTAATGTCAATTTTTAAATATTAATTAAACTACTTTTATTTTTCAAAAAATGTTCCAACATTTTTTAGCATACATAATAAATTAATAAGGTTTCTATAAAATAAACAAATTTTAAAATGCATTATATTAATTATTGAGAAATGTCTAAATTCTAATCAGCATCTGCATTCTAAGGAGGTTGGAAATTTTGTTAAATTTTAAGTTAATCTCAAAAATCGTTATCAGAAGAATAAATTTTCGATACTTTGCCTTGACTTCCGTTAAAAGTTAATTTTGTATGCATGAATGATACATTGGTCTTCACTTTTTAATCAATAAATTTATTGATAACTTTAAATTTTAAATTTTTAAACTTTTAATTTTTTTTTTGATAAGTAAGAACTTATCATCTTACTTAACTTCAATTTTATTTTTTAAGAATTAAAACAGAATTTACGCTTTAGTCAAATATTTTCATGTATACCTTTAATACAATTTATGCTAACTAAAGAAGAACTTTGTCTTATGGAAAAAAGTTGTTTTGTCTCAATTATAAAAAATTATTTTAAAAAATCATATTTTCTATTTTCCATTACCTTATGCAGTTAGCTCAAGTTTCACGTTTTTTTTTGCAAATTGAGTATTCTGTGGCTTTTCGCGGTATAAAAAGTCTTGAATGCCGTTGTTCTTATTAAGTCGATGTATGCCCAGTGCTCACGTAATGTTCGAGTTATTTCAAGTAAATGAGGTAAGTGAGGATATGTAAGAAATAAGTGTTTTATCTTTAAGCTTAAATATAAATTGTTCATAGTGATGAGACATTAAACTTTTCTTATAAATAATGTTTTTTTCGTTTTAAATCAATTTCTTTTGTTTTTTTTACATTTTAAATCACAAACTTTTAGAAGTAACACAATGGTGTTTGAATCAGCTTTCTAGATTTTTAAAATTATGACGCCAGTTTTCTAAACATGTAACCCCAAGTTATAAAGTTTTTGAAAATATCCAACATTTTTAAGAAGCTTATTTTGTTTGTTTTAGATTAGCATTAAAGGTTTAACGGTATCTTCGGTCACACTTTTAACAAATTAACGAACCAGCAGTAATCAAAGTTAATATTTTATTAAACAATTTCATGGTTAATGAAGTTACTTTTTGATTACAAGATTAAATTCTCTGCCGATATTTTTAAGTATGCCTGTCCCCACCCCCGCCCCTCTAAATATTTTTAGGATAGCGCCTTACATAAATGCATTGCACATTATAGCATTATGTGTAAAACCATATACATTATGTGTCTAGTTTATCGATGGGTCTGTAGGTGCTAAACAGGTTGAAAAGTACTGTTCTAAATTATAAATAAAACAAAAACATAACTTACTATAACTTGGAAATATACATTTTATTACTGAGAACCACAAAATAGATTTAAAAGAAATAACACTTTCCTCGTCTGTCATCCTCTCAGTCCTTAAAGAAAAAAAAGTGAAAAAAATTCACAAAAATTTTAACCAATATATTTTTCAAATATAAGTTCAAAGTATATATGTGTGTGTGTGTGTTTTTATAGATATCAATAATAATTGTCATATTATTACCACCATAATAATTAACACATAGTATCATGACAATGTGTATAGAGTAAAAGATGTATCATAGAAAACTGATGTTATAACAAGATGAAAGAAATGTTTGTGAACTATCATCTGCCTCTGTTACATTGAAATCGTAACATTGATGCCCAAGTTTCCATTCTCAGCGAAGATGGCTGCAACACCAGAATCAAAGACTAAGCAATCACTACTCGCGATGGCAGAAGCTAAGCCCTCCTGTATACTTCTTGTTCTCGACTCCCACGTTAATCTTCTATGATTTCCATTCAACTCCAGTCTAAATTTTTTAAATATGCATTTATAATTTTGGCGGGTAATTCTTTAAATTTGAAATTGCGAGTAGTCAAGATAGATGGTTTGGCGTGAACAAAATGGGTTAAATAAGGTACAACAAGACAAAAATAACAATCGATTGTATGATTTTTTGGAAAGAAAATTAATTGTTAAACAGTGTAATTAAGAATTATTTTTAGTTAAGAAAGAGTTATTCAGCCAGTTAGTATGCAGACGCGTGTTTTAAGCCTCACAAACATTGAGGCGAGCCCACTCCTCAACTTTAGAATATCCTTCGATAGCATAGAGGAGTCTGTCTTACTAAGGATGTATCGGATAAGAAAACATCCGGTTGACCGGATATCCTGCTATCCAGTTTTCGGCTATTCGAAATCCATTTTACATTTTACCGGATATTCAGATAATCTGGCCGGATAACTAATATTAAATAACTATTATTCTGAGCCATAACACAATGATATTATTTTTTATAAAACCATGTTTAACTCCATTACAATTATAGAGAAATCAAAAACAACATTTATGAATAAAAAAATAACACGAAAATTTTCTCTTTCAATTTTTCTAAAAATTATAAAACCAAATATTTTTTTATTAAACTTCAAATGTTAATTAACTTGAAAATAAAAAATATGGTTCAAATTTTTTTCTATTTTTTCAGTTTAAAACTTTTTACTTTTTCACATGTGGAATGATATTTGAAATTTGAATAAAATTTAAAATATTTCAAAATAAAATAGCCCCCCCTAATACAAGCACCATCAGTACACGAAATTCGTTAATCCGCTGTTCAAGGAAACTTCATGTTTTTGCCTCATGCTACTCACACACTCATGACAAACATGTCACCTCTCTTATGTATATAAACGCCTGCATTTTTACTTAATCAATCATTTATTCACACGCAACTCAACTGTAGAAATCTGGCAATTTTCATTGAATTTCTACAGATCACCTCGCTATTAATTGTTCTATCTATACATGGCAAAGCAAACTCCAACCCGGAAAAAAATCTTATGTCTCCCATACCATCGATCAAAAGCTGGAAGCAGTAACAAAAGTAAAAACAGGAGATTCACAAGCTAAAGTATCAAGAGAATTTGGAGTTCCAGACACTACGTGGTTGAGTTCGAGATGAACAGAAACTGAGAGACTTCGTTAGAGATTTGGATGGACAAGATGGGCTGAAGAGAAAGAGAACAAGGTTAGCTGCAAATCCTACCTTGGACAAAGCCACTTTTGATTGGCTGTCTAGGAAGAACAACAACAATGTACCCATTTCTGGCAGCATTCTTCAGGCTCAAGCTCAGAAGTTTCACAAAGAGATTCATGGAGAAAAAGAAACTGGGTTCGTAGCTTCCGAGGGTTGGCTGCAACGCTTCCAAATACGCTACGGAATTAAGTCAAAGTTACTCTCAGGAGAAATTTGTTCTACTGACACACAGGCTGCTGAACTCTTCCTTCCAAGATACCACCAGTTTATTGAAGCAAATACCTACAGTGAAGAACAGATACCAGGGGCTGAAAAAGAATAAAATGTCACCATGGACAAACTCCCTCTCATCTAGCGCCTGGATGACATCTTCAATCTTTGAAAAATGGTTCTTCAACTACTGTACAGTTAAAAAATTAAAAATCAAAAAGAACATTTTTAATGATGTTTTTTAATTGATATATAATAGTATTTTTAGCCTCTTATTTAAATAATTGTATAAACACAAACTAGCATTTCAGAAAACATCTTTCCAGATGTTTTTAAAAGTAGTAAAATTATACCTGTATACAAAGGGGGAGATAAGAATCAATGCCAAAACGATAGGCCTATTTATATTGTAAGTTCAATTTCTAAGGTCTTTGAAAAAATTATTCATAAACAAATAAACCACTATTTCACATCTAACTCTCGCCCTTCCAATTTGGCTTTAGAAATAATGTTTCTACCGAGATTTTAAATACCTACTTTATAAATAGTGTCACAAACTCATTAGAGAACAAAAATGAAGTTTGCTCTCTTTTTCTAGACCTGAGCCATGCCTTCGACTCTATTCCTCATAGTCTTTTTCTATCTAAATTAAAGCTATATGGATTCTCAGATGCTGCAATTAGGTTTTTTAAATCATACTTCAAAAATAGATATCAAACTGTTTATATTAACAATTGCTTCTCAAGCAAGAAGAAAGTTTCCTCCGGTGTGCCCCAAGGTACAATTTTAGCTCCATTTTTCTTTAATATATTCATGAATGACCTTCCAAATGTTACCCCGTATGTAAAAATCCTAATGTACGCAGATGATATAACCGTATTATTTTCTAATAGTACTTTGAATGAATCTTTTCTAGAAGTAAATACAAGACTAATTAAGAAATGGTTTCTTTTCAATGGATTGTCAATAAGCACAAAAAATCGAACTTCGTTTCCTTTTCTTATAGCCCTATTAATCCTTCATATGTCAATTTTTTAATCAAAACTTGGATTTCAAAAAGTATTGAAATTCGATTTTTTAGGCATATTTGTTAACAACAACCTAACATGGTCTGATCACATGTCACATATTTCGCACAAACTAGCTTACATTTGTGGCATGCTGAAACAGGCCAAAAGATTGCTGCCCACTAAAACAATGAACACCCTTTACAAAAGTCTTTTCCTACCTCATCTAAGGTATAGTACTTTCAACTGGGGTCACGCAAAAGACAATACTATCTTTTTAACTCAAAAAAGGATTTTGAGAGTTATTTTCAATTGCCACCCAATTTCTCACACTAATAATAATATCTTTCTCATAAACTCTCTATTGAAACTTGACGACATACACAATCTCAGTGTCTACGTCACTTTATACAAATACATATACTCGATGCTCCCTCCTATATTTAATCAATTCATCTCTTTCAACTTTCAAAAAGACAGAATTTGGCCTTGCCTTATTCACAAAATGTCCATACCTTATTATAAATATACAAAATCAAAGCAATCCTTCTCTTACAAGGTATCCACTCTCTTCAATAGCTCCGAAGCGTTCCTTTTTTCCACTCCTATTCCTAAAAAATGGTTTTTATCATTTTGTCTTCAATCCTACAACTCTCACTCTGGATGCTCCATCTCCAACTGATATGCTTGTAGGTAAAATAGTTACACCGACCACTCCTAGTATTTGTTTCTAACGATAATAATATGTATATACACCTACAATCTTCCTTTTTTTCTTTCCCATATTCAATATTGTATAATACATCATGAATAATCATTATGTTCATCACACATAACTCACGGAACTGTGTATTTCTTATTTGTCATGTTTTACAAATTTTATCACCATGTTGGCGTCTCTAAGAGGCTGTTTTGGCTTTTGACATCAACTTTCAAAAGTCATCTTTCTGTGTTTTCTAAAACATCCTATTTTTTTTAAATATCTTTCTATGTGCTTATTGCGTACACTAACTTCCATCTTTTTTATCATACTTTTGAAAATAAAAATTATTATTATTATTAATTGTATTCGTTGTGCAAAATTCAAAATTTAAAAGATTTTACAAAATGAAATAAAGCTTAAATTTTAAGGAATAAAAACAAAATTTAAAAATCCCAAAAAAACAAACTCCTTGCTTTAGTTAAAATAAACATATATTTTTAAACAACCCTCTCTGTAAGTTTTTCTACTTTTTTAATTTGTTGTGAAATTTAAATACATACAACTAATTTATACTTTTTTTTAATAATAAGAGTGTTAAACAAAATAAGTATGTGCATTCTATTCAATATCCGGCAGGATATCCAGTAAATCTTATTGGATAACCGAATTCGGCTTTTTTCAAAAATAGAATATTCGATATCGGGCTTTATTGCTATCCCGTACATCCCTACTTCTCACATCACTAATACTCTTGCATTTACTACCTCGCTATCTTATCTTTTAGATGCTTCAAATCGATGAAAAAAATAATTTACTTAATTCTATAACAAATGAAAGATAAGAGATATTGTAATCGACAGGAACAAAATAAGAAAATTAAATTTTGATTCTTTAATTGAAAAGTTTTATAAAGAAATAAAAAAAGAAAGATATCCTTTTATAATATTAGCTAAAATTTTTGTAATCAATTTTAAAAGTAAAACATTTTGTTTATTTCAAAATATTTTTAAAAGTAGATGGGGTTAAAATAAAATTCTTTATTTATAAGAATTATGTAAACGAATGTAAAAAAGGTTAAAATAAAAATAACATCATACCATTTCAAGTTACATATATTTTTAAACAAAATACCCCCAGAGTCGGAAAAAGAGCTTAAAAATTAGTCAAGGGTTTTTTTAACAAAGGCCCAAGTGATCCAAACACAGCACCCCTATGGGATATATGCGCCCAAAAATCAATTTTTCTCAAAGTTCCAATTTTATTACAAGTGAATGAAAATACTATTTTTTTTAAAATCAATCAAAGGATACTTCTAATTTGTTCACCAGAAAATCGTCTTAGAAATCAAAGTGGTAGAAAGATTCTTACTTATAGACAAAGTTTTCTGCTTGCTTAGCCGAACCAACCAATTGAACAACGGCGAAGTATTGATAGAAGTAGGAACTCGCATTAGTTTGGGCTGTGGTGGTGGTGGTGTTGTTGTTGTTAGTAGCACCAGTGTGGTGGTGGTGATGATGAGAGGTGCCATTGTTGTGAAGGGTTGTGAGGGCGGTGGCAGTGGGGTTGATGCTATTCGGCAAGGCGTTGTTGGGGTGGAGGGTGTTTGCAACAGAATCCCCAGCTGCAGTAAATTGAGTCCTTTCTTGCTTCTCCAAGACTAGGATAAAATGACAGCCAAAACAATTCTGCATCATCACCCAATCAACGTTGCCTTGTAGGTTTATGTCGGTTGCGAGGAAAACGATGTCTTCACCTAAAAAATGTAAATTCACATTGAACCTCCTTTTTATGAGAATCATTCCTCAAAAAAGACTGTCGACTTTCAAAAGCATAGCCAGCAAGCGAGTACAAGATTTCGTTGACAAAACTTAATTACCTTGGTATTGTGCTGGGCAAATTAAAAATAACTTTTTGACAAGTTTCATAAAACTACTTCTCTTTAACCCATTTAAGACCAACCAAGGCAGACGATATCTAAAAAAACGCAGACGATTTATATTCAAAGTCATTGAAAAAAGCAGACGAAGATGAAATTACTTATGTTCCAAAATAGGAACATTGGTCGTAAATGGGTTAATTATGTAAATGTATCTGTTTTATTCCCTTAATTAATATACAACTACAAAATAAAAGCCAGAGTGCTCAGAGCCCCTAAAAAAGTGAGTGTGTCGGAGAGGCTACATGTATATGATGACCAAAAATTTATGTTAAAATTAAGTGCTTGAAAAGCTTTCCATATACGGTATAGAACCACGATAACGCTTTTCTTTGAATCCAAAGTATTCATCCGTGTTATAAGTTGTCCAGGTTAGAGGTCTAGATTATCTATCCACAAATATGAATGAGTGTTTGCGCCTACCGATGATACACAAGCCTAGTAGCATCTCATTTCAGAGGAAGAAAATCAATGTTCTTACTCAGTATCTGCATATAAACGGAAATAATTCCATTTTGCACTCTGAAATATAAAGATTAAATCCTTTGACGTGAATTGATTAAGGAAGGAGAAAGCCTAAAGCTCGGGTAAAGAAGCTCAACTAGTCCCCCTTTTTCAAAAGCGGAGATGATTACCTGGGCACATGACTGGATTAATAACCCGTTAACGACCAGAATAATCAGACGATATCTAATGTAGAGCAGAAGATTTGTATTAAAGAGCTTTGATAAACGCAGACGATTTTATTTTTGTAAAGTCGACTATAGTCGACATGGGCGTTAACGGGTTGATGGTGGTGTTTTTGCAGGTAAAAGGATGTGATGGTGTCGTTAGCAGTAGTCCAAGTAGAAATAGGCGGGTGAGATTGACAGTTGTATATTAACAAAATAACTTTGGGAGGTGAATTAAAATGGTTTTCAAAGATGGATGTAGACATTCAAGCGTTTTTGGATAACTTATACTGAATTGACATGCAAATCATGTTGAAATATCGAAAACACCTGGGATTCGTAAAATTTGAGGATGAAGAACGGTTTAATTTATGTTCAACTACACCCCTTTTTGAAAGTTTTATAGCGCAGAACACGATCCTTGCTACTTATGAGAGCGTAGATCAAATCGCAGAGTATACACTAAACAATGACAGTTTCAAAAACACTGTAGGCTCGCTCATTCACGTAAGTTTGCGCAAAATCAGTAGTCGCAGTGTTATTTACGCATCCAACTAGCAACGACATTTTGTGCATACGATAAGGAGTTGTTTCTGGAAGAGTTGTAGCCCCAACGTTTGCTAACATGGTAAAAAACGGGTAAAGTCAGAGTTGATTACAAACGATGGGACATTGTAGTGGAGTGGGAATACTGGTTTCCTGTTCTACCTAGTTTTACACAGCATTGTGTAGTTGGAGACCATCCCTAAGCCACCTCACTTTGCTCTGAATCACGTAAAAAAACTTGGGGCTTACAAACTAAATTCTGAAATTTTTGAGTTTCTCTAGAGATCTTGGAATGTGCTTCAATACAGCAACCCCGTTTAACAAGTTAAAGCGTGTAGAAGTAGCGCACATACAGCAGCCAAAAGCCACCAATCCACTAATAAAAAAATCAGCCCTCTAAAAATGTCAACCATTGCTGGTATTTAAACTTTTTCGTTTTGGCGCGATGTAACAAGCTGCTTTTGTTTTTCAAATAATATATAGCACACATACTTTTACGTGTATACGTATATATGTATTCAAGTAATAGTTTGGTAAAAGGAAAGCCATTTTTATATATTTTTTTCACCGTAGTACTAAAGGTTCAGCTTTTAAAAAATTGGTCAAAAGAAAATTCATTTTCAATTCATTTGACTTAAAAAAAAATGGTTGTCGTTCGCCTAATGGCTGAGTAAAAATAGATCCTAGCGCAATCGAAGTTTTGATATACCGTTCTACTTGCATTCGTATGCAGCATGTCCGATTTATTGAGATATCAGAGAAAATAATATGAAATTCGCTTGAATTGGTTGATTTTTTGAAGAAACCTGAGATATTTGTATATATGTTATTAACAAGCGTGTTATTTTTTCTAGTTCATCACGATGATAAAAATATTTTGGCAATTACATACATCATATAAGATTAATATTTTTTATGACAAAGTGAAAAAATTTCACAATACGAAAATTAAATCATCATACCAAATTATGTTTCTTTTGGTATACAATACATAAAGCGAATCATTTTAATAATGTTAAAAATAGATACAAGATGAAAAATCAGATTTTATGCAAAGACAACAGACAAGCTAATGTTCAAGTGAATTCTAATCTGTTTTTTCAATATTACTGGAAATTCTTCTTTGCAATTCAAAATATAATATCAAATATAAATATTAAAAAAGATTCCAAAGTAAATATAAAAAAGTTATCGTGGTGCTTTGAAATTCAAAGAGTTAGATGCTTTTGTCTGTTTTAATTCAAGGAGTAGCACAGATAGAAATAATTTCTAAAGTTTATCCAATTTTTTTAAATGATAGTAAGCCTTTTTATAGAGCGTGTTTATCATTCAATCGTGTGAAATTTATTATCAAATTACTTAGGTTTGACAGTATACCTACCAGAGAAGTAAGAAAAGTTAATGATAAAATGGCAGCTATAAATGAAATTTGGAGTATGTTTCAAACATCATTAATTCGCTATTACTTTTCAGCAGAGTATTTGACGGTTGATGTACATGTTCAAAGTTATAGGGGAAGGATGTCTGAAAGGACTAATCTTGTAAGAAAACCAAAGATATATGGACTTAAAATATTTTGGCTATGTGAAGCTTGAACTGTGTTTGTGTTGAATGGTATTATTATTTATTCTGTGAAACAAAATTCTAGAAGGCAAGTAAATTTGTCAGAAAACCACAAATTACAACCATTTTTAAAAGCCACAAATTAGTATGTATGTTAATTACTTTACGAACCAGCACACAATAAGTGCTAAATGTTTTGAGAGATAAAAAGCATCGTGAGCCATTATATTCTGGGTGTTCATTTGAGAATAGTAACAAAAGCACGCTACCTTCATTCATTCCACAGAAAAATCGTTGCATATCTGTTTTAAATAGCATTTTTATGTTCATGATCAATTTGCATCTCAACTTGATGAAAATAGTGAAGAGTATACCCGTAGAAGAAAGGGTAGTGATTGTTAAATGTTAGTTTTTATAACATGGTGAATGTTTCTTGTTTTAAAGCTTTTTTCCTTGCTAAAAGAAATGGACATTTTTTGATCGAAAAAACTTTAACAAAAATCTTTCAGTAAAGTTATCAAAAGCGTACATGGAGGAAAAAGTTGAAAATATAGGTTAGAAAGATACTCTGTCTTGTTTAGAAAATTTGGTGTTAAAAGTGCAAAATAAGGTTTCAAATCCCAAAAAGGTTATTTTTGCAGAAAATCCAAAAGAAAACGTGTGACAATTGCATGAAGTATGTTTGCAACAATCACTCAAATACTGAAATTAGTATACTTTGTTCATCTTGATAAAAAAAATTCACTTTCACTTTTACAAAAAAATATCGGAAAAAATTGAACAAAGTACAAAAATAAGTTCTAACAAAAGTTTATTTCTTAAAAATTGCTTAAAGGAATGTAAAAAGATGAAATGTAAAAACTTAGTTTTACTGATGTATCTAAATTTCAAATTTTTCTAAATGAGTTAATTTTTTTAGCATCTTTTAAGTATTTTCTTGTCTTTTTCCTTTTTTGTGTTTGTTCCAGGCAATTCCTACCTTCACATCTCTAGTGATACTCAATAAAATGAAGATATACAAACTCTCTTGTTCAACAAGGAGAATCAACCATATACTGCCTTTCAAGCTAACAATGCCCTTTCCCAGTTCAAACAAATTCGATTTGTTTGAAGAATGGAGTTGCTTGCTTTCAACGGATTATGAATTATGCATAATAAAGAATAAGCAACTAGAAAACATATTCTTATTTGGATATCATCAAATAGACCACGGCAAAAAGTTAGGGAGGTTCATAAAATCGTTTTATAAGCTTAAAATGAGAGTTATCTAAATGTGTATTTAATACTCGTTCTCTCTATTCTTGGTTGTTTGATAGAGAATGGTGGGATAAGACCAGATCATGAAAGAAGATGCTCTCTTAAAGAACTAAAAATCGAAAAGACAACTAAATAAGTACAAATGGTTAAAAGATCATTTTGTTATTATTCTAAATGGGTTCCCTCAGAATTGATAAATCCACGTAATACTACCAAAATTCCTTTAGATAAAAGCGCTATTCACGATTTCAATGAAATCAAAGAAAGGATATTGAAGTCTGTAATAGTGTAGAAGCACATGGAAGTGAGGAAGCAATACCAACAGTCCTCAATCAAGAAGGGTGTTATGTTGTCTTCTTTTCAAAAAATACGTTCGAAAAGTGAGAAAAACTATCCAATTATTATAATAAAAGGAAGTTTTACAAGCATCGAAAGTTTGAAGCACGTCACTATCTCATTGGTAAATATTTCATTTTAAGATTTCGTGAGAAATCTATTTCTTTCATCCTTGACCAGAAACAACGCAGCAAAATAAAAAATAAATATTTTAATATGCAGACCAGAACTTTCTATCTATTATGTTGATATACATCATAAGCTGGAAAACTTAACGTAGCAGCAGATGCTCTCTCTCGACTCTTCTGATGTACTTAGAATATTCCTCCGAGAAGGAAAATCTATCAATAGATTCAAACTTCTCCAAAGATGCGGAGAATGGTATATATTATTTGCATGGAGTATTCACTATTCTAGCACAGGGCTCGTCAATCTTTTTTACATACGGGCTGAATATTTTATTAAGGAGAACAAGCACAATAGTTTAATTTTTTGTAGTCGATGTCAGAATATATTAAAATATAGGTATATTAGTGAGATATTTGTTGTTGTTTTCCTTCAGAAACACTTACGTTTTGAAGTATAATGAAAAGTAATATGGCCCAAATCATTTTTCCCTAGGCCCAAAATAGGGCCTGGGTTGAAGAAGCTTGTAATCTAGCACATGATAATGAATCTTATTAACCCATTTAAGACAAAGCAAAGCAGACGATATCTAAAAAACGCAGACGATTTATATTCAAAGTCATTGAAAAAAGCAGACGAAAATGAAATTACTTATGTTCCAAAATAGGAACATTGGTGGTAAATGGGTTAACCCATTAAAAATACATTATAAATACATGGCTTTAAATTATTCTCAAATTGTGTTGTGTTAACATCCTCTTAATTATTCACACACAATACACATTCGTTTTAATAGTTCCCTTAACTCTTGTTATATCAAATACAGGCATGTGTGAGTAACCGTTATAACAGGATATCGCTTATAACACAGTATTTCATTGGCTCCCTCCCATTTTCCTTTTTGAAACACTGGCAAGTATATAATCGCAAATTAGTAATAACCTTATGTATACAGTAATAACTAATAACTGGTGAACATAGTACATTTAAACGCTTCGGCATTGTAAAGTTTGCAGAGTCCTGCTATTTTCATTATGTTAACATCTCTTCCACCCAAATTCAGTGTAAGGCGTTCAAAAATGATTGGGTGACCACAACCATATTTACGTTACTTTGACCAGTATTTATCTCCTTTCCAAAAATCTTGGTGCAAAAGCTGAAAGAACTGCTCATCTCAACCGCTTATTTCTAACCTGACTACTCCTGGCAGCACCATCACCACCCTTTACCTGTAAAAGCCCAACTACCTCGATCCAGCCACGTGGACAGGTAATCATCTGTCTTGAAAAAAGGTTATCGAAAAAAGCGTGTGCTCCAGTTGTTTGACTCTGAGATGTAGGATTTCTCATTCGCGAATCAAACAACTTTGAAAGATTTAATATTTTTATTGCAAAACGCATAATGGATTTATTTCTCTTTATATGTAGACACTGGCTAACTTTACATCCTTCTTTTTCCTCTAAAATGAGATGGTACGGCTTTTGTAGGCTTCTCTATCAACGGTAGGAGCAAACAATCGCTCATGTTTGTGAGTAGATAACATAGGTCTAAAACGCGGATCATTTATAACTCGGACGTATACTTTAGATCCCAAAGACCGCCTTATAACGGTTATTCACCGTATATATAGTAAATAATCCTTGGGACATTTAGTCGTTGGTCCGCTTATTTGTTATTTAATATAGGTTTTCTGCTCCTTTGAAAGTTAACACTTATACACATTACAGAAAGGTTTTGTATTTTTTGAATAAACACATGTATCTTAAATGATAAGATGAATACGAAAATTCTTTAAAGTTTTATAAAGAAGAAAACATTTGGATATGCAGAAACAACATAGACATCTTGTTGTGAGGTTTTCGGAAAATTACATCATCGAACTGCTTGTAACTTATAGCAAATGTATTCCATTACGATAATAGCATTTATTTTAAGGAGAACCTGAGATGTATAAATCTATATTTTGGAGTAATACCTCATTTATTGAATGCGCAAAGTGTAAAAATTAAATCTTCCGCGTGGAAAAATCAATCAATATTGTGGGTCCTGCAATATAACTCTAATAAATGGAGTGAATGCACATTGGAGGTAATTTTCCTGACAGGTGTGATCAAAATTTAAAGATAAACCTTCTAGAGTTGTGATTGACTTGTGAGCTGAAAGTAGATGAACAATGACTTGATCGAGTGTTCCCTGCCATTTACAAGAAGCAGCTGGACAAGGACATGGGTACGGTCTAAAAGATAATGATTGAATTAAGGAAAATGCCTAAATTAAATAATCACACCATTAAAATCAATAAACTAAATAGATCCGTTGTGTTCATGCACTTTTCAGAAAACTTTATTTGATTGAACCAGGTTGGCATTTTAAAAAATTGAACAAATTTTGTTCGAAGAGACCGCAGAAAGTTAAGAATGTATGTTTCATTAAAAATAATATGTTAAATGGCTTCAAATAATAATATAAATTGTGGAAACATTTTAAACCAAAGCACGTTCAAATTATAAGATTTTAGTGGGGTAAGCTAATCCTACTTTTTCATGTAACCTATAAAAACACTCCAAACAATATATTTTTGCATAAAATATTTTTTTCTTAATCAGAAACTGATAATACCATAAAGGCATATTTGATGAATTTAAAAATTAGAAATAGCGCAAAAAATGATTGTTAAAATCTAAAATTTTACCATTTTAATAAATATTTTCCAATATGCAGATTTGAAAAAATAAAATAATTAATTATGTTTTTATAAAAGGGAGTAAAAATAATTAAATAATTTTTAAAAATATTTAGAAAATAATTTAAAAAGATTTTGACATCTCAATTCCGCCCTTTTATTATGGCATTTATCATCATTCTTCTATTCCCCTATCAATGCCTATCTCTTCTCCTTCCATGTGTTCATCTCTTTTGACAATTACTAAACAACACACATACTTTGACATCTTGAAGAGAAATTCTGAAACAGAAGCACAAAAAATGATTTGAAGTTTTTGAAAGTTGTGCTATTGGCATTTAAAAAAAGGAAAGGAGTCGAAGTCGGTATCTAATAAAAATTTAGCAGATTCGGATTTCGTAATGTAATTCGAGTCGGAGCCAGATTTATGTAAGTAGTATATATATAATGCAAAGTTTAGAGATTGCGAGTTATCTCATATCGTTAAAATTAGGGCAGGATAGAGGAGGTGAGATAAATTTCCCCTCAGACTTTGCCTGTCACTTTTATAACCTAGTCAAGAGATCACATTTTGACAATAAAATAAAAGCTATCGAAAATTAATTTACTTTGCAACAAAAATTAATTAAATCTACTTTAATAAATAGATTAAATTAGGGGCGTGAGTAGGGTTGGTTAGATGCTGGATTCGATAACACACGGTCTTGGGTTCGATTCCGCATCAAGCCTGCTTTCTTCATAGTTCGATACAAGCGGCGCAATTGTGCCTTCTCGATGAAAACACCCTATGGTACAATAAAGCTAAAACATCAAGTGCAAATGATTGACGTGAATGATGACAGTCATTGATAGGATTAAATATATAATAAACGTGGAGTAACACTACTTCTATTCCTTATATATCAATTCAAGGAAGCAAAGAGGTAGTAATGAAAGTACTTGAAAAGTTGGTCAAGGATGCAAATAACAATCACGTTACTATTCTATGAAAAACTTCAATGTTGTTCATTCCAGAAAAGTTAACATTTCCATCATTGATTAACCTACGTATGCAGCGAGCCTTGCTTTGCTACAAATAAAAAACTATACACATGAAAACGCTTTCTGATATTTTATTTTTGGATGTACGTATAAGAAAGAAGAGATAATATTGTAAAAATTTGTTTACTTTAATGAGAAAATTTGAAGTGTTGATTTTATATAAATTAATGTGGACACCTCGGGCTACAAAATATTTTCAATGCTCGCTTAAGTGTCTTCTTAGTTTTAGACAAAGCAAGGCACATCATAAAGTTTGACAAAAAAGAAAACCACCTCAAAATATTTTTTGAAAATTAGAAAAATAGTTCTTGAATTAGTTGCCCACAAAATAGATTTTGAAAAATTAATTTTTAGTATTATTGTATCCAAGTGTTAGAATTTTATCTCGTAAAGTATGGTGAAATATAAAAGCATTGGTATCATATGTTGTGAAATCAAATTAACATTAAAGAGAATGACTAAATAAAGTATCCTAATCTTATTGTGTATTGATATCTGGGTGTTTTGATAAAAAAAAACCTTATCTTATAATGCCAAATCTTTTACAGAGTTAATAATACGGCTTTGTTTTTATGTTCGCAACATTAATTGGAACAAAGAAAAATTACTATAGTAGGAATTTTTGAATAAATTCTTGGTTCGCGTAATTTTGAGTTTTTAATGGTCGCAACATATTTATGCAACATATACTGTAAAGACGTTCAGTCGAGATTGAATGCCAGTTGGGCAAAATGGAAAGAGGTTAAACCTGTTCTAAACGATAGAAGACTAGCCATGAATTTAAAGGCCAAGGTATATACATCAATAGTTAGACCCGTCATGACTTACGGATCAGAATGTTGGTGTCTGAGAAATAATGAAAAGAAAAAGCTAGAAGTGTCGGAAATGAAAATGCTGAGAATGATGCTGAACGTTACGAGAAAAGATAGGATTAAAAATGAAGAAGTGAGGCATAGAACAAAAGTGACGACGAGTGTTGTAGATGTAATGGAAAGAAACAAGATGAGATGGTATGGACACGTGATAAGAAGAAAAAGCGATGAAAAAATAAAGATAGCGTACGATGCGCCTGTACAAGGAAAGAGAAAAAGAGGAAGGCCAAGATTGAGATGGAGGGATGATTTGAAAAGGTCCATGGAAAAATTTGCATTGAAAGAAAGCGATGCGAAGGACAGAAACCTATGGAGAAACAGGATCAAGCCATCGACCTCCATTTAGGGGATAAGATGATGAAGAAGAAGAAGAAGAAGAATGGTCGCAACATATTTCTAAGTGCCACTCTCATGTTTGTATCGATTTTTAAATTAGGCGCGCCAAATTTTAAACAAAAAACCTGTTACACAAACGTGTAGTAAATTGTTGAATTAAAAACGATTACAAGTGCATGTGTAAATATTATTGAAAGCAAGTGCACCCATTTATAAGAATGGTGTAGAGTAAAGCAAAAATCATGGTAAAACTAATCAAGACACTCCCAATTTCAGCACAAATAAATAAGACACAAATGCCAATTTTTCAACAACTTTTTAGTAGCTAATTCTTATTCCTGCTTCGAATAAAGAAGGAGCGCTTTATTTGCTTTCAAAATTAAACTATTCTTCATTACTTGAAATTTTTTTAAAACAAAATCAGAATTTGAATCTTTTATACCGATTCCGACTCCCCCAACTCCACAAGACTGCCCACAAGTATAGATATTTCAATCATACAATGAATCATTTTTCTAATCATCAGAGTTTCTGATTCACTTTTCTTGAATATTTTATGCTGATTATTATTATAGATATAAAGTTCGTGTTTCCCTATTAGGTTCTCTCACATTTTCATGTTAATGATACCTGCTATTTTACCTATACCTAAAACATGACAAGGTATATAAAATACAAGATAAGACAATTTCATGCATTTTTATTGTAAAAAATTTTAATTATTGTGTACAAATAAATTAGAATATGCTCAAATGCATAAACATTTTAAATCTTTGGGATTTGGACTTTATATGGTGTTTTGTTTCAGGTTCACCCATGTATAACATCCAAAAGTAGTCAGCTAGCATTTTTGCATTCCAAAATCCTTGATATCGTTGTTCCATTGAGGCAATATCTTGATGAAATACTTTATGGCATTGAGAAGTACTTGCATGTTTTGATAACACTCTTTCATTTGCCCTGAATGTCTTATGGGAATGGATGCTTTCTTATTGCCGTTGTGTAAAAGTACTACCAAGTATCATTCAGCTAGAACATGCCGTTGAAATAAAAAGAGAAATGTTCTGATCGATGTTATTACAGAAACGAAGAGTTCCATCAACAGAAAACAATGAAGTCAAATCCGTATTTCTTTTCCTCAAATAAGTAATACAAACATCTTTCTTAAGCAGACGCTAATAGTTCAGCTTTATCCTCCGACAATGACAAGTATCTCACTAAATCATTTAACTCTCCTTGAAAAATTTTTGTTGCAAGTCTTCATTTTCAATCGTAAAATCTGAATCCATTTTAGTGTTCTCTACAGAAGTTATATTTTATTCAAGAAATGAATCTTTGTCACACATCTGAAGGCCATTTTCTGGTGGTATTGATGTTCTTGATGATTCCAAGTAAGTATATACAATTTTATGCCTGGTCTTTACATTAAACCCACATACATTTACGTTGCAGAACCAGTTCATGAAATGATTCTTCCGTTTATTTAGATAATCTAATATATCAAATATTTAGACAATCCTAGTCCATTTGAACAAGCTAAAGAGATGATATGCAGCGCTCAAATCTTATCTAGATCCCAAAGAGAGCAACTAAAATATAGCTCGTATATTTTCTTGATTTCACTTATGATGGCATTAGCTTAACAAAATATATTAGAACTGTTCTAATAATGCCATGACATTCTGAGTAGAACTTAATTATGATAAAAAGAATGACCTAGCACCTGAAACAAAAAAAAATTATAAAAACATTAGGATTATAAAGATTATAAAACATAAAATTTTAAAATTAATACAAACAGTTGTAAAACAGAAGTCATAATTTGAATGTATACGACGTTTACGTGTAGCGCTACTGCTGATGGGAGTTCTATACCTCTCTTATCGCAGAAAAACTGTCTGATAGATGAAAACCAATTATACTTTTAAAATCTGAGGCCAAAATTACATATATAATACCTTATAATATCCCTGATGAAAATTGGCTGTTGACCAGTGTATTTCAATCATATCACCGAAAAAGGGGATGATATGAAAATGAATTGATCGATTTGAAAAATATTAAATACTTTTTTTAAATTTTATGTTATCGATTATAGGACGTAGGATGGTTTTGGAATTGTTTAACTTTAACCATAACCATACATAGCTGGCAACCTCCCACACTAACCACTTCATTCCATGTTAAACCAGTGGCATGAACATAGTTGACTTAGTTGCTCGTGGCAATACAATGATTTAGAACAGGGCGCCTAAGGCTACAGGATGCTTCTTACAGAATGTGCTTAATTCTGAAGAATATTTCCCCCTACTTTTTCCTCCAAAGACGCAGTCCTGTTCAATGTTGAGATCTACAAGAATGGAGACAGAGCTCATAATCAAGAACACCGAGCTCACGGATTTAATTGCACCAGAAGTTGACTCTGAATCATATCTGGTAATCACGAAAGGGTGATGCGAGCTTTCTTGACAATATTTGCTTTATACAGATACTCGCACACGGCTCAATTGTAGCACGCGGATTACACCTCCTCTATAATGTCAAGATTGGATAAAAGCTCACCAAACAGCAAGTATACCCGATTTCTTAGAAGTTCTGGATCAATGAATTCAGGTAGGCTGGGTCGATGGCAGTGATTAACCTATTTTTATGGATATTCGGGAGACATCCTCTCAACTCCCTTAGAATGTGCACACTACAATCAAGAAATAAAGCCCACGGGCCCTTAGTGACCTTCACATTCGTGGGTAAAACTCCCAATATAAAGCTCTGGGACTTTCCCAAGTGGATGATATCTCGCCTCGCAGCAGAAAAAATCGTAACTATGTAAAAGAAGGCCCAGGATTGAAGCCTGTTGTAAAAGTTACAATAATCTTTCCTACAGTTTAATTTACTTTCAGTAGTTGATACCTTATACACTGACTGTAAAGTAGAGAAATATTAAGATTTAGACCATGATTTCATAGGTTCTTATCGTACAGATGAATGTAATGTGAAATTTAGGGAAGATAAAGATAAAGATTTTTCACGAAATTCTAGGCATTATTATTGCAAGTGTTCAGAAATGAAAAATATTTGTTTTGATATTTTTGTTATTCTTTGGAGAAGGGAGATGAAATCCGTATTGTGAACGCCTCTGATTTGGGAGATTTCAAATTAGATGACCTTTATCCAAATGTCGGCAATAAAATGCGAATTGATCATTGATAATCACACACAGTAAAATCTAAATTTGTCAATTACAATTTAAGTATTCGATATATACAGTAATCCCTCGCTACTTTGCGGTTCATCTTTCACGGATTCGCTACTTCACGGGTTTTTAAAGGGGTATATGGAAAATATATCGCGGATTTAGAGGGAAAACTAAGAAAAATCACGAAAGATGAAAACCCAAAAGATTTCATTAAATCCATTAAAATATTAATAAAAAATAATTTACAATTAGAATATTAATAAAAGGCGTGGATAACGAAGATGCTGACCTCCAACTGGTTCCACCAGTGTTTTATGTCTATCTATTAGAGAAGGGATTGCCTTTCAAAGTCCTTCTCCTTATGGATAACGCTAGTGGCCATGCTACTGATCCGTTGTATGATGGCGTTCAGATCGAGTTCCTGCCGCCCAACACTATGTCACTTATTCAGCCAATGGACCAGGGGGTCATCAGGGCGTTCAATGCCCTATACCCCAGGCAAACCTTTTTGCTTACGTTGATGTCGTCCAAGAAGAAGAAGAAAATCAACATGAAGGCATACTGGCGGCAGTATACAATTGCCACGTGCCTTCAAAATAACCATAAGGCATGGAAGAAGTTGTGTCCGGTGTTGTTTACGACGACAAGAGATTTACACCTGCCGAAATGCAAAACTCAGCAGTACAGAAAGATGCGCAGTTGGTCGAGATAATGGAGGTGACGGCTTTGCAGGCATGACCACGGGAGACGTGGGCGAGTTGCTAGAGTGCCACTACCAGCCGCTAACCGAAGCAGACCTCGAAGAATTGACGAAGTCGGACAGCGAATAAGAACCCCAGCAAGAAACTAAAGAAAATGTCGACCAAATGGGCTTACCAAGATCTTCCGTTACATTAAAAAAGCGAAAGTATCTTCACAGGAATGAGACGATGATATGATTCGTTCTTTACAATTTTGCAACAAGCTGGACAAAGTCATGCAACCTTACAAGGTATTCTTTAATGGGGAAGAGAAGCAACGACAGCAACCTCCGATCACGATATTTTTTCCAGCCTCGCAAAAAAGAGCAAGAAATGGAAGAGGAAAAAGCATCGTCGCTTGAAAAGACGTAAAATAAAAATGGCCTGTGTAGTAAAAAACATCATTGGCATATTCATCGTTTTACTGCGCAGCAAATTTATCATCATCATCATCATTCAAGTTTTTGTGAGTACAGTAACAAAATTATTTTTTTTAATGTTACGTAGCCTAGGCTAGTGTTTTTATGAAATAAAAAATATCCCTTTTTTGGACGTAGTGTTCATGTGGTCCACATCCAAGTGAAATTTACTTAGGCTAAATCACAGCTCAAGAATTATTATATTAAAGAAATTATTAGGATATCAGACGTAGTTCTAGCTGAACTAGCTAAGGAAAAGTCATAGAATGACCGTATACTGCAAAGGGTAGGTTGTTAACAGTACAGGAAGGGTTTTAAAAGTCCAAATACTCGTTAAATAAATAGGCTGCGAAAATTCCTGTTTCACAGGGGGTCTGTCTTGGAACGCATCGCTTGCGATAAATGAGGGAGTATTGTATATATTTTTACATTTTTACTGAAATTTTTCAATTTTCTAGTATATGCATTTGGAATTGTGTTTATTTTTGAAAGGTTCGCTCTACTTTTCAACAAATAGACAAAGAAACTACCTTTAGAAACTTTGTCAGATTTTAATTTATTCATAAATTCTGCTATTTCGCTATTCCGGGCTGAAAATCAAATTTTTTGTTGTATTATGATAGTTGAAAGCTCTGTGATGTAAATGAAATTAATGTAGTAATGAAAACAAAGACAGATGGTTTGGACACGTAAAAAGAAGACCAATATTAGAAAAATATATGAAGAAAAAATAGAGGGCAAGTACAGAGGTAGACCAAAAATTAGTTGGGAGGAAGTAGTGAAAAGGGACATGAAAAAAAGAGGACTTAAGTTAGATGAACATTAAGAAGGAGATCAAGTAGTTTCTTCTTTCCATAATTGTAATATCCGGATAGATCCTAGCTTGATGGGACAATAGCCGTAAAACTGATTATTATTATTATCATTATTTTGTTAATTTGTCCAGTGAAAAAAAAATCGTCACTATTGAAACAATAAATAATCAACGTCAAAATTGAGTTTAAAAGCAATGATTCTTAAAATCTAAATGCAGTGCATCTGGAAAATGCTTGATTCTTCAACCCCTACTTTTACAAGCATTGATTCTTCAAAACCCAAAAAAAAGAGAAACATATTTTCAATTTTTTCTCACTACTAGGCGGCATACGCAATTTTTTTTAAGAATTCTTTGGCTAAAAAAAGTTACTTTCCATCGAAGTACGATACAACTAGGATTTCTGAAAAAGTTTAAATGACTCTCAAAAATTAGATAGTAGAGATAAAAGCAATAGTGTGAAAAAACGTTTTCTACATTTTATAAGGGTATACGAAAAGTCATATGTATTCTCAATTGTTGGAAGTTTCATTTGAAGAGTTTCCTCATCTGGCTCAGGAATCTGGACTCCCAATAGAATCAGTTAGGGTGAATATTTCTTTCGAAATTCGACTATTTCGGAATAAAAATTTTGAAGATCTTTTGTTTAAAAGTGATCAACTCTTAATAAGTCCAATAAAAAATCTTACTTAGGAAAAAAACAAGCAAAAAAGAAGAATGCATTACACTATAAGTTGACGGCAATAAACTTGCTTCTTATTAAAGCACAAATATAATAGTTACACATATTTTTAACATTGAATGTCCTTCTTCAATCAAAAAAATTTGATCTCAGAAATGATGATGTTAATAAAAATATTCCAAAAATATTTTATACTCAAAATATCAACAAAAAAAGATGTTTAATTTTTAAGGCTTATATGATTTAAATAAAAAAAATTTAAGTCAGCACATTATTGTGAGAAAATTTATTCATAATTAGCAAAATTAGTAACTTAACTTTTTAATTGGCCAGTCTTTAAAAAAGAACATGATTAGTAACGATGAAGGACTACCATTTGCAATGTTTACTCTCCTTATTTCAGCTAATCAATTGGTAATATTTACTTTTTTTTTGCGTCACAAATAAAAATACTCCTATCAACATCTCTATTAATAGAAATTTAAGAACATCACATGTTAAAAAAATTAATTATAATATAAATCTTTTAAATTCTAAATCAAGGGTTCTTAACTCACGGACCCCTTTAAGAATTTGATGAAAGTTATAGACCCCTTAAAAGGAAATTTCGCAAAAAAAAAGTCATAAAAACAACTTAGAATGCATTTAAAATGTGTGCTATATTTTATTGGCATGAATTATACGATCTCAAATGACGTCAAATAAAGATAGAAAAGCAAATTTTACGTAAATTCACGAAAAAAAAAGAAAAGCGAGCGCTTGTTATTAATTGAAACTTTAAAAGTTAGCTTTTTCCTTATTTTTACATCTACAAATTGGTTGACTACTTTCACCCATTTTAAGCTTTTTTACAAAAATAAAAGCTGTTCACGGACCCACTGATCTAGGCGATGAAAATTTTGGATGTCATAACTTTGTCTTTTTTTTTGAGATTTTATATTTTTTTTAACTAATATCCTCATAGAGGCTATGTAAATTTTCATTAAAAAAATTCCCACTTAAGGTTGGTTTTTTAGAGTCAATAAATCAATTATTTAATTTAAAAACTATACATTCAATATTGCATACATTTTATTGTTTTTTTTGTCTGCCGTGGTCTTGCATGACCACTGATATCTTTCAGAAATAATTCCATTTTCACTATCTCCAGTTTGAGTTAATTTGACTAATTTTTATTACTCCTAAAAATTCCTATAAGGAAATTTGTGAGTTTAAGAAATTTGGTACCCAAAAGTTTAACAAATATGGGTACCAAACTTCCAAAACTAAGTACGAAACACGAAACGCCTTAGATACGACATATCCCGAACCCAAAATTGATACTTACCGAAATAAGATAGTAATAAAATATATATGATTACGAGTAGGTGAGTTATTGAAGAATATCTCATCGGTAAATAATTCGCTTTTTCAATGCAAAATAAATCTTTGAAAGGAATGAAAAAACATGTTTCATTCAAACAATCGTGAATTTATTGTTAACGCAAAAAAAAATTATTATACCATACTTTATTGCCCCGGTGTCACATTTGCGTGCTTTAAAGTGTATACGAGGCATTTGACTTGTGAGGAAAGAAAGGATACCGTTAAAATCAAAAGACATTGTCAGGGTAACATGTGAGAAAGAACATTATTCCATTTTGTAGCAGGAATAGGGAGGGGAAATTTTAGAAAATGCATTCTGTGTAGGCGCAACGCATAATATTATTTTTAATGGGTTGATGAAAAAAGCGCATAAACATAAAGATAAGTTTAATATAACAATTGAATAGAAACGTCAGCTTAAAAAATAAACTCATAATTACCATGATAATGTTTAAATTGCATAAAACTGATATTGAAGCTATACTTCACATGTTTAAACAAATATATTATATGTACATTTTATTTTCAATTGCAGTAAAAAAGACATTATCAGCTCAAAACTGTAGAAAGTTCCTAAGATGTGGAAAATCCTTATTTGGGTTAAAATATATTATTATAATTATGTCTCCTGAAAACAACCAAGAACAATTACTAATGTTATATTTGGAAATTCATCAGTACCGGATATTGAAGCCTCGTCAGTATCACACGTGTGCCCGACCCACTTTGAGAATTTTTGAGGTTTTTTCCGTGACGTTTGGACTAGTTGTTTTTAGTTTTGATAAATGACTGTATACTTATTTTTCTGGCTAGTTGTTCCAGATTCACGTCTAACAGCAACAAACAAGACGGAAACTGGGTTTATTAACAAGTAAACCAAGAGGTACTCAATCTGAAAGATGTTTATATATTTCTTTCAAAAAATAGAAACAAGAATTTCCAATGACAATTTAAAAATGCCTTATGAAAGTTTTGTTTATGAATGAAGATCAATATATTTTTACCATCTTGTCATTTTATTAATTTAAATTATTTATAAAATATATTGAAGATGTGCGTAAAAAGAAAAAGGTTTGGAATTCCAAAAAAATACGTAAAGAGTCAAAAATTGGTTCCTAAAAATCAGCATTCGTATTTAAAAAGATGAAGCATACTTGAAAATGATTTTTGAAATTTTGTGAAAATAAAAAACCTACCTAAACTCACAAATCTTTTCATGGTCAACCTTTTCTTTAGGAGGAAATGCTTTTGCACAGCCTGAAGAATTGAACTTGCATGGAAACATAACTGTGTTAGCGACCTTCTCCATGACTAAATTCCTTATATTTTCTGCAAACAGTTATAACAAAATTCAAATAAATAAAGCAATATCGCGACTAACTGTAAAATGAATAACCAACTAATTGCTCTTAATTAACTAAAAAAGAATTTACGCTTTGAAGAAGAAAAATATGAAGACTAATCGTGTGTTTCAATGGAATGTTATATATTTAAAGCGGTTTTCATTTTTCAGGACACGTGTGTCACAATGGTGCTCAGAGGATTAAAACATACTCAATATGAAAGCAGTATCAATATTGTGGTTCATAAAAGGAGAAAAACTAGGGGAGATTTAGGGGGTGCTGAAGAACCTCCAAGCTTCCATTAGCTCGAAAATCAATTTGTCAGCTTAACTACAGATAAAATAGATTCGCAAATTTTAGACTTAAAAAATATAGACTTTCGTCACAAGTTGTGTAGATAGGGGGGCATGATTCAAGCCCCTCCCCTCCCCTTTCTTAAAATGAAGCATCGATCTTATATACTTGTTTGCCTTCTAGTTTATTTATAACAACATTAGAAATTCAAAGTAATACGAATTATCTTTTAAAAGACGAAAATCATTAACAATAACTACGAGTTATAATGATTATTTTTAAATGCTCCCTCCTCCTATAGTAATTTTCTCAATACGCCACTGTTCATTCATCACTATATAATTCATTTAATTTCAATATACACCCATTATAATTTTAATTATATACTGATCTTTAATCTGTGATGAACAAAATTTACGCCAGGGCCATTCTTTTAAATTGTGAACCATTCCATTAAAACAGGTGTTAAACTTTAGGAGTTAGAGGACTTGAGCATTGTTCGCGGACCGCCTCCAGTGGTTACACAAACTTTTGTTCTCATAAACAATATTATTTCAGAATTTGTTATTGAAACTGGGATAAATGAGTTGAATAAAGAAGATACAACGATTACAGAAAGAATATTGAAGGCATTCATTAACTAAGTTAACATTACGATTTTACGTTTCGAAAAGAAAATTAAGTTCAAATATAAGAAATTTCTTTTCGTATCGTAACGTAGGCCATCACTGCCCCCAATAAATTTAAAAAATCAATAAAGAAATATTATTTATCTCGTAATTGAAGTACCTCGTAAGATTACACCAATTTCTGCATTTAGTTGTTCCTGTTTTTTAATTCAAAGTAAAAATGGGTAAACATTTCAAATTAATAAGTAAAATGAATCAGACTTTCCTTGGCTCCGTACAGAAGATTCTGAGAACCTCTGCCTTAAAAGAACTGGTTGTGTTCAATTTGTTTCGCAAAAATCAGCATTATTTGGAAATAATTAGTTGGGATTAGGCACACAATCTGTTGAAACGTATAAGTCGAATTACTCAGAACATATGGGTTTAGTTATCATCTCAATTGTTATTAAAAAATAATAAAATATAAATGCATGCACTTTTTGGGACACATGTGTCTGTTAAGGTAGAATTGTTTAACCTTCGCTTTACAGACATATGGCAATTTACTCCACAATAAACTTTGAGATAATAATTTGAAAAAAATTTTCATTAAAATTGATCCAACTTTATCATGTAAAGCTCTTAATTTAGACAATTGTTTAGCGTATTCATTAAAGAAACAAAAAATATAGAACCTTTATAGTTTGAAGAAATGTTGAATGGGTAGTCTTGGTTATTATAAACCAGAAGTGAAAATGGTCTACCCTGTAATCGATGCTATAACAAAAAATGCTGTAAAGGGATCCTTCGCTTTACAGAAACTAATGGCAATTTGCTCCACAATAAAGGTTTGAGATAGTAATTCGATAACGCAAGGTTTTGGATTAAAATTGATCCAACTTTATCATGTAAATTTAATTTAGATTGTTTACTTTCATTAATGAAGCAAAAAATTAGAATTTATAGTTTGGAAAGTTGAATTATCTTGGTTTTTCTCATGAAACTACATTTTTCTTTGAGATGTAACTCAATGAAGAAATTACTAACTAGCTAAAAATTAGTTTCATTTGCAAACAAAACTATATTTCAAACTGATTTTGAGGACAAAAGGTTTATTACAGACTGAAAGTATAGCAAAGCATAAAATAATGGCAAAAAACATTTATAAAAATTAGAAGCAGTTATCACACACAAGTTTAGAGTGCAGTTTGCAAGTTTGATGTGAGCACTTTGAACATTTTCGGGTACTTCGTTTTTTTCTGGGTAAGCATAAAAAGCAAAAGCCTCTGGCCGAAGAAGTTTCAGTTGAAGTTTGTTGTGAGAAGCCATAAAAATCTAAAAGCGATTTAGTTTTCAGGTTTATTTGGGGCAGATTTGATCTAGCCTTCATAGCTTCTTCTGATAATAATAGGCAAAGTTTTTTTATGAAAATTTTTCTTCCTCCACTCTTTATAGAAGGAAAATCTTGAGGTGAATTGAATTTGGATATAATAAATGAGTTTAGGCAAGACATATCTAGGTAGTTACTGAACAAAGCCATTGGCCATCTTCTACAGGGTTTATAACTACGGTATTGCTTCAACATTCTATTTCCAACATCCACCCCACATTTATGCTTGTTGTACTCAATCATAGATTCAGGTTTTCCAGCAGTTGCAGTAATTTCAACTTTTTTTCGATGTTGTGATGATAAAATATAAACTACTTTGAAATTTCGTTTCGCGTGTCGTTTCGGAATGTATGCAGAAAGAGAAGCTTCTTTCGAATAAACTACACGAGTTTCGCATTCTTGTAGTTTGAGAGTTTTCATATAGTTAGGTTGTAAAACTTTTGGTATAAATCGTTTCGTAGACATCACCGTTCCACATATCGTGTATTTTTTTTCGAGGGCCCATTTAGCTATGTCATGAGAGGTAAAGAATCTATCCATGAAAATACCAATACCATCAGGTAAATTTGCATCAGAAACAAGTCGTTTCACTATAGAAGAAGCTGAGAAGTAGCTGCGGTCTTCTAACCCTGAAATATATACTTCAGGTTTCAGGTAATAAAAACTTTGCGAATCGTTTATATGGTACACCTTGATACCATAATGCCGCGGTTTTTTCGGGTCGTAAATCTTTGAGTTGAAGTTTCCTCTAAAACTAACAAGCTGCTCATCAATAGTTACGGCAGCATCAGGGGTCCAGTATTTACCAAAGACTTCATAAAAGTGGTCGTGTAAGAATCGTATTGGCGCAAGTTTGTCGTTTGTGTTCCTAATTCTTTTATCATCGAAAGAAAGGAAAAAATGTATTAGAAAAAACATTTCTCGTCCAAGAGAAGCCTTTAGGAAAGGTGAACCACAAGTTTCACTAAAAAGTGTAAAAATGTCAACTTTTTGATCTAGGCATTCGCCAATATGTAGTAAGCAAGCAAAATAGGAAAGAATATGATGCACTTCAAACTTTTCATAACAGTGCCTCAAATTACTATGTTTAGGATTAGTTTTCCTAAAAAAAGTATAAGTTTTATACCACATTCGCATTGCGAGTAAACTGGGACACACACACACGCGAAGACTCTCCCCAAAACAACCGCAAAAAACCCTCCAAAAAAAAAAACAAACCCGCAAAAAAACCCCCACACAAAAAAAACACACACACACACACGCCAAAAAACTCCCCCACAACACAAAAACACACACACACACCCCCAAAAAACACCCCACACAAAAAACACACACACACACACACAAAAACACACACACACAACACACACACACACACACACACAAAAAAAACCCCCCCCACACACACCACCCACAAACACCCCACACACAAAAAAAACAAACACAAACCCCAAAAACACACCACACACACACAAAAAAAAACCAAAACACCCCCCCACAAACAAAAAACAAAAAACACAAAAAAAAAAACACAAACCAAACAAAAAAGGCCCGCCCGCCGACACGTAGGTCAAGCAAAAGACAGAACCACATACGTATACACTTTTTAACAAAAATGTTAAAATAATTTAAATTTTCTTACTTAAAATTAAGTTCAATTTTCAACTTTGTATGATGATAAATATGATGAACCAATTGAAAAGTGAAAAACAAGTTGAATACTTTTAGAATATTTTTTTCACTACGTGCTAATCCTTTAGGACCAGTGGGAGAAATCGAAGTATTCCTTATATTTTCAGATTGAGCTCTGCCCCTAGTACTACTAAAAGGTTCCCAGCTATAACCTATTTCATCAGCACAGGCTAAATTTTCATCTGTATCACTTTCTTGAAAACAACTTGATTCGCTGGTGTCATCAAAAAAAGAATCGCTTGTCTCCTCCATAAAACTGCTCAATGAAGAGGATTCCATTTCAATGAGGTAGAAACTGACAATCAGAAGTTTTCAAATAAAAATGACGAGGTATTGAAAAACAAAACAAGTAAAGAAAAAAGTTAGTGAAAAGAAATGGAATCAAAAAAGGAAAATAACATTTGATCAAGCAGTTGTCACAAATCAATAAATGTACGTTGTACACATATGATATACAGCTTCATTAGAACAATTTCAAGGTTTTTCTCACTTGATGATGGTTTGATGTAACGCGCATATGGATAAAATAGTAAATTGTTTACTATTTGATATTTTTCATCTTGCTATCATGGATGAAAGCAAACCATTTATTTGATATTAGTGAATAACCTGTATGCTACTTGGCATACAACGAACAAAACCGATAAAATAGATTTTATAAGTGTGCGTAATCTTTATCATAGTTGTTGGAATAAATGCGGAGTAAAATGGTATATCCCTGTAAACGATGCTATAACAAAAAATATAATATATAAAAAATATTATATAAAAAAGTTTTTTTGCCTTTTTAAGCAAAAAGGCTGCTTAAACAAGACAATTTTTTCAAGTCGTATTCATAAAAAAAGAAAATAATATATAAAACACTATATCTGTTTTGAATAAAATGATTTGGATGGGGGAGGTCAAGGACTTACCAACCAGAAGTGAACGTTGGTCTATGTCATCCAGCTAAAAAAAAAATAATCGAAATGGATCATTTTTTACAAAACTAATCAATTTGCAATAAATAAAGTGGTTTAGATGGTTTCGATAACGCAAGGTTTTGGATTTGATTCCACATCAAGTCTCCAGGTAGTTATTGTTTTAAGACTTGCTTTAGAAATATTTGTGCTTTCTCAATGAAAACACCCTACGGTACCTTTGCCTTTATTTAGAGTTATTAAACAAGTCACCACAACCAGTGAACACATATCCCCAACTCAAAAACTTAGCATTAGTGAGATTTAGAAAATCAGTGTTTAGTTTTTTCTTGTTTGCTCAATATCAAACTTTTTTAGTAATCAAATGATGGGTGAAGAAAATAGAATCTAAATATTAAAGACAGGTATAATGAATATTTTATCAAGAAAGGTTTAGAAAAGTAGTTTTGTGAGAAGTAGGTCAATTTGGCATCTAAGTATATTGATATTAACCCATTTACGGCCAATGTTCCTATTTTGGAACATAAGTAATTTCATCTTCGCCTGCTTTTTTCAATGACTTTAAATATAAATCGTCTGCGTTTTTTTAGATATCGTCTGCTTTGTTCGGTCTTAAATGAGTTAATATAGCCTTGAAGCAGAATTGTTCCTGAACCGTTTTGTGACATGACCAATGTGTTCTAACTAAATTGTTAAAAATTTTACTTAATCCTTTGAGGACTAGCTGGACAAAAAATTCAATTGAAAAAGAAAGTATAGGATTTGCCTTCATAATTTTGGTCTTCAAAGGGTTATTTTAAAAATAGAAAATTTATATAAATTTTTTCCCAAAAAAATATATATATATTTTTTATACATCCATATAATTTGTTATGTTGTGTGTCTGCCTTGTTTTCATATTATGTAACTTGCAAAAAACTATATGGGTTGGGAGGGGGCTAAACAGGAAAATACCGTTTTAAATCATTAATAGATTTACCGTCTTATTACAATTAAGAAAAACTATAGGTCAACCGGTACTTTCTAAAAAAAATTTTAATGAATGATTTACTATTTTACTGCTTCAACATTTCTCTGATTATTATATATCATTTAGAATTTTTTAGAGTGGGAAGGAGATAACAGAGATATATAATTTCACTTTATTCCGAAAATATTCTGTTCATTCAATTTTAGAAAATATCGTCTGCTTTTTTAAAAAACTTTAAAAAGAAAAGTACCGGTCAACCCATTAGGATCTGAGTTTTTGGAAAAAATACTTTCAATTTTTTAGTTTTTTTTGGAAAATTGTTAAATAACGAATTTTTATATGACTTAAAGCAGGTGATTTTTATTTTATGCGAGACTGGTGACTATTGGAGTTGAAATGATGAGTATTCTTAAATTTCTTGCTTTGCTTGTATTAGTAAAGTAAAACATTATTATCAACTAATATGAAGATTTAACATTAATTGAAGCAACATACAAAAAGATCAGGAAATAAAAAAATTTAAGAAACCTAATGGTCCTCTGCATGACGGGCAGCTCTTCAAATTAGCTCTACAATTGGAACACACGAGGTGGCCGCTTCTGCATTGATATATTGGCGGTAAAACATAATCAAAACAAACAGGACACTCAAAAAGACTAGCGAGATTACCATCAGTATTGTCTAAAAATAAAAGATAAAATAATATATAAAAAAAAGTTTATATTATTACAACAAAAAGGAGTGGAATGCATGAGTAGCAGACGATAATATGGATAAAGCTTTTATATCCACATTTATTGGATTGAATGAAGTTCAAAAAATAATATAAATTAAATTTAAAATTATTTGCCAAAATTTTTGTTTCAAAAAAATCAAATAAATAATTTACCTTTGAAACTGATTCGCATTTCGACGCAGGTCAAAAAATTCAGAAATACATATGCTATAATAAAGGAAATGTAATTCTAGTGTATTGTTAATACACTCTCTTTCAGCAAGGAAACAAAGGGAATATAAAAGACATGAACATCGGGGTAAGTGAGAGTGATAGCGATTCAAAAAGCTGATATACAAAAATGCTGAATAAAGATTCTTACACACAATATATGTTAGACGATTGTGTTAAGGGTAAAAAGTATAGTGTCAGGTTATATATATATACATATACACTGTATTAACAAGACTGTGTAGACTGTAGGTAGAGAGAATATAAAGAAATAGAATGGTGGCATATTATAATTTTATAATAAACAATATATATAAAGTTTATCGCTAAGAAATCACTTTAAAGAATAAATAGGAATATTTTGTGTAATATCCATTTGTGTGGAATATATATATATAATGTATATTCATAAATAGAACAGTGGATGTAATATTGCATTGTTTTAAAAATAAGAATAATCATGAAAATATTAATAAAAATTATTTGGTTAATTACTTTATAAGTGAGGATATAATGGAAAAAAGTTTACACAATGGAAAACGCAAAATGATGTAGAACAATTAGGAGAATGAGAAGAAGAAAATAAGGTGTGCAAACGCGCGCGAGCACACTTAACCGTCGTAGACTCTTTAGTTGAGTGATATGAGATGATGGTTTATAAGTGAGTTCAAGCGACCAATCATATTTTTGCATTTTTATCTTTACACAAGTAAATCTAGTATATCTCAATGTGAGGACTTTTTAACAAAATGAACCCACATCTTTATTTATAAAACAAATTAAAAATAAATTGTTTTATTTTTTTTAAAAAATATTCTGAAAATCTTTGAAATATATCAAATTATTTCTATTTTGTCCTAAAAAATTGAGATTTCGAAAAGCTTTGAGAATCCCGCATATTCAGATTTTTAAAGCAATGAATAAATGTATATTAAATATATAAATAAAAAAACATTTCTATCCTAGATAGTTGTGAACTTTTAAGAATGTCGAAGAAATCTTGTTTTGGTAGAAATGACATTTTGGTTGTCAACGAAATTTCGGGTCACTCTATGCTAAGCCACATAAGAGGATGAAAGAGGTAGTGAGAAGCAAAGGAACAAATATTTAGTATACGAAAACCTGCTCATAGCGGTCAGTCACGCGGCTTTTTAAAATTGCGCGTTGTGGACAGGTGGCCGTTCGGTAAATGCAAAATAATTGAAAAGAAATCTGAATTGTAGCAAATTTTGGAAAAATGAACTTCCAAAAACTTTTTAAGACGGTAAAAATATAAAAAGAATAAGGCATATATATAATATATATTACATTCTTTTCAATTTTCATTTTTTTTAGTGAAAGAGTGCAGGCTTCTTGAAAATATTTGGTTTGGGAGCAGGCCAATAGACAATTTGACCTAAAAATAATATTAAATTTGTGGCCTATTTGTTCAGAGGACATAATTGTTCCTGACCCATTTGCTTTTACCAATCAATTTTGATTTGTGTACATTTTTTGGAATGTGAACAAATTATAAATTTTTTCCTTTTAAATCCATCTTTTTTCACTTTACATGTTGTTAACTTTTCAACACCAAATGCATCTTGTTCAATTTTTTTTTGTTTCAAAGTATTGTCCTCTAATTTTTTAAGTTTAATTAATTTTGTGGACTTATAATAAATCCTCTTTAAAACTATTCTATCCCCAATAATTTTACTTTCAAAAACTTTTTCTTTTTTTTTTAATTTATTTTAGTGTTATTTTTCAAGATTTTTTATAAAAAATAAAAAAAGAAGGAATGTTAAGAGATTCCCACATTATAAAAGTGCCTAAAATGATTAAATCTTCATGATCAAGCAATCTTGCAAAATCAGACTATTTTTAGCAAAATTTGTTACTTTTTAGAATTCTTTACTCAGGGCGTCGATGAGAGATAAGAGCACTGACCCCTCCCCCCTTGAGATACATAAATAAATACACTTTCTTATAGTACAGACGCGCTTAAAATCAGCTTTGCACAATTGTGCTTAAAGTTTGATATTTTTCAAACCCAAATGATTTCATTAATAAATCACCGGAGCGAGGCATGTTTTAGGAAATTAGTTTTATGATCAGAAAGTCTGTCTTTACAACCTTAACTTCATAAGTTCCTGGCAGCCTTGGAACAAAGACGACGTATTTCTGTTGCTGCTCTCAAAACGCATAAACGAAAATGAGAAGAATAGAAAGTGGAAAATGGTTTTTGTCATTAGCGTCAGTGAATAGAAAGAAGAAGATACAATGAATTTCCAAATATAAGCACAGAGCAGTAATAATACACGAGAGAATAATAATAATAATATACGATAAGATAATAAATCAAAAAGATGAGCGCTAAATTGTACATTATTGCTATATTATTGATAACAGACTTTTACAAAGAGTAAATAATAATCCACGTCAAGCATGCTCCTCATAAATAAAGTAGAAACGTTGAAAGCAAGTAAACATAGCAGCCAATCATCTTCGTATTCAGAGAATTGCTTTTTTTGTGGTAGTGATAGTAGTAGTTGAAGCAAGAAAAGAGAAATATATTACAAAAATATATATGTGTCGAGTTAAATCAACTGAAACTATTACTTATCCTGTCAGGGATTATTGATTCCAAATGAACATACACACACAAACAAGCACAGAATAAAGCTATGAAGTATATATTATATAGTAGTAAAAATAAAATTGGAATACCAAGATAATAAGTATACACACAAAAATACACAAATAATAAGGATGCATTTTATTCATGGAGATGATGAATGCGCATATAAGGTAGACAAAATAAGGTACACGCACAGGATACAATGCCAAAAGACATAACACGCTATAATGTCAAAAAGTCAAAAATTTCTATTTGACCAGTCGACAATACAGTAAACCCTCTCAGAAACGACCGATCATCCTCCAGCAACATTTAAAAGGTTTTGAGAAGAAGTCGCTACACATGGGTTTCAAAAATTATGTTTTTTTAACGACATAACAGTATTATAACTTGCATATTCTTATCATTAAAGCATAATTTAATTAAATATACATGAAATTAACATAAAAATCATATCTGGAGACTTAGAAGTTGTAAAGGTGCTTTAAGCACTAAGGGAAGAGTAAGGAGGAAAGACCCTCCCCAGGGCTTTATCAAGGGGGAGGCAGTGGGGGGGGGGGCAATTTCCTCGGGGCGCCATTTCATTGCCACTGACGTCAACGCAGCAGACGTTGAGATGGAAAGTAAGGACATTCAAATTTTTTTGAAACCTAGGAAGGAAAAACCGGCAAACGTTATGGAGTTACTTGGATTCCTGTCCTCGCACTCAGGACTCTGTCCGAATCTACAAGTGGCTCTGAGGAGCATGCTGACAATTGGAACTTCTATTGCATCCTGTGAAAGGTCATTTACCAAGCTAAAACTTATTAAGTCCTACCTAAGGAGAACTATGGGGCAAGCGCGACTCTAAAGTCTGGCTCTTATGAGCATTGAGAAAGAAGTTCTCGATTGTGTTGATTTTGACGAAGTCATCGATAATTTTGCTGCTGCTAAAACACGAAAAATGAACATCTAATGGAGAATGTCTTCGACTCTGTCAGTATATATCTGAATTATGTGGCTTAATAAAAATGTGAGCATTTTTTTTCTAAATCACTTTTTAAGCCAGAATGGGGTGGGGATGAGTGAGAAAAGAAAGAGCAATGGGTGAGGGGGCTCCATTCAGGACCTTTCCCCTGGGGCGCCACGATCCCTTGATACGGCCCTGACCCTCCTTAAGGTGCATAAGACAGCCTCAAGTGCCTCTATCTTCTTCGACATTAGCTAATTCATCTTCTTTACGTCTTGAGAAAGGTTGTTTCTCCTGGTGCAGGAGATAGGAGAGGAGATAAGAACCAAGTAAGAAGAGGATGAAGAGCTTTAAAGGTTAAGAAAAGTGGGAAGTTTATCTTCTTAAGTGGGAGAGAATAATCCTTGTTGACTCTGTTCCCACCAAAAGTAAAAATTGGTTTTTATAAAAAAAAAATTTTTTAAATAAACACTGAAATATTATTCTAGTTGCCTAACCGAATCCAAAAAGCTGCATATATACGCTTTTTACTTCTAAATTATCTTTTTTTAGTTCTAATTTGTCTTTTTTCAATTCTAATTTCACTTTTTTAAGTTCTAATTTCTTCTTTTTTAAGTTCTAAAATATTTTTCCAATTCTAAACGCTCTTATTACAAAATAAATTTGAAAAAAAGACACTTTAGGACTTAAAAGAGACAAATTAGAATTGAAAAAAGACAATTTAGGACTTAAAAAAGACAAATTAGAATTGAAAAAAAAATTGTGAACTCAAAAAATAAAATTTAGAAGTAAAAATAGTATATATCATAATATATACTTATGCTATTAATAAAATAACTTAATATACTTAATATACTTATGCTTATTAATAAAAAGGGCGCAATTGTGCTTTCTCTATGAAAAAAACCCACGATACCTTTACCTTACTCTTATGCTAGTTAAAATATTTTTAACTGGTAATTGAAAGATCTTTCCTTTCAGAAGGATTTAGTCATGACAAAGAAAAAGATCCTTATTTTAACTTGAATAAAATTAATAAATCATATTATCCATAAATAAATGAATAAATTTGCAAAATTTTGACTGTTTAATATGATATTGTTAGCCTATTTTTAAAACAAGAGGTTCGGGCCGATTGCGTTTCGATTTCTTCTTTAAAATATTTTTGCATCCCATGAATACGTGGGCAAAGTTCATGCATGAAAGGCCTCTTACACTTACCTTAGAACAACTTTTGAAAATTATTAAACATAGATGCTGCTAAAATCTAGCTCGGAACAACCATTATGAGGAAGATTGGTGTACTTTTGGTTTGAATTAAAAAAAGTTGAAAAGAGTGAAAAAGTTTGCAAGTAAAAAAATTCAAATAAAAATAGGAATAATTCTTTAAATAAGGCAAATAATGGTAAAAATAAATTTGAAGTGAAAGTGAATCAAGATTGGCATTTTCACACTGTTTATATGAAAATGATAGAACTGAAAATCAATAGTCAATTTTTCTTAAAGAACTGTAAACCAATTTTAAACACGTTTTAAATTATATTTTCTTTAATTTTTAATTTTTATTTTTATAGGTCAATAAAGTTAAAAAAAAATATTAATTACTTTAACAAAAATTAAACATCATAATTAAAAAAAAAATTTATTAATAAAAAAAATCATATAAATCAATAAAATCATATAATCAATAAATCGATCAAAAGAACGAGTCTTTTTAATTGAAAAAACTTCAAAATTTTCTTTAGATCAAAAATTTGATCATGTCTCTCATGCCTTTGAGTAGTGGAAGTTTCCGATATAAAAAAAGTGTTCAAATTCCATTTCAAATCAAATTGGAATAATTATTCTTCTATCGATAAAAATCTATGTCTTGAAAAATTAAATTTTAACACATATCTTCTCACTGGTAGATCCAGAGGGGAGGAGGCACCTGGGCCTAGCCCCCCCCCCTTATGAAGAAGGGCTTGAGAAATTACTCTTACTGATTTTGCTCTTTCCTATTCTTGATACTCTTAAAATTGTATGGATTTAAAATATAACAAAAAAAAATTTTTTTTCGAAATAAAAAAGCGTAGAAAGACTTAATCACGTAAAGTATAATATGTGTGTTCAAAAAATTGAAATTAAAGTTTTGAATTACCAAATTATTGCAAAAAAATATTTATATGTTTATATTCAATTCTATTTTCTATTTCACAAACAAATAGAACTAAAAATGGTATGCATAAAAATCAGCCAACGTATATATTTTATTAATTAAAAATCTGCTAAGTAAGAAGAGGCACACCATTTATAATACTTAAAGCTATCATTAACCCTTATCAGGATAATTGACTACAAAATGTAGTCAGCAAAAGTATTATTATTTATAACTCGTTGAATAATTGAGTAAAAACTTCATAATTGCGCATACAATTTGCTTGTATAACAGGTTAAAATATATGAAAATAACAGTATTGAATGTTTGTGATGAAGAGAGTTATTCTATGTTTTTCATATATAGTGAAGTTGACTACATTTTGTAGTCAACGTCTTTCTATATAAATTCATGCATAGCTTTTAATATAGGTACAAGGGTTGTTTCATGCATTGGCATTTAGTAAAGAAGAATTGTCACAGAAACTCTTTCCGGTTGTCATGATTGAATGAGACACAATATCTTGTTGCACACTCTCTCTGCTTCCTTTCATTTCATTATTGATTTTTTTTCTCAATTTTTTGTACACTATGAATAAACGAAAGACCTTTATTGAAGCCTGTAGCTTATTAAAAATTAGCAAATTATGTGACGATGATTTAGATATTTCAGAATCTATAGAATTTTCAAATTTTTCAAGCGATGATGAAAACGTTGAAGAGAATTTTGACATGAATAATAATCTCCGAACTTTAGAGGAAGATTCAGAAGATATAGTTGTTTTTTCTGAAAATGAAAGTACAGATGATTCCCTTTCTAATGAAGAAGAAGGAGAAGAAGAAGCTGTAGGTGATGTAAAGTGGGATTATAAATTGAAAGATAATATTGTGCGTTTGAAGCGTAATATTGTCACAGAGAAAGCAAGAACCTGTACAAAAAGCGTCGACGAAAAAGAATTATTTGATTTGACTTTACCTGAAGAAATTAGAAGACATATTCTAAGATTTACAAATCAAAAACTTTTTATGATCAAGGCTTCAAATCCATCTAAGTTTTCTTCAAAATTATTCTCAAAGTTTACTTATGATGAGTTTGAAGCTTCAATTGGTTTTCTTATCAGAGCAGGTGCGGATCGCGACAATTTTTGTGATTTGAACGATTTTTATAAAGAAAAAGATAGCAAGCCTTTTTATAAAGCCTGTATGGCGTTTTCGCGTATGAAACTTTTCCTTAGGTGTCTAAGGTTTGACAATCTTATTACAAGAAGTCAAAGAAAAGAGAACGACAAACTTGCGGCTATAAGGGAAGTATGGGAACTGTTTCTACTTTCACAAAGACGTCACTACATTCCTGAAGAATTTCTAACAATAGACGAGCAATTAGTTGGGTATCGAGGTAAAATACCTGGCAAAACATACATGCCTTCAAAACCCAAAAATATGGACTAAAGATATTTTGGATTTGTGAGGCAAACTCAAGCTATGCTCTCAACGGAATAATTTATTTGGGTAGAGAAAATAATGCAAGAACAATAAATTTAGCTGAAAAAGTTTGCCTCGAGTTGGTGAAGCCTTTTGAAAAAACAGGAAGAAATATCACGCTTGACAACTTCTTTACAAGTCATAGTCTAGCAGTGAAACTTCTTGAAAAAAAACTTACTTTAGTAGGAACGATTCGTCAAAATAAAAAGAACTTCCATTATCATTCAAAAATTCAAAAGGTAGAGAAATAAACTCAACAGTTTTTAAGTATGATAATAAAAACAAAATAGTAATTATGTCTTATGCTCCAAAAAAGAACAAAACCGTGTGTCTTTTGTCAAGCAACTTTTTTTCTTCGGATTTCGCTAATGAAAAAAGAGTACCAGATCTCATAAACTTTTACAATAAAACAAAAGGTGGCGTCGATCTAATGGACGAAAATGTAGAAGAATATACAGTCAGAAGAAAAACTGTACGCTGGCCATTAATCATATTTTTTAACATGCTTGATGTTTCATGCCTAAATGCTTACATAATGGCAAAGAAAAATGGATATTGTCAGTCAAGAAAAACTTTTCTAAAAGTCTTAGGGGAAAAACTTTCAGCAGCTAACATGGAAAAAAGGTTAAAAAATCCACATCTCTCTACCGAAATAAAGCATGTAATACGTTATTTTTTATCGTATGCGCCCGTTTCATCTGATCTAAATAGAATAGCGCAAGAAACTCCAAGAAGATGTTTCATTTGTAAGAAGTCTACAAGAAAAAGATGCAACACTTGTTTGAAAGCGTGCTGTAAAGAACACTCCTGTGAAAAAAAAACTGTAAGTTGTACATTTTGCGAAAATTCATGAAAATAAATACATTTAATAACATTTTCTGTTACTTATATATGCCAAAACCAATTAATATAATATATATTATAGAAAAAGATAGTGACTACAAAATGTAGTCACTTGTCCCAATTAGGTTGTTTAATTTTTCCATCCTAATAAGGGTTAAAGCAGCATAAAGAATGCTAAAGATCAGAATTTTGTTGACCCACCTAGCACACTTTTGTAGGAAATTAATTCCCACCACTAGGAAAAAGCTCTTTTGGAGTCAAATATAGGTTTTTTATTATGGAAACAAATCATTCAAGTTCAAAGAAAACAAATGAACTTGTTTTAATAATAGGAAGTGAATAATAACCTCTATAAGGAACTAACAACAGTAAAGTTAGAAACTTTCTTTTAAATTTAAAACTTACAAATCAATTTTTTTACCCAAAAATTAGCTTTTTCGCTTATTTTACTTTTTGGAGCGTTTTCATTATTTAACAGACACCGCCTTTTGAATAAACTTTTATTTTTAAATAAAATAATACTATCACAGAGAAAATGGGTTTGTTAGTAAGGTTGGTTAGCTACTGAGTTTAAATAACTCAAGGTCTTGGGTTCGATCCCGCGTCAAGCCTGCTTTACTCATAGTTGGATACGAGTGGCGCAATTGTGCTTTCTCTATGAAAAAACCCCACGATACCTTTACCTTACTCTTATGCTAGTTAAAATATTTTTAACTGGTAATTGAAAGATATTTCCTTTCAGAAGGATTTAGTCATGACAAAGAAAAAGATCCTTATTTTAACTTGAATAAGTAATATAACTTTAATCTTATTTTTATTTGCGATTCGTTTTCACTTATTGGTTTCACTTACAATCTCGGAAAATCAATAAGATCATCAATACCCTAAAAATAGGTACATTCAAAATTGTATTTTTTATGAAAAAAATGTGTATTCTTTGATATCGATATAAACGTGCTTCTTTTCACGCCATTTTTGCACATATGTTTGGAAATTTACTCAATTTGATGAAATATTTTATTATTGTTGTTGTTGTTGTTGTAACAGTTGGAATAATAATTGAAAATGTAGAGAAAAAGATATTGCATCTTTCATCAACTCAGTAAAAAAACTAAATGCTAATTCAACACAAGCTTTTTCCAGTTAATCATCGGTAGCATTTTTGTCAGATAGCTAGCTAGCTTATCTCTCTCTCTCTCTCTCATAATAAAATAGGAATCATAGAGTATTTGGTATCGTTTGTGTATTTCAAATTGCTTTTCTTGTGTCAATTTCAAATAAGCATTATACTTTATATCGATTTGTAGCAGCATCTCGCATATAGAAGTAGGTATATTATATCTTAGTTCTACTATCTCTACTATAAATCTTAATGACTTTTTCAGTGATAGGGGAAGTAAGATATAAGCGGTTCTTTACAACCCTTTCCTTCTTCCCTTCATACTGTATCTAACACTCTCTCTCAGTTTTATAAATCTTTTTTTGAAAGATCAATTAGTTTAAAATTCTTTGCCGCCTTCTTTCAATTAAATATCTTAAAAATATAAAGAGCTTCAGAAAAAAATGTAAAATTACTATTTCTCCAGGCTTAATATAAAAATCTTTTTTCCTCTCTCTTCTTTTTTTATGAATCTTTTGCTTTCTTTATTTTACTTTTTCATTCCCCGCCCATAGTATTATATATTCACATGTACCATATGTGTGTGTGTGTGAATTTATTCTATATTGATGTATATTTGTATTTATACTTGCATACGGATTAGTTAAACTTCTCTTACTAGTTCCGAAAAGAACAATCTTAGAAGTCGCAAGTTTCCCTTTCAAATGTTTACATTCCCTTTCTACTTCAATCTGGGCCTACACTCAAATTCCATTCTACACAACAACTCTCAAGCTTCCTTTAAAAAGACAAATGCATTTCTGTTCTCTTATAAAGGTTTCTCACAATTTTGAAAATAAATATTAAAAATTTATCCTTAGTTATATTCCATATCTATATTCTTTTTTTGGGTGTAGACCTTCTTATCTACACTCTATAATAAATAAACTTCTTCTTCAGAATGTTCTTTCAATTTAGAAAGTTTTCCTGTCCAAATATTTAAATAGATTTGTTATATAAGCTGGATAGAGAGAGAGAGAGAGAACTCAATTGTTCAGATTATAACAAAATTATTGATGTCATTTACATTTACATAACGAAATTTGAAAAATGGTTATAAGATGATAATAAATATTTCAATCTAACGATTCATAAAAAAAATTTGAATGTATCCAAGTACTCAAATGTTTCTCTTTTTGACGAATTTCCTGAGATTGTAACTGAATCTCATCCAAGAGATGGCTTGCTATCTCATCTAAAGAAAGACATGCCTAGCATTATGCAGACAACGTTTCCTGTGAGAATCATGGCCTCTGTGCAGTAAGTAGTGATGGTGACGCCATGCCACTCTATTTCTTCCCTGAGAGCGTCAGGTTGAACAAAGATGGCTACATTCGCGTTCTGGACGATGTAGTGAAACCCTAGAAGTAGGCCGAACTTGTGGCAACAAAACTCAAAAGATTCATTTTCAGGCGGAAAAAAGGCCTGGTTGCCAAAAAATTTGGGCGACTACATTTCTCCTGACACTTGTTCTCCCATTTTAACGAAGATTCAAATAAAATTGGCAGGACGAGAACGAAAAACTACGATAAATCTCTTCCACAGGTAATTTTCTCATATAAATCAATTGTGTCAAAAAAAGAACCGCACATTGAACATCCGTTTTCTCTCGCGAAACACAAAGAATGGATAAAAAGAATATAGAAATGAATGAACATTAGAGATTTATTTAACCGGGTATCAACCACAGTCGACATATATCGACTTTACAAAAAATCGTCTGCGTTTATTAATGCTTTTTAATACAAATCTTCTGCTTTATACTAGATATCGTCTGATTATTGTGGTCGTTAACGGGTTAAGAATAAAATGGAGAAGTAGGTGACTTTATTTCTAGTATATAAAGGCAGCTAAAGGCTTTTTAAATTTTAAAAAACGATGCAAGTACTATTTTATATTATTATAATTATAATTATTGCGAGACTTCACATTACATTACATTGACAATTTATTTTTATCTTTGGTTTGAATTTTTGGATTTTTTAGATTATTCGGTGAATTCATGAGTTAGAGAAAATACAAAAATGACAATATGAAAACTCACTTTTTGAAGGAGCTAAATATTGTCATCAATGATCTATGTTCAAAAATGCCAATCTGACAGACAGACATGTTAGTTTGTATAATCACGTGAAAATCACTAAAGACGATATAAAAAGAAACAAGCTATCATTATTATTATTTCATTCAAAAACTATTTTGCTTCAGAATTATTTCCTTTTTTAATTCAGATATCAGTTAAATTTGTTCAAATTTTGGTTTACTCTCTTCTTTGTAAAGAAAACATAGAAAGTTTCGATTGGAGAGAAGTTATGTGTTCTCTTTACCTAGATTCTAGAAGTTCCTCCTATGATTGATACGCGTGAAAAGGATGTGTTCAAACTGAAAATTGACGATACTATTCTGTATAGAATAGATCATTTCTGTGCTCTTTTGTTTGGAATGATACTCTGTTTATACATTAAACATCGTATCCTATCCGAAACAGACAAAAAAACTTGTCAGTTGTTTACTTCCTTAACTAATTAGTTACTTAGTTTTAAAAGATATCATATTATTTTTTAATTTTACTAAATTAAAAAATATCTATATTTGAATTTTCAGGATTGATGATCGCTAGCTTTATATATTCATTTGATATAAGCGTAGATATAGTATACTCAATATAATCAGTTCTCTTATAAAAATTTCCTGAGAGTTTATTTTCTAATTATAGTACACATCTTCTCAACGTCTTAACAAACTATCAAAACACCTCGCTTTGTATATTGATTAATATTAATATTAATTCTTTATATAGGCATTTTATTGATATGTGTAAACTGATTGATTCAAATTATTTCTAAATCGATTTTGATATATCAATTTCAAAAATTACTTTTCAAAATTATATTTATTTGCAGTTTTTACTCATTCCGAAACAGTATGCTAAAGCAGGGGTGCCCAAAGTGATCGATATAGAGAATGAGAGTTTTGTAGGGCTCGATTATTACATTAGAGATCGAAGGGGAATCGGTTATGTTATGGAGAATCAATTCAATTTATAGGTAGGAAAAAGACGAGACAAAATGATTTCATATTTATTAAAGTTGTCTGGGGGTCGAGGAGAAAGCAAATATAAGGGACGCTTTAAAAAAGCTTGGGGACCTTGGTTGTGCTAAAGAGTACTAATTGTCTATTGTTTTACAGCAACATACGATCATTTTAATAGTTCGAGTAAAATTAGGAAGTATTTTTACTTTCTTTGAATTTATACTGACTATTTTTCTCGGGGTACATATTTTGACAACTTTTTGATAGACTGCTTTTGCTGTGAAGCAGCGATTATAAAAATGAATTATTATCAATAACAAAATCAATTTTGCATCTTTCTTATCAATAAAAAGGGGGGGGGGGGGGGGGGGGTGTTAATTTATAATATAAACGCTTTCATAAAAATGATGGGAAAATATTTAAAAATGAAATAAATATTGATCCCGCAATAGATTCATTTCTATATCTAAAAAAAGATACTTATTGGTGGTTATCTAACCCCTCCCAACCCCACCCCAATTTTATTATAAAAAAAATAAATAAAAAAAATCAGCAAAAAAATTTATTATGATAATGAAAAATAAAAAAATCTTATTATTAGTACTTAAATGTACTGAAAAGTTTAGAAGTTATTGGTTACCTCCATAGCAACTAATCAGCTAACTGAAAAGCTATTCAACTATTTTTATTGATCTTTTTATAATAAAAAAATTTTAGTCCTATTTTTATTGAACTTTTTCACAATAAAAATTGTAGAAAAAAGTGAGCTTAAAAAATAAAATAAATATAGACAATAGAACAGATAAATTTGTATATAAAAAAAGTAGTCACCAGAATTTAAAATCATTTCTAAAATTTTAGACATTTAGATTTTAACCCTAACTCTTTTTGGATATCAAGTCCAAAAAATTCATTTTTTTACTTCTTGAACACTTAATATGCGGAATTACAGTGATTTTTAATTTTATATATGAAAGATTTCAAAATGCTATAAAAAAGTTCATAGAAAAAACTTGAAACTCTGGAAATTAAGTTCGCGGGATTTAATTTCGACAAAGTTTTGTGTTAACAACATTAAAATATTAGCAAAAATTTTTTACTAGTAAGTTTAAAAAATTTGAGGAAATAAAATATTCAATATGATTGAAATGATGATTAAGATCGTTCATACCTGTTGTCATTTTTGTAGCTTTAGTAATTTTCTTTTTACCCATGACACGAATGCATTTTTGTAGCCTTTCTGTGACTCATTTGGAAGCGTCTGAACAAAAAAAGTAAATGCAAAAGATTGCAAAAAATTCACTACCATCTATTTCCAAGGCAAGCAAAGATTCAAGTGAAAAATGATCGATACAAGATTATCGAGCCAAGTTAGAACCGAAAAAGGAAAGATATTGACATTTTGATCGAAGGCCAGATGCATGCAATCTCAAGAAATCGATTTTGTGCATGAAGGATGAAGGAATGAACAAAGTTATGGTCGTTTCTCGGGTATCTTTCTCGGTTTGCAGGGATCCCGAACTAATTTTTGCTCTACCCGTGATTTATAAATTTTCCCTTTGATTGTGAAAAAAAATATTAAAATTATATTTGATTTAATCTAAGAATCGTTTTCTGCATCTTTAGTATTTTCTTTCTCTATAATCTGTACAACATACACCATCTATAGGAAATTAGTAACATTAAAAAAAAAGTTTCATAATAATTCATCCAATCAAAATGCCTGTCTCTTCAGAATTTCTCTCAATAATTCTATATTAACTTTTAGTCGTATAAACTACTGTAGAGTATAAATAGCACTTTTAGGATTTTTCAGAATGATATTGATTTATTTAGATACTTTTTTTTATTTAGATTTTTTTTTGTAATTGCAATAAATTTTTTATTGGAAATATAATATACATTTTTATTCCAATCTCATAATTTCGCTTGCTCAAATTTGGAAAGCAAGATTAAAAGATAATGGATTCTTGCCGTAAATTACCGGAAAGACAAATAAGACAAAAATTCAGGAACACTACTGTTTACTCAAATAAAAATGTTGTTTCATATCCATTATTTATTTGGAATAAGGGGTCGTTGAGTAAGTTAGATTATCTTCCCAAACTGTTCCATACAGTTCCCTTGTTTAGATCAATTATTTTTTTATTCATTTAAAATTCATAAAAGTATTCATGTTTTTTTATTGTTTATTTATAAAAGGCTTGTTTTTGATCAACTTTTCATTTTGGTTCATTTATAAACTTACTATATTTGAATGACATCGAGTAAAAGGCTCAGATCAAAGCTAAATATCAAGTGTGATGTCAGGCATATTTTTTGTGATAAAACTTATGAAAGAAATACGATGAATTAATCAAAAGTATGGATTTAAATTCAACGCGGATAGGGGAAGAGGAAGGTTGACCTGTTTGTATTTTATGCTTTTTTTTAATTAAAAAAACCTAAATCTTTTGTTGTTAGTTAATTAGAAAGTTGACTAGAAGTAATTACAAAAATCAGCCCGCGATTCCGAAAACTCAACATCCCAATTTAGTATAACTTGAAAAGATTTGAATCCTAAGAGTAGAGTCACTTGTCTAATGGATCCCATGTTCAACGTTAAAAACAAGTTTTCTTGTATTTAAAAAATCCGATTATACCGACTCCAAATCCGGCACATCGCTTTGTAGTATTTAAAGAATAATTTTATTTTAAAAAATTAAACTATTTACTTCAATAAAAATATAATCCAGTAGTTAAATACCGTAAACACTCGAGATTAACCCGCGCTTTTTGTTACGAGAATTGATTGACCAAACGAGGGGTCCGGTATTCTAGGTAAAAAAGATTTAACTAAAGAAAAAAAAGTTGAAATAGAAAAGTGTGTGAACAAAAATAAGCAAAAGCATATAATATACCCGTAGTAGATAGATTAATCCTTTGAAAACTATTTTCACATTTTTTATTAATTAAATTTTATTTCTTTATTTTTAGTTAATTTTTGAAGTTCAGTGTTTTTAAAGTTACGATGTGGATTATCCATCCACACTTACTAGATGTGTTCCCGAAAATAATAGCTTATAACTGGGATGCGGATTACACACGTTAGAAAATTAAACACGAGTGTTTACGGTATATATAGTTATATGCAACTATCTACAGAAGTTTTGACTTAAAACGCGCTTCAATTATATCCAATAAATTTTATCAGTCTCTTCTAAACAGAGACGGATTTACACAAAAAGTGAAAGGACTTTTTTCCGCCCGCGCCCTAAATTTTTTCGTCATTTTAAATCCACGAAACTATAGAGAGCCATTTCCAATTTTCAACCTAACTGACTCCATCACTTTTTCGTAAATATATTTTAAAAACTTCGAAAAATTGGATATAGGTGGCCGCTCCCAAAATTTTTTAATGTAAAAGAAGATCTCGATTCAGTTCATTTTATTTTATTTTTGCTAGGATGCTCTCACTAAGAAAGTGTAAGTCTTCAAAAGAAAATACTCCTCTCATTATTGATGGTTACAATGAGGTATTGACTCTTTTGACCAAATGGTGTCCTACACGGATATGTATATACCGTCGCTTTTGTTTTTCTATTATTTTGAGTATGTGTGTATCATGTATACAGAGGAGTACCCATTGAGTAATATATTACTACAAAAATTGTCTTTTTAAGTTCTAAATTGTCTTTGTATTTTAAAAAGACAAATTATAACTTAAAAAAGACAAATAGGAAGTTAATAAAAAGACAAATTAGAATTGAAAAAAGACAAATTAGAATTGAAAAAAGACAAATTAGAATTGAAAAAAGACAAATTAGAATTGAAAAAAGACAAATTAGAATTGAAAAAAGACAAATTAGAATTGAAAAAAGACAAATTATAATTTAAAAAAGACAAATTATAATTGAAAAAAGACAAATTAGAATTGAAAAAAGACAAATTAGAATTGAAAAAAGACAAATTATAATTTAAAAAAGACAAATTAGAATTGAAAAAAGACAAATTAGAATTGAAAAAAGACAAATTAGAATTGAAAAAAGACAAATTAGAATTGAAAAAAGACAAATTAGAATTGAAAAAAGACAAATTAGAATTGAAAAAAGACAAATTAGAATTGAAAAAAGACAATTTAAAAGTAAAAATGGTATATATATAAAAATGCATACATCCACGTGACTACTTGAAATTCCGCCTAGAAAACGGGGAAGCAAATCAATTGCGTCTCTCAATATATGGATATATTGCCTCGAGGCCGAATCATCCATGAAAAGAGAACGGTAGTGACGAATTTCGATCCGCAAACCCTTGTCAAGGATACGCATGTAAAGAGAACAACTATTATTATTATTATTATATAATATGCTTTATATAGGATTAAAATATTGTTGTCTGGGAAAAAATTAGCATATGGTAAATGGAGAAAGGCCTTGAAAATGATAATTTTTATTAGTAATGATAATGCGCATAATAAATAATGATGATAAGTATTATTAAAACACTTGCAAATTTTATGCAAATATGATGATGTAGGTAGGCATCAATGAGAACGGAGAAGACGTAACGTGTGTATATTTTGTGTCAGAAGAGGAAGGAGATGGAGAGAGGATGGAAAGCACAACCCTTTCGGCATTGCTTTTCAAAAATTTGTCTTCTGCTTTCTTTTTCAATGAGTTTTTTGGACTCCTTTCTAGTTCAAATGGATTCAACAAATTTTAACAGAAAAAAACAATATTGTGAGTATATACAAAGATAAAAAAGTTCAACCCACCACAAGCATATTTAACAATTCTTGTCACGATGTGTTTTGCATACAAAATTATCACATTTCAAACATTACTGAATCAAACTTGTCTGATTTTTCCCACAGTACAACCACCTCCCCTTTTTCGCTTTTTTTTGTTTGGATGCACTTTGTTCATGTCTTTTTTTTCCTTTGAATGCTTTCCACTATAACTTCAGATGAAAAGTAGGCAGAGTTTTCCTTGGCTTTACTAGCCGCTTCCCCAAGATATCAAGGAAAAGAGGCCTTTTATATCCTTTATGAATTTGTGTAAATTTTATATTATAAATGCGTTCAAAGCGGATATGTCAAAAATGTTGTAGAATACTGGCATCATCCATCTATTCGTTTTCCTTGTTATCGTATAGCAGGACAGCATTTGGTCAAAAGAGTCAATGCCTCATTGTAATCATCAATAATTACAATGAGAGGAGTTTTTAATTTTTGAAAAACTTACACTTTCGTAGTGAGGATATGTACTTGGTAGCAGTACACGTTAGTACTTTTTGGCATCTAAGAAACCATCGTAGCATCGTAGCAAAAATAAAATAAAAAACAAAATTGAGATCTTCTTTTACATTAAAAATTTTTGGGAGGAGACGCCTTATTTTTTTCTAATTGTGCCAATTGAAGTTCGATTATTATTTTTTAATAGCTTTTTTGCCAAAGAAAAAGAAGAGGAAAAATGGTTAAATGATTATGCCCATCCAAACCTGTTGTTCGCTCTAATACGACATTTTCGGCTAAATTATACTGTAGTGAATCAAAATTCTTACCTAAATATGGTTTTATTCGCCATACATAATGTAATTGTCAATCACACCATATTTTGTTGGTTTTTCTGGCATAAATTCATTCTTTTCCTTGAAAGAAATCTCAGAAAACGAAGATCTTCCAGTCACACTACAAAGCAAACATCTTGCTACACTTACACTCAAATACACTTTGACAGAACAACGATATCTACTTTCTTTTTCTTCTTTCATAATCAATGTTCTTTCTTCACTTCTGAAGTCTTTCAAAGTATAGCCATTGTTAATTCTTCATCAACCCTTATGAGGTTGGTGAAGGTTGTAATAAAACTTGATCTAAATTTCAAAACTAAAAATAATGAATAAGAAAAAAAAATTCAATTCAAGCTTGGGAGAAAATTTTATTGAAAAATTCAAGATGTGTTAGAAGAACACTCTGAAAATTTGTCTGTCTTGGACAAGCAAAGTTTTTATAACTGTCACAAATAGATCAACTTTTGATGGTTCTTCATAACAGGATAGCGTAGTGGGAGATGGATTCTAAGTCCTGGCTATATTTTCTGCTTTCAAAGTCTGAGATGAATTCAGAAACATAACACTGACTCTAACTGTATTATTATATATGTAGAAAAGAATTTCTTTCCGTGGGCCTAAAATTTATATGCATCTACTTTGTGTATATCCTCTGGTGAATGAAAAATTCTACAACAAATAATAAATTATCTTTTTTTTCTTCTCACGCTTTGGATGTGTTTGCAAAGGTAAAAGTACCAAGAGGTGTTTTCATCGAGAAGGCACAATTGCGCCGCTCGTATCGAACTATGAGCAAAGTAGGCTTGATGTGGGATCGAACCCAAGACCGTGAGTTATCGAAACCCACTATCTAATCAACCTTACTCACGCCCCGAACAGTATTTCGAAGATTGTTAAAGCTTTTCAGCGATTTATTTTATATTTTATTTATATATGTAAAAATGAGGGGGCACACCTGGGAGGGGAAGGGGGCGATCGACAACCTTCTAATAATTTGATAGTGGCTACATATAGTATAGGTTTTTACACAGCCTAAAAAATTGGGGGGGGGGGGGGGGGGGGGGGGAGGGTTCGTTCTCATAAAAAATCTATAAAACTATCATATATATCTTATCGTGGTACTTGCTATACAAAGAAATTAAACTTTCTTGGTAGATTGAACCCTATACTTTTATCATTCTTTATAAATCGTATTCTATATTTGATAGTTGTTTTTCCATTCCTAACCTAAAGCCCTATTTTGTAAAAGTTTTTTCTTAATGTGACATTTAAACCCTTTTTGTGCCATTGCGAATATTGCTGAATCACTAATAGAACAGAAATAAAGTATAGATTTTAATACTTTCTTATGACAATTTACTTATTTAGACATCGACACTTCTAAAAATCGATTTAATTGATCATTCTACTTGAACACAAAAATAATTAAATAATTGAGTACAAATATATCAAATATACAAGTAAAATTTATTTAAAATTTTCAACTTTTTAACAGTGTAGGCTGTTTAATTCAAGTCTGCGAGGATGCTTCCGAACATAAAAATCTACAACTTTATCCAAATCTATTTCGGCATCGTAGTGAATGTGCAGAAGTGCTAGGTTAGACAGATGATTTTTTTTATTGAAGCTCTGATATATGTGTTTAATCCACGTAATGCACTTATACTTCTTTCACACTAGGATGAAGTTACTAAAATTGTGCAAGCTATCTGTAAAAGAACATAAATATTTGGAAACATTATTTCTGAGCATTCTTTTATTGCTTGGGCTGAAGATTCAGTCTTTCGAACCACCCCCCCCCCCCTCCAAACCTGAGTACGGGCATGTTATATATTATTTTCATTTATCAATAAAAATTAATAAAAATTAAAACCATACTTAAAACAAATTTCAAAACAAAATATGAAAAATGAATAGACTGATAAGAAATTTTGAGAGCGAACACAATTTTATAAAAAAATACAGAAAGTTTTCGCAGTTTGTTCCCACTGTATCCTGAATCTTATTATTTTCATCCGTTTTAAATTCTTGTGGCATATTGTTTATTTTTTAAAATGTAACTAATTCTAGATGCTCTGTATTAAAAATAGAGCAGTAGAAGTAAAAATCACGAGGGGGGGGGGGGGGGGGGGGGTTCAAAAATTTAAAAATTTTAAAACTTTTTTTAAAAGTAAACTAATTCTAGATGCTCTGTATTAAAAAGGGCAGTAGGAGAAGTAAAAATCACGACAGGGGGGGGGGGGGGGGGGGGGTAATTCAAAAACTTAAAAATTTTGGGGGACGTCATTTATGTATGACCCCTTAGCTCTGGCAGCAATAAAGAAAGGTACACCACTGACATGGAGTAAAGTTTCAAACAATTTTATTTAAAAGAAAATATCTTAAGAAAATTTTTATTTTAAATAAAATTGTTTGAAAGAAAAAGAAAAAAATTTATTATTAACATTGCTACAAACAATATTAACAAAATTTGGTAAAAACTCTTTTTTATAGTTTGCTAAAAGGGTTATTAAAACGATTTTATGACACTTAAATTCGATTTAGAATAGAAGGGGATGAGTTTTAGATCAAGCAATGGAGTTATTAGGCATTGAGAGCTAAAAATCCTGCTAGCTTTTGCATAGCTTTATTCTTTGACTATTCTATTTAAAAAATATCAGCATTTTTCATAGTTGAATATTTTTTAATAGTCTTTGATTCATCTTGAAATAAAGATTCCCAACATAATTTATTTTAGGTACCTCTTTTTGCAAAGTTTTTTTATATAGAAATTTGTTTTAGAATGCACTTGAAAAAAAAATTTTTAATTAGTATTCATAAAAACATTTAAAATAAGCTAGACAAAATATATGCCCACCCCCCCCCCCCCATCCCCCAGATTCACGCTCCCGATTTGACTTTCCTTTATTTTGCTATGTGCAAACATTTGAATAAAAAATATTATAACGCCCCCCCCCCCCCCTTTGTAAAAAAATTCCACTTCCCTCCCCCCTCCTAATTAAAATTCTTGTCTATGCTACTGGGTATTTAGTGAATTTTATTTTGGATTCAGGCGTGTGCTACTTTCTACGCAAAAATGTGAAGCAAAGAGATTGATAGCTTTTGGGGAAAACAAGGCAGCAATCAATTTGCGCAGAACACAAGAAAGAAGTCTCTGAATTCTTGAAGCTTCATCAGTTTATGCAAATTTTAGAGAAGAAAGATTTAGTTTGGCATTTTTTAATGCTGGAAAAATGAATGAATGTGCATCATATAAATTAGTGATGGAATGATGAATCACAATCAGAAAGGAAACATTAAGAATCCTGCTGTCGGCCCTTACTGCTTCTTCTAGATAACTGGTTCCTAAACTTTTTTGAACAACGCCCGCTTTTGCCCACTTGCGACACCCCACCCCTCCTCCCTTCTTTAAAAATAAAGAAAAATTAATATTATTCATTATATTATTAATAATATTTTAAAAAAAAATGAAATGTTTTTAAGACTTAAATTATTATTAACGCGAATGGGATGAATGGTCTTGTTAAGTTATCAAACAATTGTAGACTTCTAGGAAGAAAGTGAACAACGCAAATTGGTTTGAACATCAAGTCTATTTTGTAGCTGAATTTTTTAATATAACAAGTCCGGAAAAACCTACGTCAAAAAGATAGATTGACAAAAAGAGACATCAACAATCGGAGAGCATGTTATCGCAGTTTTCGGCAAATAGAATGATATTTTACCCCAAATTATGAAAGAGTGACAAACTTAAAATTATCAGCCGTAGTTGAATCAAATTTTAAACGAATGGCTTCTTCTTGGAGATAATCGGGTAATGAATCAACATTGCATCAGTTTCCAAGTAACTTTATGCATTGAAATATCGCAAAAATTCTTCATAAAGCGAATGCAAGTGATACAAAATTTCTTTCTTCATATCTGTACCATACTGTTCTAAATAATTGACTTCTCCGATAAATTCATTAAGATGAAAAAACGAAGAGAATCGTAATAAAAACACAGATCATATCGTAGTTTGCCATAATGCTACTATTTTAAACTAAAATGTAAATTGCTTCAAAAAAATCTACAAAATAGTTTTTATGTTGAAATTTTTTTAAAAAAAGATTCATATACATTTTCGGCCTTTCGATATTGCAAAATAAGATCCTACTTATCTTGTTCATACAAACGTTTCAGCTTGATATCTTTTACTGATAAGAACTTCCATCTTACACGTCTCTCAAGTCAGGGATAAGAGAACTTTTACACTCAAATAAATTAGACATTTCGATTCATCGATAAAACGAGTGAAAAAGGATTGAGTTATTTATGTAAATAAATAATATATCTACAAAACTAAGTTAAAAAATTATTTTATGCACTCAAAAAAAGATAAAGAAATTTTTTATAGCTATTGGCCTGTGCGGGTTGTAAGCGATTGATCTGAGATGTTCTTAAAATAAAAGGACAATAAGTAAGTACACTCGTATATGTTATTATAAATTTTATATTTTCTACTCATTTGACTCAAAATTATTCACGCCAAATAATTAAGTTGTTTAAATTTAGAAAAAATTGAAAAATTCTCCCTCCTTACAGTTTGGGAATAACGGATTTAGATTAATGCATTTTATAAGCTAAATGATAAAAATGAAAGGAGAAATACAGGATCATTACCACTTTTGTGCTAAGGTTGCCGACAAATTTCTTCACAATAGAAAAAGTAAAACCATTTATAAAGTAGGAAAAAAAGTTGTATAAAATTAAAATTTTATTATATTTTTCTTTTCTTTTCTGATCAATTTTATTCTTAGTTTTTGTTTTTTTTACCTTTATCGTTATTCATAAATATAATATTTTTGATAATCGGTTAGGTATGAAAGTTTCTTGATGAACCAAACATAAGAGTAATATTTCATCCTCAATGCTTCTTGAGACGAGAGAAAATACAAAGGAATAAAACAACAACTATCAAAGTGTAAAGTGATATACAGTTAAACTTAGACTACAAATATTATTATCACTCATTTAAAGCACGTTAATGACAATTATAATTTTCGTACTCTTTGTGGTAAACCAACAAATGAAGAAGTTCTATCTTATATATTGTTTTTTAGAAACTAAGTCTTCTTCATTCTTTCGGGGCTTGAGTATGGTTGGTTAAATGCCGGATTCAATTATTTAAGCTCTTGGGTTTGATACCGCATCAAGCCTATTTTCCATATAGTTCTATAGAAGCGAAGCAATGGTACCTTTTAGATCAAAAACTTCAACGATAACGTTTCCTTCTTGATTTTGTCGGGATAGGCTGATACTCCATTACTTCATGCACTGCATCCTCTTTTCTCTTTCTTACTGTATATTCAAATTAGCAGAGTTTTCGATTTAAATGCAGAACAAAAGTAATTCTCCTTCTCAGCATCCTTCTCATCATAATGATTTTTGTAGTAACTTTTCTTTTTTTTCAAATCAAAACATCTACCTATGTTTCCATACTTTCTTCTATTGTTTAATATATTTTGCCTTCAATCTACTTGATATTCTTTTTTCATTGATATTAATTAGTTTAAATTCTTTTCTTTTCATTCAACAAACATTTATTCTCGCTTGGTTATATTTTCCATAATGTTGATTTTTACAACAGACGGGTCTAATTGTTTGAGCCCTTTACTTCTTTCAGTACTTCAGAATCTTTTTTATCTCATAATAACCATTTTTATAGTTTCTTGGTCAATCAACATTTCAGTCTGTTTAGTATAAATTTGAGTCTTAATTTCTTTAAACAAATATGCCATAACAAAAGCATTCTTTTTAGTTCCTCTTAATTATTCTAAATAATTATCACTAAATCAGCGAATAGCATTTCACAAAATATTTTGGCTAATTTAAATAGCACGTTACACACTACGATAAACATTGTGATATGAACAATGAAGCATGTTGTAAAGACTTGGGTTTTAAATTCTCTAAAAGATTGATATATGGTCCAAAGTAATTTAGTTTTTCATGTTTTCATATATTTTACTATATATCGAGGATATATAGTAAATCTATCTGATATATAGATATAATCTAGATTCTTTTACCACTTTTACATTATTTCTCAGCTTAATATATTATTTTAGTAGTGCAGTTCTAATTAGAATACTATTTTTTAACATATTAAATAATTTATCTCATTCTCAGATTATTTTTAGAAGAGGGTAATTTATTTATTCGTGGATTTTACATAGGATGAATTAATAATGGTACATAATTTTTTCTAACTTTTGAGGGTCGTCTAAGTAAAATTGTAAAAAAGAAAGCCAATCTTTAGCTTTAACTATACTTAAAAATTTAAGAAAATGTAATTTATAACTAAAAAACTGTTTACAAAGATCTTTCTTAAAAATTTTTTTTACAGATATATTAGTATTTAGATTTAATAAATTGTAATTAAATCTTCAACTAAAATTTTCATGTTGTCTAGAATTTATATAACTAATTAGAGTCTCAAAATTAAAAAGGTTTCATTTGAGATAATGGTAATGTCATTGTGGGATCGATATATTTTGTCTAGGTGTTTTCGTTGAAAAGTTGGTGATGTTTTAGAATCAGCTATAATGAGGTTATGGGCAGAAAGGAAATTGAGGGTTTGCAAACCACGAAGATTTTGTTTTGTATCCCATAAATATGAGTGTGCATTTAGGTCTGTAGAAATAATGAGGAAAAAACTTTTGTTAATGTGGTTTTTTATTTGGGTTAATACGTTATCAAAACGATAGGGAATGGGATGTAAAGAAGAGGGTTGTGAGTAAAGAGAACAGAAGATTAGTGGCGTAGTGGTGGAGTGGATAAGAGTGAAGATGTAGTTAGAGTTAGAGAATTGGTATAATAGTGTATTTAGAATGGATGTTTTTATTATGATGCAAGCGGAGTAATCTTCTAAAGGGGGTATGTGTATGAGTTTGTATTGGTCAAACAGGTGAGGCATACGTGTGTAGGGTTCGTTGATGGATATTACATCGTATTGTTGGGAAAGAATTATATTAATAAGGTTATCCCATGCGGTTTTAGATTCAAAATATAGAAACCAAACATAGTAACCTTTGAAAGGAATGATTTTGTCATAATAAAATTTTAATTATCTTTATTTATAAAATTTTAATTTTTTTGATTAGAGAGTATTTTAACTTTATTTTTTAGATGTAAAAACTTTCCTAACCTATTTGATTCTTTTTTATAGATTTTTACACACTTTTTCACCAGAAATCAAACTTTTATTATACAAAAGCTTATTTCTCCCTATTTATTTGACAGCATAATCAAGTGGAGATATTATAAATATAATGTAATTTAAAAGCTACAGAAAAAAATAAAGAGCTAGAAATTTTCTAAGATTTTTGATATCTATCACTTACAAATGATTAAATTCTTATGGTGTTATTTTGATAACTACCTGCCATCTCTATTTGGCAATTGGTTTTATCAAATTTTTAGAAATGAACTACCCCTTAATGTATTTCAATCAAATTGTTCTTTTTCATCACAATACCAAAAAAATAAGAAATGGATAAGTTGAGCTTGCATGATTTGTAATGCCTCTTCACAAAACTTTGATTTTTTGAATAATAATATTTAAGTTATTTCTTTTTTAATTTGTATATAAATATATAGGTAGATAATTTTATTTCATATTTAGGTGTATGCTTGTCTTTACATTTTATCCTCTGCATTTTTACATTTTATCCTCTTTTAAGACATACTTTCTTTTTTGTAACTATGAATATTTATTTATTTAATAAAAAAAAGGAAGAATAAGAATAATAACATACAGCATATTGGATCAAACCAAATAGGTTATTGTCACACCTATAAAAAAAAATAGGAACACTATACTAAATTCATATTTACAAAAGGACTTAAAAATGATATAAAAAATAGGAGAAAAAATCGAGTTAATAATAAAAAAGGCAAAAAAAGAAGTGAGGAACAGTTATATAATAGGATAAAAAAAACTCAAAACGTATCATTTTAAAATCAATATAGGAGAAAGACAATATGTTACATACGTAAAAAAAAGAAAGAAGAAAGCAAATATCAATTATTGCTGATAGAGAAAATAATAGGGAAAGAGCAATACCAAAATCTCAAAGATATAAAATATAGTATGGGTAATAAATATACTCAAAGACACTAACGAGTTGAAACAAAAAATTTTTTACATTTACGTTTGAAACTACAAGTGTTTTTCAGAAGAGTTTTTATGGACTTTTTAATAAAAAATTTATTACTTTTGGCAAAGTTGTATCTTATATTTCTTAAATTGTGTTTGTTGCGTAAGTTGTTCTGATGAAACTGGCGATTTTCACAATAATTAAAATTAATTTCATGTTTTAGATTTATACATTTATGAACAAAAAGAGATAATTGAATTTGTCTAATTTGTAAAAGATTCGGGATTTTATATAAACTACGTATATACTCAGCATCCCTATTGAATAGAACTTTCAAAGCCCTGTCTTGTTTTTTCTGTAATGTTGGGAGTTTGGACACGTTAGATGAAGACCAAATAAAGTTAGAGTAAAGAATCTTAGAATGAAAAAGGGCATAATAAATATTTATTATGGTCTTAGTATCAAGAAGATTTTTAATTTTGAACAACATGCCAAGTGCTATTGAGGTATCTTTTAAAACATTGTTGAAATGATTTGAAAAACTAAGATTAAAATCTATAGTTACTCCTAAATAATTATAAGTATTAGTCCTCTGAAGATAGTTTTCTCCAATTTTTAAAAAAAGACAAATATTTTTGTTAAACTTACTGAAAATCATATATTTAGACTTTGGTACATTTATATATAGCTCATTAGTGCAACACCAATTATAAAATTCAGAGAGAAACTATAGTAAAATCAGAATTTTGAAGAGCAAAAATATCATTATAATAAAGAATAAATAAAAGTGGGCCAAGGATAGAGCCTTGTGGCACACCCTTATTTAATTTAGAATACTTAGACGCACTGTTATTTACAAAAACATATTGTTGACGATTGGAAAGGTAACTTTTTAAAAGTTCTAAAAATTTATCTCTAAAACCATATCTATGTAATTTAGCTAGTAGGTATTCATAATTTATACTATCAAAAGCTTTTGAAAAATCTATATAAATAACACACGATTCCAAACCATTGTCCAAGGTCTCTAAATTATAATTTACTAAATTTCCAACAGCTAAATCAGTCGACATACCAGGCCGGAAACCAAACTGTCTTGAATTGATAATATCACATTTATTTAAATACTTTATCACCCGGTTAAAAATAATTTTCTCGAAGATTTTACCTATAAAAGGAAGTATGCTAATGGGTCTATAATTACTTGGATAGCATTTATTACCTGATTTAAAGACTGGAATTACTTTGGCGATTTTTAAACTGATTGGATAACAACTTTCAAGAAAAATTTTGTTAAAAAGTAAACAAATATTTTTAGATAAGAAACTTATAAGAATCATACCGATTTTATTAGAAATATTGTCCCAACCAGCAGAAGAAAATGAATTAAAAGAAGTAGCTGTAATTACAATATCATCAACAGAAATTTCATCAAAAAAGAAAGAATTCATAACTGGGGAGATATTAAAGCTGGGAAAATGAAGACAATTAGATTGATAGGAAAAAGAAGAGAAAAAATTATTAAAATCGTTTGGCTTCAATGGGATTAACATATTACGTTTACGCCCAAGTAAATTGTTTATAACTTTCCATGAATCCTTTACATTATTCCGTAAATTTGAAAACTTTATAAGGTAAAACACATTTTTTAAAAACGTTACTTTTTTATTATACCTACTTCTAATTGACTTGTATAAATTCCACGTTTCAAGGGTTCTGTTTTTCAAGAATTTATGAAACAGCATATCTTTGACTTTCTTAATACTTTTAAGTTCACTCGTATACCACGTATTCACTTTATGGGATGGATAGGTTCTTTTCACCAAAGGAAAGCTTATGTCAATTATTTTAGTAATTTTTTTTTATCATTTCACCATAATACTCATTTGCACCTTTATTAATGTCAATGAGCCAATCTTCTATATACAAGTTTGAATAAAAATTCTTAAAATTTTTGTTATTATATATTCTGCAGTATTCATAATTTAAATTAAAGTGATTGACATTTTTAAAGTAATTTTTGCACACAATAAAATTGGGAAGATGGTCAGAGATATGCAAAGCTATGTTACCTGAAATACTACAAGCACAACTAAAATTAGAAAAAATATTATCAATGCAGCTTGAAGTTAATCTACCAAAACTAGTTGGACCTAAAATGCAGGGATAAAAACTTTTTTTCATACATTAAATTGTAAAAATTAGAAATATTTCTGCAAATCTCAAACTTGTTCAAATCTAAATTAAAGTCTCCTAAAATGAAAATATTTTTCTTAGCATCGGTGTTTAAAAATAATGTTTCTAATTCTAATAAAAAATAGCTTGCAGTCCAGACAAGGAGGTCTGTAGATTATAATAATTCTAAAATTTGAAACATCAACAATCATGACTTCAAAAGAAGTGAAAGTAAGATTAATACAAACTAGATTGAATGCATACTTATTATCAACGTAAAGACCTAACCCACCACCTCTACCTTGCTTAAGCTCAGAACAAATAAAGTTATATCCATCTATATCATTGTTACATTTAGGTTTCCATATTTCCATAAGGGCAAATATATCAATTTTAGAAGAACCTATTTCATCAATCAATAATTTAATATCATCATAATTTTTGTCCAAGCTACGACAATTAAGATAGAAGACTGAAAGATCACATGAAGACGCTCTATTTTTATGAGAATATAAGAAATTTTTAAGGCTATCAATAGTAAAAAAGTTAAAATCAACGTTGGAAAAAACTGAGCAATTGTCAAAAAAATTATTTATTATTGGCATTTGATGTATAATCATTATAACTTTAATTTGTATTATTTTTAACAAAATTATATTGACTTTTTCGAATGGGGCATATAGCATCAAAAGAATTATGATTAAAACAGCTGATTTTTTTAAGGATACAGTTGGTACATTTGTACATGTCTTTATTAGACATATCAGGACACACACTTGATAGATGAGAACCAGAGCAAAACTTACATGTTGGTGAATTGGAAGATTTACAAGATGTAGAGTTATGACGATATTTACAACAAATATTACATTGTTTGAAAGAAAAAAAGTCTATAACATGATGACATTTATACCCAATGAACAAATTATCACTATTACATTTAATTAAAGACCTAATTTCCGATAAATTTTATATTAGTTTAGCATTAATTTTTGAAAAAAGAATTTTAAAAAGCTTTCCAGTATCTATCGATTTCTTGATGTATTCATTTTTGTCATATATTAAGTTAAAATTTCGTCATCTTTCAGATCACTATTAAGATTGTTTATCATAATTTTTGGATTAAAAATAGGATTTCGAGTTATACGCACAGTTTTATCATCTTTTATTTTGTTTTCAAAATATTCATTAGCGTTTCTAACGAAGAAGATTTTTGGTAGTTTTCAAATTTTTTGCTTTAACTTTAGATAAAGCGGTATCGGAAAACTTCTTAAACTCAAGACAATCTTCGTGTTTATCGAATTTAACTTTAAGAAAATTTGATTTTTTCACAGCGTCAAAATAAGTTTTATTATCGGATTTGACATTAGAAATTTTTTTATCAAAAATAGAACATTTATCTAATCTTTTTCCAGTATTAGGAAAGGTGAAGGTTTTAATTGAGCCCAAACTATTTAAAACAGTTTTTAGATTATTGTCTATATCACAAAGTTTGGAATTGAATGAATCTTTTCATTAAATTCGGAAATAATTTGAGAAAGACTAGACTTTATTTCTTTTTTAGAAAGAGCGTCAATTTTACCCAAAAGATCTTTTAATTTATCTATATGTTCCATCAGGAATTAAAACTAAATACAAAAAAATTTATAATTTAATAAAAATAAATAATCGGAAAAAAATATATGATTAAAAAGAACTTGATTTCAAGAAAAGCTGATATAAGATATTCGCCGCAGCAGATAAATGAGAGGATAGATCAAATAGCAAGGAAGCGCGATTTTTAAAGTTGAGAAAAAGAAGCCATTTTGAAAATGAGAAGGGTGTTGCTAGAAAATGCCCTAAATTATTTCAGAGACCTAACCAATTTTCATTCTATGATCATATTAGCGATTCTAAGGCTTTTAAACATCCAAGCCACGTAAACCAAGAGTTAACAAATTATTTAATTTTATAACTTATTATACTCTTTTTTATCCTTATTTTTAATGTCCCCGATCTTTTTTATTTTTTTATTATTCCTTGAAAATAGAGGTAATCTTTTTATAATCGTTAATTTTTATACTAATTAATATTTAATATATTAGAAGATTTTTTAATATATCTTCCAATAATAGTTTAATTTTGGTTTATTTTATGATATATTCTAAAGATATATGATATCTGATATACTTAAATTATTTAAAAACTAAAAAAACTCTTCAATTTTCTCTATTTTTACGATGTATTAAAGATTCTTTTTTTAACTTATAAATTTCTATTTTGTTATAGTTTCCTTGTACATAAGTATTTTTAACGACTACTAGATTTTGACATTCGATATTATATTTGAAAAATATTTTTTATTTGTAGGTGAAAAGGTGCAGTTTTAGGTATCCGCCCCTAAAACAAATGACATTTTTTAAACATAAATAAAATATCATATATGCTTTGAGTGACATTATTTTTTATTGATACTCTGAGATCTGATTTAATTAGTGGATATCACCTGCTAAAGAGTTATGTGTGAGTTAAACTTTAAATTCTTCATCAAACTGAATTTAATATCAATAGAAAATAAAAAAACTATTGCCTTTTGTCATGTTGTAGTGTGAAAATAAATTAAAGATAACCAAAGCTTGGCTTTATTCTATTAAATCTAAGTATCAGCCATGCGTAACTTGGATATAAAAGAAATAAAACAGTAGAACAAAAGCATCAAATTTACTAATTACGACATTCGCCCACATAAAAAACATGTCACAAGTTCATACGATTAATCGGCTTAGGAGTTCTTTTGGAACGACGGACAGGAGGATTGCAACCAGATGAATCAGTATTACGGATCTCAGTTTCTGATGAAAATGAAGAAAGTTTGGAATCTAAAACGTCTGGTTCTTTGAGAGTATCTGAAATATTCCTTGGAGTCTCTTTAGTTTTGAAATGAGAAGCTTCTCAGTTTTCAGGAGGCATTTCAGGACTATCCTGAATAGCTCGATCACTAACGGTGTTCGGAAAAGGGGTCAAGTTTCGTAGAGCTACCGAATCCTCTTGATCATCAGGGCGTCGTATCGTAGCATGTGTTGAACTAGCATCAAGTAGCTGTACCACTTCAACGATCGGATCGTATTTGCTTTTAACATTGAATTTTCTTAGCAAGATCTCTTTACTCCTACGAAGCCAAGAGGGTAGGGCAGTTCCACAGTCAGAATGAATAATGGAAGGGAGTCCAAAAATGGAGAAGATAGTTGTTAGACATTTGATAGCCCTTTGAGAACTACAATCTGGGCATGGGAAGGCAAAAAGGAAAACGGCTATACTCGTCTACCACTGTAAAAAGATAACGATAAGATGAAGAAACTGGAAGTGTCCCCTTGTAATCAATAGATAGATGCTGGAATGGAGAGTTAGCACGAACAAGACTTGTATCAGGTGGTTTTATTTTGGCACACAGTACAGTCAGAAACTACACGTCTTACTTCTTCCATAGAATAAGCCATATTCCTTGAACGTACAAAGTGCCAAAAACGCTGGATTCCTGGATGGACCAGTGAGTCATGAATGGATTTCAACTCCGCTAACGAAGTGATCGCTGCCCCACATGTTCGTGACTAAGTATCGGCTATTACATTTTCTCGTCCAGGTCGATGCACTATGTCATATCAAAATGGAAGAAGTTCCATCTTCTATTTCATAATTTTTTCATTCTTAGTTTTTCCTCGGTTACTTGTTGAAAACATAAAAGAAACTGCCTGTTGATCAGTAACGATCGAGAAGTGCTTATCTGCGAGCAAGTTTTTCCATTTTCGAATGCATTCCACTATTGCATATGCCTCTTTCTCAACTATGTAATGACGCAATTCTGATGAATTCAACGAGCGAGAAAAGAATGCAACTGGTTTTCCACACTGAAGCAAGGTACCTCCAATAGCTTTTTGCGATGCATCGGTCTCAAGAACAAACGGCAAATGATCATCAATAACTGTAACGGAAGATTTAGCAACATCGTTTTTAAGATTTTGAAAAGTTTCCAGAGCGGCGGAGGACATCGGAAAAAAACTTGTTTTCGACTAAATATCTAATTTTAATCCATCTAGAATAATATGCGAACATTCCGATGATTCGTTGCAAGGTTTAGAGTCAGAAGGAGGAGACATGTCTAAAAGCGGCTTCTTACGATTGGGATCCAGTTTTAAAACTCCATCTGATATCCTGTATCCAAGTACATCTATTGAGGTGAGACCAAATCTTGATTTGTCTTTGTTCAGCTCAAGGCTATACTTCCTAGCAGCAACCAAGAAGCATTGCTCTCTAAGCAATACTTTGCAAGCTTCAAAGAGAGAGCTGATGAAGCCATTGAAACAGTAGATTGTTAGTCAAAAGTTGGTAACTCAAGTTTCTTTACAATTTTTTCACTAACAAAATTGTCGGAACTACCAGTATCTACAAGGGCATTTAGCAGGCTTCCTCTAAGTTCAACAGATTTTGTGATTGAACTAGAGATGACAGAGTCGCTAACATTGGCCAGAACGACAGCCGACGACTGTAAACTCCGCATGGAGTCAGAACGGCAGACCTTAGCCAAATGTCCAACTTTTTGGCACTTTCAACATACTACTTGACGAGCAGGACACACCCGTCGATCGTCTTTTGGGTGCCGTTTGCCGCTACAGTTATAGCATTTACCTGAGAGAGGACGAGAATCAGAAATCGCAGCAGACATTGGTGAATTTTCTTTGGAAGGCAAAACAGATTCGGTAGGCATGTCTTGGGAAGAAGCAGTCGGAGTAGTAGCAGCAACAGTAGCAGTGGTTCAGGGGCGCACATCCTCAAAATTATTGGGGGGCGAAATTATTTTCTTGCAATTTTCAAAATTAGTGATCTGGAAATACCACGGGAGATCAAATATTCAAGCAATCCTTTAAAATATAGTATATTCAGCGCATACCTATAGACCTAAATTTATAAGACTACTTTATATTTTTTTTTACAAATTTGATGAATTTAAATACTATACTTCCAGCGAAAATATTTTAATTAAATTTGCATATCGAATATAGTGCGCAGAAAAAATGCCCCAATTAAAAAGGAGGAAAAAATGCCCCCAGTAAAAATGCCCCAATTTAAAATTAAAAAAAATGCCCCAACACAAAAAATTTCAAAAAATTATTAATTAAAATTTTAAAAAAAATTTCGAACACTCTCGAAGTAGCAATCAGCGAAAAGACGATTTAAGGCTTGGAGGTATTGGTCAATGGTCTCGTTCTCCTGCTGTAAACAGGTAGAAAGTAAATGCCTTGCATGAATAATACTAGGAGACTTTTCATAGGACGACTTAAGTTGATCAATAGCATCATTGAAGTTTGAACAGCCCTCGATAATATCAGCAATGAAGGGGCCAATGTACAGATATACAACTTCGAGCTTATTAGGGCTTAGCTGTTCAATAGTAGCAAGGTAGTATTTAAAATTACGATGCTAAAGTTTCCATAACTTTCCACATTGTGGATCAGAAGTAGGTGTATCAAATTTATTAAGGCGAATTATTTTGTCCATGTAAGATTAATGGAATAAATTTTCGTGTAGTAATGTGTAAACAAATTAAAGATAACCAAAGCCTGGCTTTATTCTATTAAATTTAAGTATCAACCATGCGTAACTTGGATAGAAAAGAAATAAATCAGTAGAACAAAAGCATCAAATTTACTTATCATGACACCTTTATACAATTCCAGTTTTCAACTTTTAGTTTTCGTTCATTTCTAAGCCTTTTTCATAAAAACAATATAAAATAACTTAAAACGTGGAGCTTAATTTCTTAAGCTTTTTAAAAGATTTTTTGCTTTTAAAAAAAGACCTTAATTCAACTCTCAATATAAATATTTTTATAAATCTTAAATAGTGTTTTTATATAGAGTTTAAAAATTCTCATTTTTTTATTAGAAAGTTATTTTAAATGTTTCAAAATTTATAACCTAAGCTTATATATATATTTTTCAGTTATCGTTGTTTCGAAGGGTCATTAGAACTTTTAAGGCCTGCAAATATTTAACATCCAACCATGACGGCTATGAAACTTTGTTGTGCGTTTGGAAGCAAAATTAAAATAACTCATTTGAAACAATAAAAAGCAGAATCTTGAAAAGTGTGTTAACAAGTAGAATTCATATCTCAATTTTTGCATACTCGTTAGGCTGCGAAAAATGTGGGAATTACGTCTTCAAAGCTTCCAGCATTCTCTCGACTGAGAGCCTGCTCAAGAATGCCGCCAACATCACAACGAAATCGCAATATGTGCCCTCCTTCGAGTGTCCGTTACCCGGTCAAAGCAGCAATCTGACATCCTGCTGCCCGGGCTTGTATGCCGAGCCGTGTTGCGCACTCAACCCCTCCTCCTTTCAGAGCAGCTGGGTCCTCTTTGCGAAGAGCAGCAACTCCTCTTTGTACCTCGTAATCGCCTTTATCATCAGTGCCTTTCTCCTTTCTCTCATCGTGTGCATGCTAAATCAGCGCTGCCCTCTCTACCAAAAGATTCGTCTCAAGAGTTATTCTCGGGATAACGGAATGCACTACCACCTTGCCTCTGGTATGCATACGCCTATTATTATTATTATTATTTTCTCCCATCATCATCATCAACGAATCATCATTACGTCATTACTATTCTAATGTTTTCTCCCTCATTACGTTATATGGGTTCTTTTCTTGTAAAGATTTTTGCTTCGCCTTCCTCATTTTGCCCTGAGCGTTAATATTTCATCTTTCATAAGCTAATAACAAACACGATATTGCGCATTCAAATGAATCCTTAGGGCGTGTGCGCACGACACAATAAATACACATACCTGCCAATATTTTAGAGTCTTTGTGGGGGATTTTTCCGCTTTTTAAATAGAAAATCGGAATTATAGCTTGCGCATCTTATTTTTTACAATATTATTAGTATTTTTTCTCCAAAATGTGTCTCATAAGTTCTCTACATCATAAAATATCAATGATTGTTACTATTTTATTGAAATTCCTAAATGTATGGTTTGTTATTCTCGAACAAAGCTTATTAAAATATTTAAAAAATACTTATACAAAAATATATATGGATAGAGTATAATAATTTTTTTGTAATATAAGTATTAAAACAGCTTACAGCTTATTCACAATGTTTTGTTATAAACCAAAGATGCCTTCAACATGTGTTCTTCTTTCTTGCCTACACCAATTTGGGGGTCGACGGCTATGATCCCCATCCTCCACTTCTTTCTGTCCTGAGCATCACATTCTTCCTATCCAATTTCGGCTAGCCTCTTTTTAATTCCATCTTTTGAAATGTCATCCTCTTTCCCATTATTTTGCGGACCGCATCTTTCGTTTCTTTTCGTAGAACATGCTCAAACCATCGAAGTCTACCTCGTTCAATCACACTCATCACGCTAACATTCCTGCCATAACCTTACTCTTTTTTCTTACCTCTTCATTCTTTGTGTGATCTTTCAGTGAGACTTCTATTATTTTCCTCAGCATATTCATTTCAGTATTTGCGTTTCTATTCTCATTTTTCTTCCTTAAACGCATGGCTGGTCTTATAATTGTTGTATAAATTTTTGCCTTTAACTATTGAAAATCATTTATCTGGTTATTCTTGCGTGTACCTCTTTTTCGCAACTTCCACTTTTTGTAATCAATGATCCAATGTATTTAAAACAACTTCCTTGATTCAATTCTTTGCCATGACGATCCATGATTTTAAGTTTTTCTTCCTTACTTCTGCTACATACCAACGTTTCTGTTTTTCCAGAATTCATTTTAAATGCTACTTTTTCCAAACATGTTTGCCATAAAAATATTCTGTTCTGCAGTTCTTCTTTACTCTCAGCCAGAATTACCAAGTCACCTGCAAAAAGTAATTCCCATAGTTCTTCCTCTCTAAGTTCTTCAGATATCACATCAATGACGATCGCAAACAAAAGTGGGCTCAAAGCTGAACCCTGATGCAGACCAACTTTAACCCCAAATGCTCTGGAGAGACAATTTATCGTTTTAACCGCACGTTTTCTTTCTTTATACATTTCGAATACTATTCTGATTATTATTTCTGTAACATACGTTTTATTGCGTGCTCCAACAACGTTATGCCTCGGTAGCACTGCATTTCAAAATGTCTCCCTTCTTTTATATATGGGTACAATCAAGCTCACTTCCCAGTCATTTGGAATTCTCCCATTTATCCATACTTCGTTCAGCAACTCCGGCATCCACTTTATACAGATTTTGCCACCAACTTTCAACATGTCTATAGTTACTTAACTTATTCTAGAAGCTTTATTAGCCTTCATTTTGATTATAGTGTTTTCAAATATCTTTATTAGCCTTCAAAATGTGTTGTCCAGCTTTAAATTAGTGACAGAATGTGTTGTGATGTTAGTATGCTCGGTCCGTTCCCACTGAATACTCTGTTACAAACAGCCTTTGAGTTTGGAATAGATTTTTATAGAATTTTACGATTGAGGTGTCTAATTCGGGATAGTTAGCATGTATCAATATAACGTGCCAAAAATATCGATTCTGGAAACAGGTTGGGAGAGAAGGTTCTCTTTTATCAGTCTTCTCTTAGACTTATTTCATTTTTGTGTGTTGTGCTTTGAATTCCTTAAATCTGATTATATTAGATGGTTACCAAGAATTTTTTTAAAAGAAATATCTCGTAACGGCGAAAGCGCTATAATCTTGCCTCTGTTATGCGCTTCTACTTAATTTTCTTTATTGCTTTACCTGTTGCTTCATCACAAATATTGAAAGTGTAGTCAATTCTTCTTCAATGATTGCTGTTTCTAGAATATGACTGCCAGCTGTGCCGGTTTTACGAGACGCTTTATAACCGAAACCCCGCTAATTTTGATTTTCTGTTTTTTATCCCCCTATTTTTTTGTCTCTAATGAAAGATATTTGGAAAAAGCTAACTTCAGATATGATTATTTATCCTTTTTTTTGGTATAAAATTCCTATACGTTTTCTTCATGATATTTGTTTCTATAAGGAATAAAAAAAATCGTCAATGACTTTTTTCATAACCATATTTGTCAATGTTGGCGGATTTAAATATCTACCTCCCCTAACCCCATAAACGTGCCAGGTGGATTGGCCTTTGCAGTTTTTTAGGATGAATGTTCGACGAATTGATCTAAAATCATTACTTTGGTTCTCTTGAACCTGAAGTATTATCATCAAGATGATTAGAATCCGATTGTTTACTAATTTTGCATTTCCTTTTTTTCGGAAAAATGCAAAAAATAAAGCATGTTCCCTGTCTCCAGGAAATGATATGTAGTTTCTTACCAAAGTTATATCAATAGGAGACAACAAAAATAGTCTAGCGTATTTGTAGCATGCAAAGCCTGAGTCTGTCAAAATCAGTGTTCCTCAACGTGGTCCATGTCAAGCCTCAAGGGGTCCACAATATTTTCAGAGGGGTGCAGGAGTAAATATAACAATTTGTTGATGAAAAGTTCTGAAATTGAAAAAAAAAATCGATATACTATGGCAACAAGCACAGTTATATGTGAATGTTTTCCCATTTTCATATCTTGTTGAATCATGTTTGGCACTGAAAGTAATATATTTTATTTTTAATTCTGCCATTTTAATACGTTCAGACGAGTTCTTGTCTGCATTCAAAAGGTTCTCAGTTTAAAAATTTAGGCTTTATGATTGAATAAAATGTGATTTTATAAAATTTAATTAATTTTTAATAGATAAGCAAGGTAAAAAATATATACCATATAAAATTAATTGACTAAAAAAATAAAAAATAGTGTATTCTTCTATTTTTGATAGAAATTTATATTTGTGGTATTTATGAGTTTTCTAATGAGCCTATAAATGTCAAGTGTGTCGAATGCGGCCGTTTGGTCTAGGTTGTGGCAGAGCGACTTTTTTGAAGCTGTCTTGATGCCCCCTCTTATGTGGTATGTTTTCTTATATGATTTTTTCCAGTAATTTTTCAATTGATGTGAGTATTTTATTAAGAGAATTTATTTATAAAAAAAATACTAACAAAGTAAAAAAAGATTTAAAAAAGTGAAATTAATATTATAATACCTAGATTTCTAGAATATTGGTGCTTCCAAGCTATCCAAATCGAGTTTGCTGGTTTGCGGTCACATATCTGTTCCGCCTCTTTCCGAAACCCAAATTCGCGCAATGAAGAATTTCCCTCCATTTAAACAAAGTTAATATTTTTAAATATATCATTACCAAAAAATACTTTAAAACTTGGGAATTTTCGTAAACGTTCGTTCAGTCTTCTACTGCATTGAACCGATATCTCTTCGTTTTGGCGTGGATTCCTGATATTCCTCATAACCTTTCCTTCATGTGTTTTAGAAGAGCCTGAAAAAAGTATAAAAGTTAGAGCGCTCAAACAGATCCCTGGTTCTGGCTTCAAGTATCACTGCCACGAAGATGCGTGATCCAAAGCAACTCATTTCTTTTATCCATCAACCAAGTCAAACAAATACAATATCATACTTTCCAAAAAAAAATTTTTTTTTTTTGCCTTTTAACAACATATTATTTTTTTTATTTCAAACTAATTTATTTCTATCCTGATATCTTATATCTAATATTGCATATTGTTATTTCTATTTTTAAATTTGTGATAACTTCAAGAATTGTTGGAACCTTTCATGTATAGGACAAAACATTTGCAAAGCTTTTGAACATATCCATTTTATGTGTACCTGCATGTAAAACACACGCACACACATATACATATGCAAAAATACAGTCATAGAGATGGATGATATGATACACACATACAGTACTCATATACGTGTATACAATTTATGTAGATTTTTATGTATATAGATACCTAGACAAAGAAAATGCACTTTTACTTAAACAAGTTTTTTTGGAATAGTTTATTGTCATGTTTAAAAATGGTAGTATTAATCTTTTGTGTCATAATCTTAATATTTTCGAATACTCAACCAAACACATTCCAATCTTTTTTCATTTTATTCTTCTGCTTTTTAATCTTTTTTTTATTTTATCATTATTTATATAGAATTCTTGATTTGATCTATTCAATCGAGTTATAGTCAATACCTTTTAATACCATGTTTTATTTAGGCCCATTTGTGCTGTGTTCTATTATTTTGATACGCTCTTTTTTAAAATATTTAATAAAAGTGATTTTTTTCTCTGCTATCATTCCAAATTTCATAGGTCATCAAAATATGATTTCACAAGTGAAATGCTTGCTACCTCTAACAGATTTTCAAATGTGTTTTCCTTACTTTTGGTCTTTTTTTAAAGGTTCACCTTCTTGTGATATCAATAAATGTATTTTTTTCTTGCTGACTAGAGTTTCATAACAGATATTCTTGTTTTCCATCCGTGTAAAGTTTTTTTTTGGAATTTAAGTGAGTTCAAAGCATTAGGTCAAATATATAAATCCAAAAGATTTAGTTTGATGAAAATTCGAACTGGAATATCGGGTAATTGCAGAGGAATTTTGTTCAGGGAGTTTGGAAAAGGTACCGTAGGGTGTTTTCATCGAGAAGGCACAAATGCGCCGCTTGTATCTAACTATGAGAAAGTAGGCTTGATGGGGGGTCGAACCCAAGACATTGAGTTATCGAAACCCAGGTCCAAATGAGAAGGGTTTCCAAATACAAAAATGGAAATTTAATTAATTTATGATTTTAATTAGAAGAAGTGGTCGTATTGTCTCCATAATAAAATTAAAATCACTTTTTCTCCACGAAAATAAGACACTAATCTTTCAAAGTTAGCCTTCTCTAATGTGAACATTTGGGTTTGATTAGATTATTGTTCAGATTAAGAATGAAAAGAACTAATGTAATTATAGTAACTTTTAAGTAGATTTGTTTGAATACTCTACAATTTCATTAAATTTAAAGCTTATAAAAACTATCAAGTGTATAGTGTATTCGTCTCGCAAAAAATCCAAATTCAAATAGTCTAGCCGCATTTGACTAAAGTTAAGCGGATTTGAAAGTATTGGGTGAATTTAGACCCTTTCAGAAAAGAATGCCAAAAATGAAGTAACCTTGGAGTGATTCACTTGCAACTAAAATAGTAAAATTAAACGGGATAAAAAAATGTAGCTTTTAATTTTTTAGAAGAAAAAAAAATCAAGAAAGATTTGGTAGGTTTTACCTTACCCTATTTTAGTTAAGTGAAAGCGGATGATTTTCACTAATCCCTATTCAATTCTATTGGAAATTCGTGTGCGTTCCTCCATATCAGATGTCACCAAACTTTTCTTGAAGCAACCGGATTACCGGAAATTTAAAAACGTGGACCGGAATATTGAAAAGTTAAAAAATAGTGGCATTAATGAAATTCCTATTAACACTTGTTTAAAACAAACTTTTTGATGTTTTCCCTATGGATGTGACAAAGTTGATACACTGAAGATACATAGAATGACACAATATATTTCAAAAATACTTATTTTTTAACACATCAATATCAAAATTTAGTTTGCAGGTAGGATAAGCTTACTTCGATGGCCGGATCTGGTCCGTGGGCCGTAGTTTGGTGACCCTTTCTCAATAAGAATAATATCCCAAAATGGGTTACTTATACAAAAAAACTTCAAAAATATAATCGAAAAATGACAACTAAAAAGAGTAAAATTTAAAACTTTTTTTAGAGTAATTTTGGTTTTTATTTATAAAACTGCTATGTTCTTGATACAAAGTGTTCTTATGTTGAAAAATTATATTCATTATGACTATTATTACATTAATTAAAATTAATTATTATCTTCTCTACAATTCAAAAATATTGATTAAACAAAAAAAGAATATTTAAAAATCAATTTTTAATGTTTCCCTTTAAATATCGATTTTCTCTCGTTTAGATTCGAATCGAATTAAATTTAAGTTTCCAATTATACGAAGTTGGAATTAGAGAGGATTGACTGGTTTAGAATAAAAACTTTTTTATATTTTTTTTGTGTCCAAAAATAAATTGCACCATTTGTCATATATTGTTTTTGTGGTATATTAAATTTTATAAGTTATTAAACTTTGTATTTGTTTTGAAGCATTGGTCATTTTCGGTAAATAAAAGGCATAGCAAACAAACTTCCATTCCACATTGACATTTTTTTCCTCAAATCGGGCTTATGCCAAGCTATGCCTCCCGCGACTTTGACATCCATAACAATGACAATTTATCTGACCAATTAGAATTTAACAAGTGTTCTGTTGTTATTTGGAGATAGTGACGTCATTGTTCTCATGGAATTGACCCTCTCTCACACACACACACTCTTGACTATACACAATTGTACGATAGTTGTCGCTCATGTTAGCATGCGTTTCAAAGGAGTTTGGGGCAACCAGACAGCCCTTCTTCAACTCAGGATTATGGAGGTGGAATCGCTAATTCAAATGATTGTGTAGATGTATTTTATAATGAACTTTTGTTATATTAGTGTATTTTTGAAGTAGTTCAATGCTTGTTCAAAAATTTGCACAATTTGTCCTTATTTACAAAATTTAGAATAAGGGGGCGTGAGTAAGGTTGGTTAGGTACTGGGTTTCGATAACTCAAGGTCTTGGGTTCGATCCCACATCAAGCCTACTTTCTTCATAGTTCGATACACGCGGCGCAATGTGCCTTCTCGATGAAAACACCCCACGGTACCTTTACCTTTACAACCTGTCTTTCATTCGGTTAAATTTTGATATTAATTTATATAAAATAGTTTAGGGCGTGAGTGGGGTTGGTTAGATGCTGGATTTGATAACTCAAGGTCTTGGATTCGATACCTCAACCTTTATTTTTGTCATTTTAATCTTTCGTTTGAATACATTTCATCAAATTATATGTGATATCCTTCAAAATTACAAAACTTTCAACGCAATTTTGTATTGGTATTTTAAGACATTTTATTGTTACTTTTTAAAATAATCACACATATGTTTTCCAAAAAAAATTAACCAAGGTAACTCAATTCGGCACCGAGACAATTTGGCCTTTTTCAAATTAGGACTGCTAACAATTTGGGCTTTAATAATTTCAGACTCAAGACAATTCGAACTCCAATATTATTAATATTGGATTAGAAGCCAAATTTTTTAGTCTGAATTATCCAGAGGTGGAGGTGTCGCTGAACCACGAAAACGAGTAAAACTTTTGTTTAATTTAACGATGCAGACTTTTCGTACAAAAAGAACGATGACTACACAAAAAATAGTCTATATTTTCTAAATGAAAATAGTCTATATATAAAATACAGAAGCAGGTCAATTCGGCTTGAAGACAGTTCGGCCTCTGAATATAATATTAGATTGATGACCAATTCTGTCGAGGCCAAATTCTCCCTGGACCATAAAAATCCATTTAAAAAAAAGGAAACGATTAGTTTTCAAAATACTCGCCCTCAAAGGAGTATGAAACACCGAGTCCAGAAAAGTTTTACAATATGAAAAAAAGTAATAATGAAAGCATTTCACTAAAATGTGATGTCAATGATGGAAGTTACAGTGGTTCCCAACTTTTCTTACTCCAACACCCCTAAAAAATTTTGCCTCAACTTCGCACCCCCTACAATTTATACTTTGTTCAAGAATATAAGATGTGAATCCATACTACCATTTTATGGAAAGAAGAGATCTATTTCATATCAAAAATGAATATTTGAATTAAACTTACAAAAAAAAAACTCTTGATTTGAATATACTTTACAAAAACTAATCACTTGTTTCAAATATGTGCAAAATAATAAAATGAAAAGGCTGGCTTCCAAAATATTGTTGATATGTGTTTTAATTCAATGTCTCATTTGTTCCAGTTTCTCGCTTGTGAGTTTTTCAAAACGTGGAATTATGTTGTGGATAGCAACACACATGTCTGTCTGTGCGTGCATTCAAGCGATTTCTAGATTTCGTCTTTCTTGGCAAAAGAGTTCTAAATCCCGACTATCATAAGTATGATGTCGCAAACGGAATAGTTCAAGGAGTTTCACAATGTCTTCGAATCATAACCATAGCCGAGCATCAATACTCTTCCAAAGTTTATTCAAGAGCACGATTTCAACGTTGTTCTTTAAGATCTTCTTTCAGCTCTCCAACATATGACCTTCTATACAGATTGAACGCATATGCATTCATAATCCATTCTTCAAAATTTCCAGCTTCCTGAAGTCAAAATACATAGCTTCAAGAGCACATTCCATATGAGCCACAACACTCAAAAGATTTGGTTGAATTCTTGCGATTCCAACTCTTCAAGCTGATCACAGTGACGTTCCTCTAGAAAGACTTTGATTTGTTCTTTCAGTTCGAAGAAGTGTGTTAAAACTCTACGACGTGAGAGCCAGCGGACTTCTGTGTTGAAAAGTAAAAATATATATTCACTTCCAAGATCTTCATAAAGTGACTTAGGCGGTGATTTAGTTACACCACGACCTCTAATCCAGTTGATGCTCCTCACAGAAATATCAAGGACCTTATACAATTGTGGAGGCAAGTTTTGATGCCGAATCATGACGATGAAGGAAACAGATATTACCTTGCAAGTGTGGAATCTCCTGTTTCATTAGTGCAGTAAACCAAGAGTTATTCAGTGGCGTAGCCAAAAAATGGAAGTTGGGGGGCATGCAAGGAATTTAGGGGGGCAAGCATATTGGAAGGTATTTGGGGGGGGGGGGGGCAGAAAAGGTATTTAGGGGGCACTGCCCCCTTGCCCCCCTCTGGCTACGCCCCTGTTTCCCAGCATAGCAGGAGCGTTATCACTGTACACAGAGGGTATACTTTAAATATCCCCTTCATGCTTTGCAAACAAGTCATTCACAAACTGAAAGACATATTTTGGTTTGGTGGATGTTTTCAATTCATCAAAGAAAATGAAGTTTTCTTTTATCGTACCATCATGGACATACTTCACCAGTGCAGTGAGTTGACTGCAATTCGAAACATTGGTAGTCTCATCGACTGGAAGGAGATCTTCAAGGAACTAGAATTCATATGCCAGATAACTTCTTCCAAAATATATAAACTAAAATCAGCAATTCGCATCTGAATAACATTATTTGATAGCAGCACGAATTCAAGCTGCCTTCTTGCTTCATTTCCTAGAATAGTTGTCGCCATTGCTAATGCACATGGTTTGTGTATGCAATAGTATGAGGTTTCTTTGAATTCCCTATTTTAAATGCAACTTGATCTGAAGCCATCAGCAGTCCTTTGTCAACAGATTCAAAGCCCAATTTCGGAAGGCTGGGTCGAGAGTCAAAACGGGCTCTTTGCCCTCGCAAATATTTTTAACTTGGCTTACGACATCGGCCCTGTTATGTCGGTTCTCGAAGTGTTCTGGCAGCTTAGATGCTTTGTTAAAGAAAACAGTTTCACAGAGCATCCAATGCACTGAGGTTTTTGCAAATCATCAGCTTTTGCGTTGCAAGTGAAGGCAAACGAGCGTTGTATATGAATATGAATAATGCTAATTACAAAAGAAAACATGTAATCTAAGCTTGAATGAGTAATTATAATTTTAATAGAAAGGAAAAAGCAGCTCGATAGAAATAAATAGATTAATTTCCTGTCATTAAGATGGACGCTTCTCGCACCGTCCTCAAATGACGTCTCGCACCGTCCTCAAATGACGTCTCGCACCGTCCTCAAATGACGTCTCGCACCGTCCTCAAATGACGTCTCGCACCGTCCTCAAATGACGTCTCGCACCGTCCTCAAATGACGTCTCGCACCGTCCTCAAATGACGTCTCGCACCGTCCTCAAATGACGTCTCGCACCGTCCTCAAATGACGTCTCGCACCGTCCTCAAATGACGTCTCGCACCGTCCTCAAATGACGTCTCGCACCGTCCTCAAATGACGTCTCGCACCGTCCTCAAATGACGTCTCGCACCGTCCTCAAATGACGTCTCGCACCGTCCTCAAATGACGTCTCGCACCGTCCTCAAATGACGTCTCGCACCGTCCTCAAATGACGTCTCGCACCGTCCTCAAATGACGTCTCGCACCGTCCTCAAATGACGTCTCGCACCGTCCTCAAATGACGTCTCGCACCGTCCTCAAATGACGTCTCGCACCGTCCTCAAATGACGTCTCGCACCGTCCTCAAATGACGTCTCGCACCGTCCTCAAATGACGTCTCGCACCGTCCTCAAATGACGTCTCGCACCGTCCTCAAATGACGTCTCGCACCGTCCTCAAATGACGTCTCGCACCGTCCTCAAATGACGTCTCGCACCGTCCTCAAATGACGTCTCGCACCGTCCTCAAATGACGTCTCGCACCGTCCTCAAATGACGTCTCGCACCGTCCTCAAATGACGTCTCGCACCGTCCTCAAATGACGTCTCGCACCGTCCTCAAATGACGTCTCGCACCGTCCTCAAATGACGTCTCGCACCGTCCTCAAATGACGTCTCGCACCGTCCTCAAATGACGTCTCGCACCGTCCTCAAATGACGTCTCGCACCGTCCTCAAATGACGTCTCGCACCGTCCTCAAATGACGTCTCGCACCGTCCTCAAATGACGTCTCGCACCGTCCTCAAATGACGTCTCGCACCGTCCTCAAATGACGTCTCGCACCGTCCTCAAATGACGTCTCGCACCGTCCTCAAATGACGTCTCGCACCGTCCTCAAATGACGTCTCGCACCGTCCTCAAATGACGTCTCGCACCGTCCTCAAATGATGGGAAGCCCTGTCGTAGTGTATATTATAATACGCCGATATAATAATTATGATCATGGATGGAGCAAATCTTTTCAATCTAATTCAATAAGATGATGATGAGTTTCTGATGCGAGATTCTGAAGCACTAATACAAATAATATCATATATCCACCGAGTCAAATTTGTTTACTTTTTCTATATAAGAGTTGAGAGAAAGAGAGAGAAGAATCGATTCACAAATCAATAAAAAATAATAAATAAAGTGATGGGATTTTGGCTGATAACCACGATCTATATATAATATACAATAAGTTACAGTGAGTGAGCATTTCTATAATACATTTCTATGAGTACTATCTCCCTCACTACTAAATATAATAATAAATCAACGTTTCCTTTATAGTAGTAATATAATCCTTTCACACACACACACACACGTACTCTTATTTACACGTACCCAGATCACAATATGGATGAGAGAAATTTCCTGTTGATCAAGGAAGGGGAGGAATAGATGATGAACGTATTGTTGATTATTATTATTAATTCATTCAGTCATTCGTTCATTTATTTATTTATTGCTCGTATCGATGAACACAGCGTTTCCGTGATGGATGAAGATGATAATATAAAACTAACAAATTCTTCGACTTTGCACCCTCCTCTCAAAGAACTAAAACATACTCTCTCTCTCCCTTATTATTAAAGTAATTCTCTTTGGATATTCGCTGCTATATCAAAGGATCATTTTGCATTGATCCACGATATCCATCTTCCTTTCCATCTCAAATCTCCAAAAGGACGTATTTTTTTGATTAAATTTGATTGTCGCTTTTGCGATGAAAATGCCACGATGAAGACGAAATTTACGATGATGATGATGAAGAAGATGATGATGATAAAATCCTTAACTTTATTTTCCAAATAAAATTCGGCCCATCATCCCGCCAAGGAATCTTTCTTGAATTCAGAGATTTTGTTCTTTCCTACACCTTCCTCTACTTGTATTGATATCTATTAAAGTAAGCGAATTTTTCTTTCTTCTTTCATTATTTTTGTCTTGGGTACGCGAGATTTCACCTGGAACCCAAAACGAGATTTTGTAATTGGTATCTTACTCTTAATAATCCTTTATTTGACTACAGTTTGTAGTCAAGTAGGTTTTCTCAAATGTTTTATAAAGTTCATGAAAACAAAATGTTCAAAAACCAACATGTCGAAAGACCAAAAGGTTCAGAAAAAAATTTCTAAGTATTTGAACCCCTTGCAAGAAAAAGCTCCTTTCATTTCAAAAATTAATTGCTCTTTTTTAAATTTTCATTTGGTTGGGAACGTTTCGTTTTCAGACATTTTAATTTTGCAATTTTTGGTTTTCCTATCTTTTTGTTTCGGTACTAGATGTTTTGGTTTTCGGGCGTTGTGGCCAAGAATCGTTTAAAAAGCGGATTCTAAGTCAACTGGACTATAAGAATGTGTTTACATTCGTGTGTTTCTTCGCATAAATAAAATTAAAAAACGCACCAAATGCTTATAACTTTTAAACCACCTGGATGACATACACATTATCTCCAAATTTAACATTTCTAAAGACATCAAAGGCATTTTTTTAGTAAAAATCTGAAATTGATTTTTTTCAGTTTTTTGCAAGCATTCACTAATTTTGGATATAGTATCAAGCTACCAATAGATATAGTATTATCTACCTTTCCTTATTCCGAATATCTTCTCTTCAAAGTTCTCCAGAATATTTTAACCAATCAAGAAGGAGTTAGCTTAAAATATCTAAAAATATGGATTTACTAATTCCTCAGTATTGAGTCTGTTAGCTGAAATTTAGTGCCCTAACTTTTTGCAGTGGGCCCCGCGCTTCTCACTTTTCATTTTGATGATATTTTGTATGATTTCGCTAAATGCAAGCTTCGCAAAGTAAAGTTACATTGATTGTCATTTTGTGTTAATGAAAAAGTAATAAAACATCCCTTTTCTTTTTTTCAAAATCTTATTTCTCACTTTTAATCTTTTTTCCTGCCCACACTGGGCCCTGCGGAATCAATTTTGCATAGGGCCCTGCGTGTGTGTGCTTATTTGTATTATTTGTTATTTGTAAACTTCTTTGTTTTTGCACAAAAAATTGATTCTCCTTGATAATATTTGTTTTCGATCAACTACATTTGTGCTCTATGCTAAAAGATAAGACAGATAGGCGGTTATTTAGAGCCTCACAAATGAGATGAACTATTTCTACTACTGTTTTTTTTCACTCTAGAAGTACAAAAACTAATTTGGTTTGAAAAGAAGTTTTTTTTAAGAAAAAGGTGACAGATTTTTTTTTTTTTTTAAAGTTAAAATATTTTCTCGAAGTTTGGGATTGAATATTTTCCCTGCGCCTCCACAGCTCCGAAAAAATTCTGGCCGATTTTTTAGTTAAATCCACTTGAATGCACTACTGGTAAAATATCTTTCATCATTTTAAAATTCACTAGCAAAGTTATTACTCAAAGTTATTTTTCAAGCAAAAACATTCAAATAATAAATGAAAATGGATACTTTTTCAATAATTTTTGTTACGCCGTTTTGCCGAATGACTAAGCCGCCATGCTAAATTCTTCGCTTACACCTGGTTCCTAAGTAGAGGGTCGCTGGCCATAATTCCTTGTTTCCATTTCCTTCCATCTTGAGCTTCTTCATTTTTTAAACCAAGTTGTTGCATTCTTTTTACCAATCCATCTTTCCATCTCTTCCCTTGTCGTCCTCTGCTTCTTTTCCCCGTAACTGGCGATTCCAAGCATGTCGAGTCAGGGAATAAGTCTCAGACAGCAAATCTCAAGATCTGCCTTTTTACGTGGCCCAGTTGTTTTAAATTAAATGATCTAGAGGTGAAAATCGAGAAAAGGCGCTTTAGCCTTTAGCTTCGAGTAGAACAAACAAACAAACAAACTCTCAGATCGGGACAGCAATTGTTCTAGGAGAAAATAACTCTTCGCGTTTAAGCTTGTAGAAGAGCGTAGACTGAAGCTTTCCAATCCTGAATACAAAATGGCATCCGGCTGCAAAACAAGTATGCTCCAATATAAACATACCATGCTCCGATTTAATATAAAAGGGTGGGGTTCAGCCACTATACTGACTGATCGTTATAAATTAGATATCTCTAACACCCTGCAAAAACTAATAATAATAAAACGAACTTCCTAAAAGGAGAAATCATGATTAAAATGCGGGATTGAAGAGGATTTCACTTAAAAATGTCCATTATATATTTTTATTTATTAAAAATTGAAAAATACATACAAAAAGGACATATATTTAAGGTTGAAAAGGGCAAATCCTCAAGTTAGAATGAACGACAGCCCAAGATCTTAGAAGGAAAATCAAATTCCATCTAGATCAGTGGTTCTCAACCTTTTTTAACAAAGGCCCAAATTAAGAACCAGCATTGCACTAGAGGGCCCCACCCTACCAATAGTATAAATTCCGTTTTTATAAAAAGCGTTTTTTAATTAACTGTAGAAATTGAATCCAAATTGCTGCATATACATCATAAAATGAAGTAATATCATATTATTCATAAATAATAGATCAGTGCGAAATTTGAATCTTTTAATATCATATTTTTGCTGCAACTTTGCTATGTCGGCCCCAAAAGAAGAGGATGAGTGCCTAGACGGAATAATCTTCCGAAATAGTCAAGATGTATATTTAGTCGAGATATGCTGTGATAAGGCAAAAACATCAATAAAAAAGAGACAGCCAGTTAGGGGAGGGGGGGGGGGCACTGCCCTAACATTCTTTGGTGCCCCACCCTCCACTTAGCCTCGTTAAAAAGACCTGTTAAATATACGATGCATTGCTTTTATAGAAATGACGAGTGGGATGATGGCCAACTTTTAAATCATCTACGTCCGTTTAAACGAATTTAAAAATTGTGTTACTATTTTTAGATCCAAGTGCTATTTCAAAAAAAGTTAACTTTATTTATTAGTCCTCTTTTGAAATGAGAGGTGGTTGGTGACAAGTGGGAAGTCAAGTGGCCGAAGATTATTAGTTCAAGCCTATTTCCTAGCCTCCTCATTTTTCTCTCTATCACGGTCTAACATGATTGGCTCTTCTATTAAACCAATCAAATGAGAAGCTTGGAGGCGAGGATTAGATTGCATTGATAAGTTCGTATAAATTACTGTTCAATTCATTATTTGACTTGATTGAATCATTTATTGCTTTATTTGCATAAAAGTTTGATAAAAGCAGAAGTGATTTAAAATATGACACACACGCAGTCTCATTTTAATTAAAATGGGGTCTTTATTGTGCCTTACAAAATGGAATTAAGTGTATGCATGTATGTTTGTATACACTTGTCATATTGTATTATTTGTGTTTTAATTCCTGCTTCTAAAACGCTCAAAATCATCAGTCTGGAATGGAAAAGGCAAATCCTCAGATATAGATTTTTTATGCCAAGCTCTCTTATACGCGTATATACACATACACACACACACATATACATATATATATGTCAGCACAATAGACATTAATATATATATGTGCATATTGCATACTTAATTGCATTTTACAATTACAATATATTGATCAAAAATTTTGAATTGAACAAGATTCGTTGCACTTTTTTTTCATCAAATTATTTCTATTATAATAAATAATTATTGTTTTTATTATTACTTGGCATCTCAAAAAATTTTACATCCTCAATTTCCCATTTTTCTTTGCACTCCTATTGTGAATATTCCGCGCTTTCTTGGTAAGACATTTTTTCAAATAATGTAATTGATGCCGTTTAAAAAAAGTCAATAATAGCAAATTACCTTAAAGCAAGTTAAAAAGCACACTTTTTAGTTTCTCTTTGTTAAACAAAAATTTAAAATAGACAAGTTTATCTCATTTTTTTCAAATCCATTTTTTTTAAAAACGAAATTTTTTATTTTTTAATAATGAAGCTATTTTCTTCTTTAAATCTTTTTGTTACAGATTATAAAATTTTTTGTATTTTTATTTTTTTTTAAATGAAGTTTATATTCTCTTTGTGAACTCAAAACAAACTCTCGCTTTTTTAAATATTTCATTTTTCGCTGATTATGCCTTAAGTTCAAGGTTTTAGGTCAATGTTTTTTTTCTCTTAAATTAAAATACTTAAAAACACAAAGTCGCAAATTTTTCATTTTTTAGGACAAAAAATGCCTTCTCGTCTCTACCTTTTTTCTTCTTCCAAATTACAACTGTTTGCATTCCTTGCTCCATTGACTATTCTATCAGTCACTTCTCAAAACCGTAGCTTCCAGGGTTAAACAGTTGGTGTGTGCGTTGCCTAATATAATTGAGATTTATCATGTTTCTAAGTCTCAAACTTGATTTTAGATCGAAATTTAAATGGGATATCAATGTTTTTATCTTGTTAAATTTTCGTTCAAATGTTTCCTTTTTTCAAAAGCATTTCACTAAATTCCATTTTTTTCTTAATTATTGTAGAATAGGGTTTATCAACAAGTACCCAAATCAGCCCTCATAAAAATTCCATCTCAGTTTTATAGGCACATTACCTTCTTTATAATTTTTTAACATGTTAGCCAGTACAAACTTTTTTTTTATAAAAAATTATGTTTACTTATTTGTATACCATTTTTTCTGCCTAACAAACCTTTTATCTAAAAAAATTATTGCGCGTTTGAAAAACAACGAAGTCCAGTTTGATTTAGGATCGCGTATATAAAATAGTGGAATTCTTTTTGTTCAAAGGTTCAATTAGTGATTTACTTGGTAGGGTGAGAGATATATTGATTATTTTTTTTTTTGAAATCTGTATCCATTTAGAATAAAATTTAAAATCCACGTAATATCATTACCAGACTAAATAATTAAAGGAGGCGAGATTCAAAGGCCCCCTCTTTCCATTTTTTACAGTTGTTAAATATATTAAAACAAATTTTTTTATTCCTTGATAAAATAGTAATTAACATGAAAAATATTCTTTTAAAGTAAAAACAATAATTTTTATACTAAAAAAGAAATGATAATAATCAATCATATTTAGAGTCAAATTTCTATAAACACTTTTTTTGAAACTATAACACTATTGAATGAAAAACCGGGATCGATTCGCCAAAATTGGCCCAGATTCCCTTTTTAAACGAAGATGAAACTGGATAATTCCGAAAAACCGGCGAAATCTGGCAACCCTATGAAGGGATATGATTTGCTATACTCCATGCTTGAATGAATTCGTATCAATAAAATTACTTTGATGTTTAACTTTAAAGTTTCTTTGAATATAAACAAATATTTTCTTTCTTTTAAACGTCTTGTTAAGCACTCCTTATTTCGCGGGTCACACTAATTACAGGAAGATAACGAAAGATACCAAAAAAAGATGTAGGAAAAGAATATTTAAAAAATCTTAAACACAATAAATCTGTAAAATTTGTATTGAAAAATTATAAACAAAATGTTACCGCAAGAAGCAGAAAGATACGAAATGATGGAAAAAAAATTCCGGCAAGTTTTTACTTTCACTAGTTTTTTTTTTGATTTTTTTAATGTTTCTTGATTTTTTTACTAAATTTTTTTATATCTTTCGGTGTCTTTTGGTAAGTTTTTATCTTTCAATTTTTTTAATATAATTTTTCAAAACGGATTATACAGATTTATAGTATTTAAAGATTTTTTAAATGTTTTTTTGGTGTATTCAATTAAAATTTCCATATCTTTTTGTATCTTTCGTTTTATTCAGGGAAAAGTCTACCCCCATTTCACCATACAATGCGAGTCCTTAAAGAAGTACTTTTGTAAATACGACTTTTCACAATAAACTTTACTCATCCTTGTCTTATAACATTAATTTACCTTTCTGTATTGTAGTAGTTCCCAAGTGTTTCGGCAGGAGACACTAGGGGTATGTTCTGATTCCATTTTGTTGCGATTGTGAAGACAAAAAATAATAATGAGTGTCATCAGACTATATCTTTGGAAAAGCAGACACTTTGTATTAAAAAGAATTTCTCTTTCATGAAATGATAAGATAACAATTTGTTTTGGTTTTCTCGTGGCGTTGCAAAACTTATACATAATGAAGTTGAATTTATATTACTATTGCGTGACGACTTTTCTTTCGCCCCAGTAGGCAACGCTGGCATGGGCAAAACAACAGACATTCCGGCGTCAATCACTCTGGCGATCCTCTTCTCGGGTGTGTTTGGCGGACTGCTTGTTGTTGTTCTCATGCTCTTTCTCTGCCGCTTCTGCATCAAGAATAAGATCAAGCTCAAAAAGTTCGTTTTACTTCTTTTTTTCCTTATTTATTATTATTATTATTTTTATTATTAATCTACCCTTTTTTGGCGCAATATTTTAAATATTTTCTCACGTTTGTGTAAGTAAGTAGTGATGCAACGATGAACTACTTCAGTCCTGTAACTTTTTATTTTTGGAGTATTTAATAAAGTTAAATTTTTAAATCAACCTTTACTTTTATTTAACTCCATTCATTGATTTTCCAAATCCCTACACATTAATTGATTAGAACAAATTTTTCCCTTTACAGAAAAGACAATTAAGAATCGGTATCGTAAAATGTTTTAAGCTTCGTAATCCCTACAAAACTTTGAATGTGGGTATAAAATATTTGTTTAATATCAATTAACCTTGAAATGTGTTTAGACTAGGAGATACTTCAAATATGCTTTGCATTATAATGTAATTTTAAACACGCTATTCGTATAGATCTAGGCATCATTGGCGAAGAAGTAATTGGAGAAGATATACTCTTGAAACTTTCTGTTTTAATAGTGGTTTCATTGAAAAATAGGGAATTAAAAAATAATGATGTTTTTAAAAGTAAATGATTTGCATGTTTAATTTCCAATTTAATCTAATTTCAATCACACTGCAGACGAAAATAAATAACTGGAAGTTTAAGGTGCAGGTGGTACCGCGGGGTGTTTTCATTGAGTAGGCATAATTGCGCCACTTGTATCGAACTATGAGGAAAGTAGGCTTGATGCGGGATCGAACCCAAGACCTTGAGTTATCGAAGCGCCATATCTAACCAGCCTTACTCGCGCCCCCTACGGTAGTATGTTTTGGTGAGTAAAAGCCGAGTCCGGGTTTTTTCTCCTTACTGTACTCTAATGTCTGCACATTTAAACACTAGAAAAGCCAATTTTTGTTGTACCCAAAAAGATTATTGGTTTGTTGTATACAAAACTTTTACAATAAAAGTAAAAAAAAATTAAATTAACATCTATTGAAAAAAAATTAACTTTTTTTTTTTACAAAAGTTTATACAAAACTTTGTTTTGCTTATAAAAATATTTTTATCGAATATTTTATGTATCATAATGTCTCAGATCTTCTATAAAACGAGTGGGAATTTAACATCGAGATAAAAAATTGAAATATCCTAATTCACAAAATTTTATTAAATTGCGCTTGAATGCTGAAGAATACCAAATGTCTGAAAATGTTGCGCTATGTGAAAAAGTTTTGGCAGTTCTATGCAAAACCATGGCATTTTTAGTTTTAAAAATAACGACTAGAACAATCTTAAAAATTGAGCTGATAATTTTTTCGCAATCTGATATTGGCTTGAAAAGAGCTTATGATCAAAACGACTGTATTCCTTTTTTTTTTATAAAAGCTGTTCATGTGAAAAATATCCTAATTTATAATGACATGCTAAAATTCATCTCTCTCTTCATTGCGGAGGATTTTTTCAAAAAAGAAGTTTACTAAAAAATTGATTCCGAAGTGATCTTACTAATGAACATTTGAAAAATTGCAGCAGCTTCAAGTTTCTATTGAAAAAATAAAAGTACGTAAAAAAATAACAAATAAAAAAAACTGATAAAAAAATACCAAATTTCACATTAAATAGAAATAAATAGATTCTTCTTTTTTACTTTTCAACCCTTTAAGTTGTAATTTTATAGTTACTGCCCTAAATGTTGCTTCACTCTTTTTTAAAAGTGGGCCACTAATAGGGCTTTCAGATTTTGACATTATCAAACTGGGACAAAATGGTATTGAAAAAGTCGACAACAAAATTTTAAATAAAAAAATTAATATGAAAGATACTTTAATGGTAAAAGTTACACTAAAAAAAGAGATAGAATCACATTTGGAACTAAATTTTTGTAAACTCCTTTTTTGATATATAGATTAGTGAATGAAAAACCGGCATATTTATTAATCCTCAGGGATTCCGTTGTTAGCAAGATCAAAACCGGACAATCCTCGTCATCTGGCAGCCACATTTTAACTAAGTACTTTTATTACAAATACAAATTGTTGACAAAATTGTTCATTTTATCGTGACTCAATATTAACACAGTTTGAAGCCCACGTTCTTGAAAACGAATGATCTGGTTGTCTTTTTCAAAGATTTTTGTATAATTTACATTTTGATGACTTTTCTGCTTTCTTTTCAAGTGTGTCCCACTCTCGCCCTTATAGGGATTAACTTATAGGGATTCTTGTTTTAGATGTCTCTGGTGTCTTCTCATTGAGCTTTAAATAGTTGAGTGTTTCTTTAATATGAAGTCTTTTTAGGATACCTGGATATATTCTTGGATCTAGTGATAGCAAAACGCCAACTTCCAACAATCAAGTTCTTCAATCATATCATCCTCCAGTTACATCCATTCCAAAAGTTGAAGCTGAAGATGCCGCCAGTTTGGAAAATGAAACTTCTGGAGTTTCCAATGTCATGGAACTAACGAAAATCAAGCCCAAGAAGTAAGATCCACTATTTTTTCTAATATTTCGGCATTGTATCTAAAAAATATTAATCAATGTAATCTTTCGTAATCCTTTAAGTGTCAAGTTTTTCAAAACTAATCATCTCTTTTCAATCCATACTTTCTTTCTTTCACTGCTATTGGTGTATTTAACCAATTTGCATTGCTTGGTCCCAAAAATCAGCGTAAGGTTCTACTTTTGAGTGTAATCTTATATGAGAGCATCTATAAATATTATATTGATTCATATTATATTTTTTGAAAAAATAATCTGGCATTAAAGATAAAGGGCTTATGTACACAGGCATTTTATTGATATTGATCAGGAAACTAATGACATTACTTTTTTATCCTGGATAAAATTTAAGCTAAATAATAATCGTTTTACATTTCTACAGAGACAAACTGATGAAAAAATTTCAAGCGCATTGACATTTGTCGTCTTTTTTTCTTTCCAAGCAGAATTTTCTCTTTTTGTCTCGCGTTTTGTACGTTTCTTCAATCAGCTTTCTTTGTATTGCCTTTTTATTTCAGATTTGGCTTCCTCAGATGAGTCCTAAATTCTAAAATAATGCCATCCCATCTGATCCTTTTTTAATAAATATTATTTAATTTTTAACCAATCAAATTACGCCTAGAGTCAAAGCAATTATTATATTCAATTTTTTGATCAAATTTTCTCAAATGCAGATCTTGTAAGATTTGCGTAACTATTTTCGTGTTTACATTTATTTTTGTTTTTTTTATTTTGAATACGTCTACCCCCCACTTTTCACCAAATAAAGGATAAAAAGATGCATATTTGTCTACTAGTTGTATACTGTATTTTTCAAGAGAATATTTATCAAATGTTGGATAAATATTTGATTGGTTGTAAAAAAAAAAGTTCCTCTGAAGATGAAGATTGCAAGGCTTCCTCAAATGAGAACAGTCAATACACAAATTCCCTTCACACAGTCAATACAATTCCTTTTATTTATCATTGATATGTATAATTTACGTTAAAAACTTGTCCAAAAAGAAAATAAAATTCTCCCCATAAATTTCACAAAAATATTATAAAAAAAAAATGATTTAATAAAAAAATATCGGGAGAATCGGAAATCAAATTAAAATCTCAAAATCTAGGTATAATTAGATATAAAGAATATAAATCATTGCAATAAGATTCTTTACAACTTGCTGGATGAATAACTCAGAACGAGCAAATTGAAAAAACTAGAGACATCCCACACCTAACACGGATTGTTTTATATGAATATGATCTTTTATGTGTTAAAAGATCAAAAATAAAGAATTCGAAGCAAAAAAACTTATTACTCATTTTCACTTAAAGTATATTTGACTTTGATGTGAAGGAAATGAGGTAAGTGATTGCAAAACTATTGATTAGATGGTTTTTTTATTGACATCTTTGAAAAACTCAGGCGGAATACAAATTTTTGTATGATAAACGATGATTTATTTTATTAAAGGCCAGACAGCATTTCTATTTTGGTTGGTGATGAAAGAATCAAAGACACAAAACTGAAAGGTAAAAATGAATAACTTTTTCATTTCTTTTTATGCCACTATTAGATAATAATGAACTTGTTGATACGTGATGATGATGAGAATTTGGATGATGATGATGATGATGAGAATTTGGATGATGATGATGATGATGAGAATTTGGATGATGATGATGATATGGATGATGATGATGATATGGATGATGATGATGATGATGATGATGATGATGATGATGATGATGATGATGATGATGATGATGATGATGATGATGATGATGATGATGATGATGATGATGATGATGATGATGATGATGATGATGATGATGATATGATGATGATGATATGGATGATGATGATGATGATGATGATGATGATGATGATGATGATGATGATGATGATGATGATGATGATGATGATGATGATGATGATGATGATGATGATGATGATGATGATGATGATGATGATGATGATGATGATGATGTTGATGATGATGATGATGATGATGATGATGATGATGATGATGATGATGATGATGATGATGATGATGATGATGATGATGATGATGATGATGATGATGATGATGATGATGATGATGATGATGATGATGTGAATGATGATGATGATGATGATGATGATGATATGGATGATGATGATGATGATGATATGGATGATGATGATGATGATGATGATGATGATGATGATGATGATGATGATGATGATGATGATGATGATGATGATGATGATGATGATGATGATGATGATGATGATGATGATGATGATGATGATGATGATGATGATGATGATGATGATGATGATGATGATGATGATGATGATGATGATGATGATGATGATGATGATGATGATGATGATGATGATGATGATATGGTGGATGATGATGATGATAAGATTTTTATGTGATGACCATTGAGTGGGATATGTGATGATGTCAATCTATTCGATCCAGAGCCTTGATACATATTAAATATACTGGGAAGCGAGTGGCATGCTCAAAAATATTCGCCTTCGGGCGTCCACGCCTCGATATAAAATGGGGATTATTATGAGGAAGAAGATGATGATGTGTTAGTAGATAGTAGTTCTTAATATATTTTTGATTGAATTCCGAGGGTTCGTTCAGTCGCCATCAAGATTTACGACTTTTTTTAAATTTTTTTTTATCTCGAAATAAAATTTCCAATTTTTTGAATAAAAATAATTCGATATTTACAAAAATCTCTAATGTATAAACGATGGTCTTCACTTCCAGTCGTAGATAATGTTCTTTTTTTTTAAATAGACATTTTTTATTGGAAAACTTTATTTTTATATATTTTTTTGAAATTCCAAAAGTCTTGCTATTTATTTTATGATTTGTAAGAAGAAGAAGAAGAAGAAGAAGAAGCCTTTATTATACAAATGTAAATAAAAAGGGAAAACATACCTCGAAACAATAAAAATCAAATGGCACACATGAGAATACAAAACATATATTTGTATGCATGGTTGAGAAAAAGTTCCTAGGAAACACTTAAATCACAACCATCTACTAGTACATTTCAAAAAAAGGTAGATACACCATATAAATTTTCAAACATTCGGAATATGGAAAAATTATTGGAAAAATTCGGAAACATGCATAATCAAATAACTAGACACTTAATATATGTGTATTCACTAATAAAAGCAGGAATAACATTTTTAATAGATACGTAAAGCAAGTAGTCATTCACAGCGAATAAAAAGATGCAAAATATATACATTCATGAATACGAGCAAGAATAACAATTATGAATATTACAATAGTAAGGAGTTGTCTACTTTATGTTAGTCTATAAAATGTTGGCAATTATTATCTAATTTGTTTTTACGATTCCTTTCTCATCTTTTCTTTTTTCAGCATTGTTTGTGTAAAACAAAATTCAAAAGTAAATCTCAGCTGTTTGCGATTTCATCATCAATATTATTTTTTATGTATATATTTTGGACAACCTAAATAAAAAATGGTAAGGGAATATGTACAATGCGGATTCACATGTACAAGAAAACCTTTCGAAACTTCATCCAGATCGAAAGTACAAAATACGGCCTTGAAATAATTGAATGTCAAAAGAATTATTTTTGATTCAAAAGTCGGTAAAAACTGTTTTTACCGATACTGTCAAATTGCTATGCATTTGCAAATTTAATTACAAAAGAAGGCAAACGTCAAAAAATTGGTGAAGTTTCTTGGAATCATCTGTATTAAAATGGCGAAAAATAACTTTGGAATAGCCGTTGAAAATAAGTTATCAAGGATTCCATTATCGAATGATAAGATCAGCAACAGAATTACCTAAAATTGGGATGCTATTTGGCTCATATAATTCTTTCAAATGTAATTTCAATCTCGATTTGGCCTCAAGACTATTCGGCCTCTAAATATTAATATTGTCTTGAAGCCGAGTTGTCCGTGGGTCGAATTTCTTGAATGCAAATTCTCCATAATCTAGAGATCGAATTGTCTTGAACCATTTAGTGTCGTGTAAATATGAGGCTTCAACGTGACGAAACCACATATTTTACAAATATAAGCGAACGGGTTGAATTCGTAAGCCTATAGCCAGCTGATATTGAATCCATTGTATTATTTCTTCATATGCAACAATCTCAAATGGAATATGTTCAGAGTTGCGCCTGCTAAAAAGTATGGTTTTGCTATGCAGGTTGGAACAAATGCATCACATATCATTTTCACGCGCCCCTGTATTCAGAGTAAATAAAAATGTTGATTTCAAAGACGTCGAAAATCTTTAAAAGTGCAATTGAAGTCAACGTTGTCATTAACTTCTTAGCGAACGTAGCAAAAACGCCACGACTAACCCATGTCTTATTTCGTAAAAGACTGAATAATCACTCTCTAATCAAATAGTTTTAGATTGAAGAACACGAAAATGTTATCAACTTAATGGTATTCGCAGAAGCAAATTTGCGAAAAAATCCTTTAATCATGCCAGACTTTGGGGTGATTTTAGATCATTCTAATTTTGTATGGTTGTCCTGGAGAAGAATGTTGAGACGTGTTCCTTCCTTGCATAAAAACGAATTAGGTGGCATCTTTGAAGAAGCTACTTTTGAAAATTCTGACATGACATATTTTACAAATGCAGTGAGATGGAATGATAAATAAGAGAATCTTAATTCAGCACATCAAGAAACACTTCTCATGGAAGCCACAGACAAAAAACGATCACTGAAAATGTTCTTTTGGTTTCAAGGAATTTTAACGTATCTTCTTGTTTCCAATGAGGCTCTCTAAAAATACTTATGCGGTTGGTTGCGTTTACCTTTGAGAACAGCCTTTTTCAAAAATGGTAGATATTAAAACTAATAAAAACCAACTCTACTTCAAAGACAATATATGGCAATACGCGTTAATTTCGATACGTTTTTAAATGCCCTATTTTTTATTTATAAAAAATGTGAAACTAAAAATACGATTTTATTTCTAACCGTAACGTAGGTAAGACATTAGTTGTGAGAAAGAATAAAGTATATTGTGTTAAACTTTTTTTATTATGAAGAAACTTACGGTTTTTTGTTTTTGTTTTCATGAGAGAATCAATATTGTTGTTACATAAATAAATATTGAAAGTATCATATATTGTGATGAGGCCCCATTTAAATTTGTACAACTTAGTGTGCCAAGAAATAGTAAAGTTTTAAAAACCATCTAGTAAGCAATGATTAATAATTATAATTAATCAGTTAATGAAGGTTAATTACAATTACTAATTGTCATACTATAGTTCTCTTATTGTTGCTTATTTTTGGAAAAATAATAACTCATTTTCTATTTCTACGAAACGACCACTATTCTTAGATCGCTTGCAAAAACTAGGAAGAGAAACGATGCATACATTTAATTCTTGGCACCAAACGGGGATCAAAAACAACAAATGCGATTTTGATGATTTTATCAAATTTTGTTAAGATATTCCCGAAGTTTCTCAACAGGAAGAAAACTTGGATGAATTTCATCAAAATGTTTCTACTTCCAATAACAAGTTTGCTATTTCACTTTTTAACTTCTTCTACCAAGACAGCAAGCACGGCTTTCACAAAATCAATAGCGCTTTATCGACATTTTATCACCAGCATATCCAAAGTCTCATCAAAATTCAAGAAATCTTTGAGAGTTATATACGTTGTGGTGTTGGTGTGTACATATAAAATTATTATTGATAGAAAATGCGAGTATTTATTAACATTCATTTATTCGGTGAAACGCTTGCATTGCCTTTCGTCATTTCCTTTGATGTGTCTTTGATTCAGGAAGATAACTTAAATCGTGCAAAAAGCAGCATTCTTATTAGAGAGAATAGCGTATGAAAGATCAGAGGAGAAATATAGGATTCAAAAGTTGCAACACATAATAAAAATAATATTTATTAACAAAACATAGAATTGTCTGTTGTATGTTTTTTCATATCCTGTATAGTTTCGGAGATATGGCACCTCCAATAAATGGCCAAAAAAACAATGAAAAAAAAAACATAATTTTAAAAAAAGTGTGTTTCGGAGATATAGCACCCCCAATAAATGGCCAAAAAAAATGAAAATTTTGGAACGTGGATAAAAAAGCAAGAGAATATGGAAGGGAATAAAGTTATTATTGATAACTATGTTAAGTCTCAGAAAGATTAGATTTGTAGTTTTGGCTGGGCAGTTGGTAAATTTTAAATGTGTTGAACATTCTTTTTCCAACAATTTTAGTATATATTCAATTTCAATAATTGATTACTGGATTATATGTCGGTTTTACGCGTAGAATGCGAATCTGCCATCAGATTTATCATATTTAGTATAGTTTTTGTGCAAATCGCCTCTAACTTTAATAATAATGTGCGCGAGATATCTTCTGAATATTCTTGTTAACTAGTTAAAAACTTGAACCATAACCAAAAATTTCACTTTCTTGCTTTTCTTTGAAAAATTATTGGTAGACGAATATTTGTTACATAAATGAATATTTGTTATATAAATTTCAATCATCATGTACTATACAAATTTGGAATTTCGTTAAGTTAACATCTGTGTGTGTTGGAGTAGAGTTTAGTGACTCCACCTCTTCAATCCCTCTAAACAAATATCAGCTAGTTTATTCTCCCGGCAAACTTATGTTCCTATCCGGTTTTATCAGTCAACTCAAGAAAGAATCAACTCTGTATATATTCCTCAACAAATCAAATAACAAAACATTTTGTTTTGCCTTTTCATAGCAATCGTTTTACCTGTTTTGATATGTTGACGACTTTAGAGATCGCTAAAAAACGACTGTCAAAAAATACTCAGCGCTAATTTAGTAGAAAAGAAAGCAGTGTCGGATCCGGGGGGGGGGGGGGGTGGCGAAATCTATTTAAATTTTTTGCAATTTTGCTAAAAGTCTTCAGAGAATACGACAGCTGTATTATGTCTTTTGGAATCACTAATTACCTATGCTTTTCATATTTTTAACATTATTTTGCCATGAATAAATTGCAAACATTTATTTTTATACATGTAGGGGTATACATTAGTAAGGGTAATTTTCGAAGCCATTTTTCATAGGGAAGGGGGGGGGGGCGGGGGCTAGGCCCATTAGCCCCCCCCCCCCCCCCCCCCCTAAGATCCGCCACTGAAAGAAAGTATAATTGATGTTAATAAGTATTCCAATTGTAATTCCAGATGCATAAAAAATAACACCATATCATGAATTAAAAAATATGCAAGTAAAATTTTGGAATGTCATTTATGTTCTTTAAAACTTTCAGTATGGGAGAGACACCAGTTTCGCCAGAAATGAAACTCGTTTACTTTGAATCGTGGCTGAAAAACTCGTTTTTAGAAGACCGTTGTTAAAAAACTCGAAATGGGAAATTCAGTCTCAGAAAACTGAGTCTCAGGCCAGTTGTTAATGTGTTTGTTTGTTATATTCAAATTCCATTCAAATATAATGGCTTCCGCGAGCTATATGGTCAATTGAGAGACCCAGTATTCTGAGAACCAATTTTCTGATATTGAGTTTTCCTATTATTTGCAACGAAAGTCATTTACTAGTTTATGTATAATTAATTTAAATATTATGTTTCAATTAATATTAAGTAAGCAATTATATTTGCCTTTCTGAAGCTCTTTTAGAGTAAATGATCATTTTTTGGACTTTAATATTCAATGTGAATTTGGGACCGATGAGAACGAGTTTTCCTAGCATCCCGGAACTTTATATACCATTTTACTTCTAAATTATCTTTTTTAGTTTTCAAAATACGGAAATTGCCGATTCTTAGCGAAGCCAATTCTTATATAAGTGCAAATTTATTACAAGTCCCCAAAAAATTCCAATTTTCGCTTATTCTAAGGTGGGGGATGGAGACTGGAGTATAAGATAGTGTATACATTTATATATTTCAAGGGAGGGTGGACTGAAGCCCCTTCACATTCCACCCCCTTCTCATCGACTTGCCTGGTTATATAACACTTTTTTTATTCGTTCGAATAAAGAGACCGAAATAAAGAAAAAGGTATTCTTGAAAAATATTCTATTATTAACTCACACTATAAGGGAAAATAAAGGTCGCTGTTTAGGATGATATTTTTATATCTTCCGTTTTAAATATTTTTTGGTT